>WAAB01012340.1:455006-524695 GCA_013389865.1 Piaya cayana
TCTGCATAGGGTTGTTGTGTCCCAATGCAGGACCCGGCATTTGGCCATGTTAAACCTCATGCCGTTAGACTCAGCCCAGCGGTCCAGCCTGTTCAGATCCCTTTGCAGAGCCTCCCTACCCTCCAGCAGATCCACACTTCCACCCAGCTTAGCGTCATCTGCAAACTTGCTAAGGGTGCACTCAATGCCTTCATCCAGGTTGTTGATGAAGACATTGAACAGGGTTGGACCTAGCACGGAGCCCTGGGGAACCCCACTTGTGACTCGCCTCCAACTGGATTTTACTCCACTTCCCACCACTCTCTGGGCCTGACCATCCAACCAGTTTTCCGCCCAGGAGAGTGTGCACCTGTCCAGGCCAGAGGCTGACAGTTTCCGTAGCAGAATGCTGTGAGAAACTGTGTCTTGACCCAGTCCTATAAATATTTTTTATTTGCAGGGGATATCTAAAACTCTTGTTATCACCTGGGTGCTTTTCTTGGTTCTTGTTTTTATTGCAGTTTCACAGCTCAGCTTTCCCAGCTGTACTATGCAGTGGAGGAGGTCAGCATTCAAAGTAACCCTAACTTTGAAGTCTTGGAAAACTGGAGATTCAGCAAAACTTTGTTCCTTGGGAGGTGACACAGCTGGCTGGACTGTAGTCACCTTGAGAACTGTGACCACACTGATTCACCAAGGAACCCCGAAAACACTGAACTAACTCAGGGTTACAGGATCAGCTCTGGTGCCTACCACCAGATGATACCCAGCTACTATCATGCTGACAGCTGGGGATAGCTGATCTGACAATGGCCAAGGTGTGTACTTTACTTAGTACTGCACTGCGTGCTCTATGTGTTAGTGATGAAGAACACTTTTCTAGGTCTGTCTAAATCAGACATGTCCATAATACCACTTTGCACTCTGGGTGTTAGCTTGACAGTAAAGAGGATCTTCACCGGAGAGAGGGAGTATTCTGATGGGAGTGTTGGCAGGTTCTTGAACCTGCATACATCATAGAGGTTACTAACTGCAAAATCCATCACTTACTACTCCCAGTAAGTGTGATGAAGTGCTGTAAGGTCAAAAACATTTTTAATGGCACTGAGATCCTTTCATATTTTATATTAGCCCTTGCAAATATTGAGGTGAAGCAACCCTTCGGAGTTTTGAAGCTTGGCAGCTGTGTGTAGGACTACCAGGGCTCCCCTGCTGGTGGAGGGCACAGTATCTGTGACATCCCTGCTTGGCTTCTTTGCTAGTACTAGCCTGGTGGGCAAGATCAGCACCATCTTTCTGGCAATGCTGGCATTTTTAAATATATGTCCTTGTACTTTGTCCCATGTTTAGACCGATCAGATTCAGAAGCACTATCCTGCATCACTTTTCAGGGGAAGATTAATCTATTTGATGAAACTAATTAAATGACCAAAGCAATACATGCTTAAAGATGTCGCTTTGATAAAGGAAAATTAAACTTCTTGCTTAAAAAGGAGGTCAAGATGGGGGCAGGGAAGGGAGAAAATGATGCTTTTAGTCCATTTATCTGAACTAAAAGCCTTTATAGAAGTGAATGTGTGTTTAATAATTCACATGCAGTGAAATGTTAATTGACCATGTTGGTTGGGAGAACCCTGACAGGGGCCTCCTGACTACTGAAGGATTCCTTCCAGAAGTCAGCTCAGAGGCACAGTAAGGATGTGGCTCCAACGTCTTGATATCTTTACCAGCTCCTGAGACTGTGGATCAAAATATGAGAGTAGAGCTAGTCAGTTTTTCTTCCTCGGTAAGCAGCAATTTCTCCAATATATTTGTCTCCATTCCGTACATGCTGGGAACAGCACAGCTTGCTGCTCTTGCTGCTGATGTTAATCCAGCATGAGCTGGAGGGCATATAATGAGAGGTTTTTCTTCAGATCTGCTGTTAGGTGGCCCCTTGTAGATGTCAAGGACACTTGTTCCTCCTTCCTTCACAACTAGACAAAAAGAATGTCAGAATAGCAATTCCTCCACAGAAAAAAACCCAGCATCTTCTGCTGTACAATGGTCTTAGTTATAGATTATGTACTGTAGACAGGGCATATGATATCTGCCATCAGCTTTGCACACTCAATAGAGAGAAGCCATGCATCCTGCATAGTGATTGGAAGGCCTTCAGTAATTCTTCTGTCTTTTTTGCAGAGGCCCTCAACCTTCTTTGAGCATTTTCATTTAAACTACTGCTTGTGGGGATGCAGAAGAGTGGTGGTTTTTTTCCCCACGTAATTTCTCTAATTTGTTAAAAGGTCCTATCAGGACCCTTGCAGTTCCCTTAGTTAGTTTTTTGTCAGACAAACATCGTTATTCCAGGCTTTATAATCACTGTGTTGCATTTAGTGGAAAGAGCCATGGGTGTAAAGCCCTTGTATTTGCATTTTTAAATAAATGCATCAAAATTTAGCAGTACATTAATTTGCCTGTGAAAAAACCCAAACTTTCCTTTCAACGTGTTACCTTATTATTTCTTGGATTTACTTCTTGTTGCAGTTTGTCTCAGGGTGTGCTCCAAAAGAATCAGAAATGGGTCCAACAGATGCCAGCCACTCGCAAGCACACAACTACTACTTCTGCCCAGAAAAAACCCATACTCTCAAGTGAATAAGAGTGGGAAGGCCTAGGGGAGCTTTCTTGGCCCCGAGTCCAGGGTGTGACTGTGTTGTATCCCACTCCCTGCCTGCCTTCAAATCTTGGACAAGAAAGCCATCCCTGCCACATACCTCAGCCTTCCTGTCGTCCATTACCTGAACCAGCACAAGGCATTATAAAGTCCAAACAGAAGGGCTCAGTTGAATTTAGGGCTGAGCTGAATCCACAGGTATATAATAGAAATGTTTGGTTGTGCTAGCTCTGATTCAGGTGGGTAATTTTTTCACATAAGTGATACGAATAAGTTTAGTAAAACAGAGTCATAGGAAGAGTGGATGGAGAAAAAGATATGCAAGGTAACAAATATTTGATGTCTTTAGGTTTCAAAAGCTTAAGCATAGGCATTGAGTGGAAGGGGGGAGGTTCTGAGCCACATCTAATAAGTAGTTATGATGTCCATAGGTCAGTGCTAGATGTCAAGAGACAGACAAAAACCATCTGCACTCCTCTTTTTATGCAGTGAAAAGAAATGCATTTCTGGAGCATAGGTACTTACTTGAATTCATTATCACAAGAAGCTCCTGAGTAAGGCAGGATGTAAATTTGATGCTGTAAACCAGGCCATGAAATGACACAATTGATAAAGGACAGATTATTTTTGCATTCAAGGTCAAGTGGCATTTAAAGAGCCGTTTTGTCGATGCAGTGGAAAATTACAGAAGCAGAATTTTTGTTGACCACTTCATCCTTTTCAGCTCTACAGCAAAACTGAAAAGAGGTAAAAAAATCAGTCCCTGCTTGTGACCATTCTCATATCCTGGGTTCATGTTACAGGTCTGCGATTTTCTCAGTAATTATTTTAATAGCTGTGTTTTGTGTGATGTGGAACGTGCATATTTGTCCACTCTGGAAGTTCAATCCTTTTTCTTTCATGATGCATGAGTGGCAATGGCAATCTTAACTGTCAACCCTTTCTCTGGGAACTGAAGTATTTCTCAACACTGACCAGAGAGACTGTCTGAAGGAAAGGTACATTCAGCCTCCCTGCTTTCCCAGTCGTTGGCCTTTCAGCTGAGATTGCCAACAAATGATTGCTGAACGCTTGCCAGACAGCAGTAACTTTCAGTCCCTAGTTTATAATAATACAAAATTGGTATTCTGCTTTCAACCTCTGGTATATAATAATGCAAAATCCTTGTTCTGTTGCTGGGAATGTCTTATTCGTTATGGGCCACGTCCAAATCACTTGAATGCGGTGATGTACATCAGCTAATCTGCCGGAAATTGTCTCATAAAGATGCAATTTTCCATACTGGCAACATGTAATTTATGAAGTCGTCTTTTCAGGTTGGCTCATTCTGAGGAGGCTAAGAAAGATAAACTCTCAACCAGCAATAAAATCCAAAGACAAATAGGCACCTAATTTTATAAGGGACCACTGAAAAATCCAGTCTGTTAATGCTTAAAACAATATATCTTCATAAATGTAAATGGATGCAAACAGCTAGTTATCTTTCTCTCATATTTTACTTTTTCCCTCTCATAGGCCATTTACTTATTTCCTGGAAAGATATGGAGTTGATATCCAAGGTCAAGGCTGGCCTTATCCACCCATGCAGTAAAGATTCTGTTCCTACTCCCACCAGAATCCTTTTAGCATACGTTCAATTAACCTCAGTTAAGTGTTAGGTATGCAATAGTGTGTAGGCAGCAGAAGATCTCCTTGAGTTTTTCAGCAATCTCACATCAAATGAGGATAAATACAGGGCATAACCTGACCCTCCAGGGCACTGGCCTGAATCTAGTAACATACAGATGACTTTTTCTGCATTTTAGTCCACACTGGTGTGATGAGGAAACTGTCTGAATGCTTAAAAAATAATTCAACTACTGATATGCTTTTTCCCAACATTATTTAACATAGATGTGTGGTTATTTACATGCACAAGTTTGCATACATGCTGTATTGTATTTTGTTTGAAGTTTGTAAAGGCTTTTGTGGAAAAAAAGCACTATCAAACTTTGATATAAAAATGTGTAACATGGAAACATGCAGAGGACTGCATTACATTTATCCTTGTAGCAAATCAGTTGACTTCAGTGACCCTCTGTAAACGAAAATTTAGCATGTTATGAATTATAGATACAGCTGTTACTTTATACCTACTCATAAACATTGGCTTAAAGTGATGTAACATAATATTTTTTGTGCTTTTTTTTTGTAGAAATAGCTTCATACAGAAGGTTCTGATTATGAAAGGTACCCAAACACAGTAATGATTTTATGTCAACAGATTTCCTAGGCACACATAATGTGATTGGTTCCCTGTAAGTTGCACTCCTACTATATAATGAGAAAATAGTTTTGGTGTTCCCTCATAATCATATGGGGAACATTTTACAATATATAATACACAGGGTACAGCTCTCTGTGGAAACAGAAACACATACTCGGGTTCATGACTCAGTATATGGCCAATGGGTCTGATAGTGCATGAAATGCTATCCTGCTTTGGAAAAAAAAAAAGTACTCCATCTTCAGTGCAAAAATGATTTGAATGCCCTAGGAAAAAAATGGATTAAACAGCATGTTAAAAGATTCTTTGTCTTCTTTGATCCTTTAGTAGTTCTTCCTCAATGTTGTTAAAGTGGTTTATGTAGGAGGGAAGAAGCAGACTTACTGTTGTCCCTTAAAACAGTGAAAGAAGTAGGCCAAACTCAGGAAAATAAACATAATAACAACAAAAGCATTTATACAGTGCTAAGCTTTATGTCAGGCTATATTGGTTTTCAAATGTTAACACTTCGAGCAGGCTAGATTCCCTGCTGATTGTAGTGTAATGTAGTTTACATAAAGCAGGAAGTTTAATTTATTTCCATACCAAAAGACAGCGAGTTGAGAAAAATGTAAAGTCACTAAAATAATAATGAAACAGAATGGGTGGAAGAACAAACCCCTGCAGCAGACCGTGTTAATTACCCTTGCAGCTGGGAGATCAATTTGCATATATATCCTTTGAAGCCTGTCAGGTATGAATCGAACCACTGAGCTGTTACATTTGATAATCTAGCTCTCCAAAGCATTTTTGCTAAAGATGTTATGTTTCATAGGACTAGTTATTTTTCTATCTCAAAGCAAAGAGCTGTACTTAATTTGTTCCTGTATAAACAATTCTGTACTTGTGACTTCCCAATGCACCAGGTTAGCAACATAATCTCATCAAAAGCATTGGTACTGCTGATTAAACACAAAAGAGATACAGTCAAATAGCCTTGACAACCAGTGAAAGCAAGGAAATTAAAACTTAAAGTTAGTGGTGACAGGCATGACTCAGGGGATAGTTAATGAGATATGGAGCTTTTCAGCTCCAGGACACATATTTCATTATGTTCTGTACTAGTGGTGACAAAATTGTTGCCATCTGATGGCTGCTTCATGGCCTGAATGAACCTAGTGTATGGTACCAGGAACTTTGCAAGTCCATTTGTTTTGCACCATCCGTTCCTGTAACATCTTTGATGTGGATTCTGCAAAATTGTTTGCAATGAATGGTAGTTTGCCACCTGTTGGCAACAGTTTCAAGGGAGTATCTGAGATTTATAGAGCTGTTGGAAAACTTGTTTCTGGGTAATCCAGAGTTGCTCATCTGAAACCAGTAGAGTCCAGGGCTTCCATGGAACGAAACTGGTGCAAAGAGAGAAAAATTATTTTTATGCAGGGACAGGGCGTAAACTAAGACTTACTTGTTCTTGTTTAACAAATTTGTGAAAATTGTGTACAACAGTTGTGTGCAATTTCATGAATTTCATTTTTCAGAAAAAAAACCCAGTAAACCCAAACCACTAAACCAGAAGCCTTACCTTATCTGACGTTAAAAAACTATATGACTCTTAACACACACTTTTGAACCCTGGCTCTTCAGATATTTCCCAGCATTGGACCTAGATTAATACCTTTTCAATTATAAATGCAGATAATATTGATGTAGTTGAAATGCTTCGTTAATACTGATGGAGAGCCACAGGATTGCCCAAAATATTTTTAAATGGGATACATATTAGTCTGTTGCCCCACCTGGGGCAGGGTACTTAGGTTGATGTTTTCTGTGCTTTCACTGTGTGACTATTAATGTCAATTACTTTTCTGATATTGCTTCTTTGTGTGGTTGCCTTGGTTTCTTGTTATTTTGGGGGTAACATTTTATGCAGAATTCTCTCCCTGCCTGTCTTTACTGATGTAGCATATCATCAGCATTCCTGTTTCTGAATGGAAAGCATTAGACTAGTTAAGGATGGTCAGGACAGGACTTTGTATAGGGTAAATGGAGAGTACAGTTAATGAGGGTGTCCAGTTTGCTTCAAATTAATAGTCCTAAACTGGCATCACTGATTTGACACATTCATCTGGAAGATTTCTTCTGAAGATCCAAGAGAAATACTTTGCATTTTTGCAAAATTTAGGCATTGCTGGGCCCAAGGTGAACTTTTACAGCCCTTAGTCAACAATCGATTTGTTTGTTAATAAATCTGGTTCATAGATCTAGTTGCCACTAGTTGTAGGAGAAGCTCAGTTACATTTCTTCTCTTCGTTAACAATGCATGCATCACTGGAAAAATCAGACATTTGGTGCTCCCTAGTTCATCTAGGGTTGAAAAGAGAGGCTATTACACAGGTATCATGTAAAACTAGATGGAGTTGCAAACCCAAAGTAGAAATTTAAAAAATCTTACCCAAAGTCAGCTATGAATTGGAATAATTGTATTTGTCAGGAAAGACTGGTTGGATAGCACGTAAATTCTTTGGAATGAGAGTGAGGAGCTTTTCTTATTGTTTATACCTTCCTACATCTCTATTACTGTATTTCCTCATTTGCATGCAGCCTTTCAAAATTAAAGAGCTGGTAGGTATAATTTTAATACTCTTTAATATAACAAACCTCTTGCATGAAAGATGTTTATTTAATGTTCATATATTAAAGATAAATGTATTCCTTTCTTTTCCTGACAAATAAAACTCTTTGGGTCTAAAATGAATTGCAGGTAGTTATAATGCAAACCATGCTTAGAAAAATAAAATCCTTCTGTATTATCTTAAGCTCTTTAATTTTAGTAAAGTATTACATTCATTAATCAAATGTGTAAAGGGTGTAGTGCAAGCAAAACATTCAGTTCATAACAGGGGGGAAGTTTTGTACAGGAGAAATCTTACCTTATAATGGAAATGTAGGTAATTATAAGCACTGAACTTTAAATCTTTTTGAAGAATGTCCAGTGAATGCAATAGTCCATAAAGAATATCTTAGATGCAGAACTCTTTCTTAACTTCCTATTTGCTTTGTTTTAGCAAGAATAACAATGTAAAACCAGGGTGATTATTGAGGAAGCAGGACGCATATGTCAAAAATATTTACTGGTGTTGTATTGAGCAGGTTATTGAAATTTTTATCTTTAATTTCCAATTTTAGAGATACTCTGTTTCATTCTTGTGCTGATTCCATCTGGAGTATTCTATCCAGGAACACCCAATGCTTTCCTCCATTCTGTTAGACTGAGTCTTGACCATCTCTTTTCTGCGTGTGCTGTTACCTCATTATACAGTGTTTTTCAGGTTCACTCAGCTGTTGACTTTTTTGTTGCATGCCACTTATAGCATGTTTCACAGCAATGTTGCTTACATTTGTTATGGATGAATTTCAGGTGTTACTGAATATTTGTAACTAGACTGATTTTTTGCAAAGAACCATCAGGTAGAGCACTGTGTAAAGCAAACTACATTAGCGATCAGACCAATAGCGTAATGAATATCACAACTGGAATGAGCTATGGAAAAGATATGTTAATGTATTAAAACAATGAAAGGTAGTAATAATAAAGTTTTGTCTTAAGAAAGGTTTCATAGCTGAAAAGACCACTTCTATTCTCCTTTCTTGTATCCTGAAGATAAAAGGACAAGAATCTTAAGGGGATATATGAAATACAGCATATGTCAGATTCTGAGGTGAAGAGTTGAAGGGTGTCAAGTTTTTGTGATATCACATGAAATCTGGAAAAAGATGAAATAAAAAATCAGTACAAAGGTTTATTTGTTTCATGTTACAATGACAAGACACAGAGACAATGTAAAGAAGCTGCATTTACTAAGCATTTGCAAATAACCTTTACCACGGGGAATTCAGAAAAAGGGAGGTCATCTGAAAACAAGACAACCTTGGTAGCAAATCATGAGGCTTTGTTGAGTTCCTTCTTTCCCTGACAGTGACTGCTCAGGCTGTTGTTTATCCTGCAGGCCACAGCTGCTCTGTCAAGGACACTTCCAGATTAAATTCTGGGTGGGGTGATACAGTAATAATAACAATGATGATGGTAATGGTGAATATAATGTTTCCATTCTCTGACTGCCCTATTTATTCTGAGCAAATACCACTATGCATCAGGCCCAGATAATTTCTTCATACCTTTTAACTTAAAAAATTAATTTATAAAGTTAATACTGCTGTCACTGAGAATGTTGAATATGATCACCTGACACTCCTTTCCATAGGACTGTTTGTTGACCTCTAAATTGGTGGGTTTGATGGTAAAAAGTATTGGCAACATTTTAGGTTGTCTTTTTGTCAACTGGTACTGTAAATATACTAGGGTGTAGATTTATAGCCACGTTGTTAGAGTTGTACAGGGCATAAGTTATTTATGCAATATTTGGGTCCAAATATTACATTGTTCTTTTTCCATCTGTCAGAGAAATATTAATGTTCTGCAAACTTTTCAGTCCTGTGCTTAACTTGTGTACTTTCTATGGTAGCGTTCTATTTTTAAGGCTGTAAAAAGCAGAGTAGAAGAGACAAAAATTTTAAGGTCTCTAACTTTTTGCATCTCTGTTAAGAAAAAAGGGCCATAAAATAAAGCTAGTAGGGGACGGGGATCACAACAAGCACAAGCAAACAGCACTATGAATTTCTTTCCAGAAGGTATTGGAGATACACAAATTTTACATATGTCACAGGAGGGATTGGATAAGTAGTTGAAAGGCAGATTTATTGTCATTAAATAAATGAATCACACAGAATCAGGAAATCCCTTGAGCTGAAAATAACTCAGAAACTGTAAATTCATGATGTTGCTGTGCTTCCCTTTGCATCTGTCTATGGTCATTGCTGCTGAGAAGGTTCTCAGTTGGATGGGTGCTTTGTTTGCACCAAAATGGCCATTCTAGCATCTTTCATTTTCCCTCCAGTTTTCTCTCTGAACCACAGATACTCTCCTTGTACTCTGTGAAAGCAGTTTATTTTTGACTCATTATTCTCAGGCAGAAAAGAAATTTGGTTTATTTCTGTTCTGTTCTTCTACTCTGTTCTCTCTTCATTTTTATAGGAATTTTGCTAAAGTTACTATAATGCTGTTCCAGACTCAGGGTTAACTGATTTTTGTTTAGCACTCTCTCTTTCCATTTTCTAAATGTAACTTCTTTCCCTCTCATTCACAAAGACAAATTAAACAAAGTTGATTTCACTGTGGTAGTATCAACACATTGTGTAAAAGTCCTCCCGTTCAATCAGGATTCATCTTTGTTCAACATGACTCCACCATTCATGGTTCGTGTGATACATGATAAAATTGATTCCACGTACAACTGCATTTTCTATGGCTACATTTATTGCGCAGTATATTGACAAATTACTCAGATCATTGTTCTCATAATCTGAGAAATCATATGGTAAGAACTAGTGATTTAGTTGTTGATTCTGACATTTAGCTGTAACATCCTGTCACTTGAGCTGAAAATTAGGTAGCCCAGCCTGGGTTGTGTTCATGTTGTTATGCTAAAAAAGATATCTCAGTTGATTAATATATTTTAGATTTTTTAATAGATTTATGGCATTTTTGTCATTTTTAATGAATAACTATTTGGGACTAGTTCAAATGCAGGATTTGAGGTCAAGGATGCCTGACAGACATGAGCAAGAGCTGAATCTCATCTATCAATGAATTCTTCCACACTTGTTCTTCAGCTTTGTGAGTTATTTCAGCTTTGTTTTTCAGGAAAACTTTTCTCAGTACATTTTATAGATTCACCTGGCAGGCCAGAGGGGAAAATTTCACTACTTCCAGAAGTCAAAGAGCTTAATTGACATGCTAATTAACTTCAAGCCATCATTCTGCCTCTGATATGGAGACTAGAAAGACAGAAGTCACTGAGGTAAGAGGTCACTGAGGTAACACTGAGGTAAACAATAAATAAGCTAGTGGGGAAAATTGATGCACAGAGAGAATCCTATGGATGGCTCTTTTAGATGCTGAAACTATATCTGTACCACTTTGGATCAAGGCAATTGTTTTATGGCTGACTAAAATCCCCATCTATGCTCTATTGAGGTGGGACCTGTGTATTCAAAGTCGGTTAGAAGAAAAGATCTTAAGTTTTTCTTATTTGCATAGTTCGTATCTAACTCTTCAGAAAGAACTGACACTGCAGTTTTCTCAGATTTTTAAAGCTTCTAGGTGTCTTACATAGTGTGTGAAATTGACTTTGAATAGAATTCAAAGGTGAATATATTGATATGTTTGCTAAGGGCTACCTGTGAGGTTGCTATCTAAACATGGAAATATACATAAAACAATGTGAAAACTGAGGAGGAACTATTAATATATTTAATATTTATTTTCTTTGTTCAAGCTTTCTGTCTGTATTCCAAGCACTGTTTAGACTTTTCTATAAGTGTTTGAATTTAAAAATCTCACTTTAGTGTGTGAAATGTAGTTAGTACCTAATAGCAAGATTTAAGTTCCTGCATAAAGCTTAATTATGTTTAATGTCTCAGAAAAGACAAGAATGTTCTCTGTTCCAGCAAAGCTTTAACCTGAACTTTGAAAAGGAATTTAATAGAGCTATACAAAATATTACCTCAGTATTCCATCTCTGTCAGTTATTTGTGCAGGTGTGAATTAATGGACTGTTATAAAGGTAGAGTGCTTTCTGCCTTTTCAGTTAAGGAGTGATGACGGTCAAGGTTTCCTCTAGTGTGCTACCATTAAAAAATACCAGTGTATTAATAAAAAAGTCTCTGCATGTCCCTTAAGAACAAACTTCTTCAGAACTATTAAAAACCCTTATATTGTAACTATAATAAACTTTGTTAATAATAAATATAATAAACTGTAAATATTATAAAATTTATGCACTTTGAGAAACAGACCTGCCCTAGGTCTTCCTCAGACATCATCTGAATCTGTTAGAACTGCTTGTATCAGAAAAATTAGTGGCTGGAAGTGTTGAAGCTACTATAAATGATACCATACATCAAGTAAAAAAAATCTAATTGTTTGCTTATAAGCTTTTTCCAGTGCCTACTGCTCTATTTTAAGTTATATAAAAATATTTTGCAGAAGGAAAGATTTCTGACAACCACCAATCATCTGTTTCTTTCTGTGACATAATTCTGAGGGTTGATCTCACTCTCATTGGATGTTACAAGACCATGGATATTTCTTCCTTAATATATGTCCCAAGTTCGAACATTTAACTGGCAATTCTGTTTTATGATTTACTGGGTTAAATTTTAAGGGGTCTGATGAGCCTCCTTAGTAGATAAATCAACAATAGCATCTTTTTGATATATAAAAGAAGTGGTCATTCTCAGAAAGAAATCTTTTCTCCCATGAACTCAGACCTATAGATTTGTGAGCCAAGCTTATAAAATGTTGTTATGATCAGAGCACAGCAACGGGAGTTATGATGCCCAAAATCTAATTCAAACATCCGTTGAAGTAAAGAATTTCTGACTCACTCCCCACTCTCAAAATACTCTTATGTGACCAAAATACAGTTTGAAGTAGAGAATAAGAGGCACATAAACGTTATACTACTCCCTGTACAGTATAAGATATCGTTCAGAATTGTTATAAATTTGTGTTTGGTAATATTTTAAAACTGAAAATCATTGTGGAAGAGCTAAATCTTCTTTTTTAGCTGAAGTAGTTCAAGTAAAATAACATAGACTTCATCTTATCATTTTAATTACCAAAGGTATTGATAATCTCTCTCTCTGTTTGAGTAGTGAGTGTTTTTAATTCATACTTCTATATCTCCCTTAGTTTTCCTAAAAGTTAGCCTGCATAAAGTACAGAAAATGAAAAATCTTTGTTTCATAGGAACAGTACGCATGTAGTGACACAGAGACTTCGATGTTAGTGTGTCTTTTTGAAAAGCTCACTTTCCAAAGGTAAGTACTTGATTTTTCCAAAGCTCTTAAGAGAGGATGAAGGTACTATAGTGCTGCTTGAATTCACAGAATCACCGGGTNGGTACTATAGTGTTGCTTGAATTGGTGTGGCATTATTTTATTAGTCTGTTGTCCTTTGATTCCCTTGGGTAAAACTTTTATGTAACTTTGTATGTTTTGCAGTGCATGATGTCAGCCTGTGCCCCATGTTTTCCTGAAGGATGTCAGAGTCTTTAAATATAATACTTGCAAGTTATGCAGGTTGTGAAAATTGTGCCTAATAGCAAGCTATGGACACACCTGAGAAAATTAGACTTGTGTTTAGGACTAAGATCAGGCCATGCTTATATATTAGGATTATGTTCAAGAAATCTAAAACACTCCTTTCACTTAACATTAGAGACAAATAATTTCCATACATGGACTCAACAAAGGCAGATAATTCATGAAGTCAGGATTCTCAGCTTCATGAAAAGGATGTAAAAGGGATGTGCAGGATTGATGAAGACAGCAGAGAAGCTCAGTGAAGTCTTTGCTTTGGTTTTTAGTACTGTGACTCCCACACCAGGTGCATTTCTGTAGCTGGTCATCTAGATAATACAGATCACTTTGAAATAAACAAACAGGAAATATTAGACTAGCCAGGTAGGTCAGCAAGGTCACCAGGACCAGATGGCATAGAATCAAGAGTTCTGAATATAAAACTTCCAAACTTCTGGCTAAGAGATATAAAATGTCATCACAAATGGACACTGAGCTAGAGGACTAGGACAGCCATTGTATCTGCCGTCTGTCAGAAAGGGTTTAGATATTATATTGGGCATGATAAACTAGTGACCCTGACTTCCATTTGTGTTAAGATGGCATACATGCGTATGAATTAATACAACCTGTTTGGAAGAAGTCACATGTTTCAGTCACATGTTTAGTAATAATGTGGATAAATGGGATCAAATTAACATAATACACTTTTAGCAATGTCTTTGATCAAGTTTCATACCAAATGCTTATTAAAGAAATTATGTTGCCATGGCATCAGAGGAAAGCTTTTTTGAAGGAGAGGAATCAATTGATAGGCGTTAATAATGGCAATCTTTCAGAATGGAGTCTGTTACTGGGACCAGTCTTAGTCAACATCTTCACCTGTGGTCTGGAGAGGGAAATGAACTGTGAAATCTGTAAGTCTGTGGATAATAATATATTCTCTGTTCACCTTCAATGTCATAACTTCAGTGCAATGCCTTCAATGGCAAGGGTCTCCAAAAGTACCTAAAGAAATTTAGCAGCCCAGAAGTCAGTAGGTGAAGTTCACGGTGAAGTAGCGCATTTAGGAAGAAAGAATTTAAACCATGCTGACAAAATGCTGAACTCAGAACCAGTACCTAAATCTCAGAAAAGAATCTCTGATATTTCACTGAAGTCAATTGCTTAGTGTTAAGTGGCAGACAAAATGCCACCAAAATGTTTAGCATGTTTAGGAAAGTTAATGAGATTATCCTTAGGAACAGAATGTGCCTGAGATGAGAAGATAGCAGGATATCACTTAAAAAAATGGTTTTCCCATATCCTGACCATCATGCAGTTTAGTCTCCACATCTCAGGAAGGGAGTAGTGGAATCAGAACTATGGAGAAAACCAGGTAAAATGTTCAAGGTGATGGAGCAGCTACCTTGTGCACAGAGACTAAAAGACCGGGACATTTTGGTTTGGAGAAGAGAAGGCCAAGGGAAGATATCACTGAGGTTCATGAACTCATGCAGACGGTAGACAAACTGAATGCACAATGGTTGCTCAAGCCTCACCCCTCCACGCTCCCCAATATTAGACCTATGGGAACTTGAAACCAGCAAGAGGATGTGAATGTACTTCTTGACATAGTGAACTATCAACTAAGAGGGTAGAAGAAGCCACTACTGGCACGTTCAGAAAGGTGTTAAACAAAGTAACAGATAACACTCTCATAAGGGTGTCTTTTAGTCCTTTTAATACTGGGCAGGCAGGTATTCACTAACAATATTATGAAATCCATTCTTGACACTGAGAACAAGTATAAGGGAGATGGACTGCAGAAAGTGGCCAAGCTGTGTCCATTACTGATGGCAGCACATGGGGCTGCATGAACACTGACTCTGAAGTGTACTTCTTACTTACCCTTGCTTTTATTTGGCAGAAGAGTTTTGTATGTGATCTCTTTCAACGAATGCCTAATCTGCTTTTTAAAACACCTTGACATTTTTGTGACCTCACAAATGAGAACTGTATATACCTCTGCAACATCCAGTTTGCCTCAGTCGCTGTGGAACATTTTCTACTTTATCTAGTTTTCTACTAGATAATTATTTCTATGCAGAGAACAAAACAGTGTACAGGTTCTGCTTAATCTGGTAAACCAACAAGTAAATGATAAGTCCTGAAAATGTTAGGCAAAGCTAAGAACCGAGTACACACAAATGGCAAAACCAGTGCTTTCTTTACTGAAAGTAGAAAGAAGCTTCTTATGCTGTTTTGTTTCCTCAGCTAGTGAAATACGGACTAACATCATAGTCATGTATAGTAAATTCAGGAGAAAGTAACAAGTCAATGGGTTTCTGAGTGTAAAGAATAAATATCATAGTGAAACAGAAGGGGAATAAATGGAGTTCAATGTCACATTTTATATCACTTATCTAATCAGCAATTTATGTTTCCACAGGTCTCTGAAAGCAACAGCCATGTGATTATTTTCCTTGACATTGGGTTACATATTTCAACATATGTTAGTACTTCTTTCCAGTGTAAGAAACGTGTATAATTGAGTTAGGGAACGAATACAGTAAATTTTGAACTCCTTATTTCAAAAAGATTATATGGGAAAATAATGAATGGGTGTCAAATAGAAGGAGTATATTTTAATTTCTTCTACTTGCTAGACATCATAATCTCTCCTTCATTCTGGACAGTTTCAAAGGATCAAGCATCATGTAAACTTTAGGCACAGGAAGCAACAAGTGATAAAGAGAGATTTTGAGCTATTCAAGAATTGCATAGCACTAGTGGTTTCCAGTAGGTCTTGGTTGAAGAAATCCAAGTCAAGTTTTTCCTTTCAGAAATGGTGTTATTTAGGTCTGGATATATGATCAGGTTGTTTAATTAGAGACTGTTGCGTTATTTCAATAATACCCTTAATAAATACCTTTGATAATGATAACTTCTACGTTTCTCAGTGGCTATGGTTATGCTCAGCTGGGTAACCTCTGAAAGGGGTTCTACTTGAAGATTTAAAAATAGTGAAATATTCTGATTTGCAGTGCAATTATACTGAAAAATAATGATGTGATAGAATTTTCTGTATCCTGAGAAAATAATTTATGTTTAGGACACTTATATAAAGCAGTGAAATCAATGAATCTTACATACATTCTTAAAGATGAGGAAGTGCTTCTCTGCTGTTTGGACAAGAAACAAAACCAGCAACAGGGTAAACTGCTGTCCTCCATACTCCTAAGGGAACACTGGAAAACATTCCTAGAAAATAAATTAGCAGGTTTATGAAGTTATGCATTTATTTATATTTGATAGAATATTTGGAGACAAAGCACTCACTACATTAATAGTAATATGCGGGTAAATTTACTTTGTTATCTCACACTCTTGAATAATCAGTAGGTAGTAATATCAAACATCAGTATGGCTGAATGGATTGCTAAATTTAAATTGGGCACCAGATTTTTCAATTGACATTCATGGAAACACAGATCTCTCTCTCCCTCTCTGTAATCAATATGGTTTGAATGCTTACACAGCAAACCTCAGAAGTAATTTCAGACCCAGCATTGTGTGCAAAAAAACATTTCATAAATCATTTTGAATACTAAACAAATTAGAGTAAATTTTCCTTTAGATTAGGAAAGAAATTTGTTGAATAAATTATATTTTCTGAATTATTTCCTCTTCTCTAATAAGCAGACTAAATTAAATTGAGAACCCCGTATAAAACAGCCACTAGGATATCTATTATCTCTTCATCCTTTATCTCTCTGCAGTTCTTTTGGGAAAGTGTACGTGTATATGCTGCATGAAATGTTATTAACTTACATTAAGCCTCTCATTCCCTTAGGCTGTGGCTTTTTTCCTACTACCATACTGACCATTAAGAAGTTCTTGTGGATGCGATCTGGAACTTGTATACATTCAAGAACACATATATTAAACTGCTCATTAGGTTTTGATATTAGATGACTTAGTAAGCCTTATATAAGTTACAGGATAAATTATGTTTTAGTATAATAACATGAAAATAACAGGTGTTCTGGGTTGAGCTAAAGTAGAATTAGTTTTCTAGCTGCAGCTAAGTCTCATCTAAGTAACTTCGTTTTCTGAAAGTTAAGTGCATGTTTTCTCTGACAGTGTTTTTCTCTAGAAGTGGTAATGCAGGGCACTGGTATGCAGAAAGGTAATTGCTTATACTTATTCCCATAGTAACCAAGGTCATTTTTGAGCTAGTGCAGAACTGTGAGTCAAGGAGGTGAAAAAGTATGCAACTGCACAGAGGGGTGAACAGGACAGGTGACCCCAAAATGACCAATAGAGTTTTCCATCCTAATGTCAGACTCTGTATAAAACTGAGGGGTCACGAGGGTATTGCTCTCTTCTTCAATGGTCTATGTCCAGTGAGGACCTCTTTTTTTCTATACCTGCTCTGTGGCATCTGTGGTGATGTATAGTCATTCAAGGGAGAGGGACACAATTTCATGTATATGTATATGTATATGTATATGTATATGTATATGTATATGTATATGTATATGTTTATTATTATTTCATTAAAGCTCTTCTAGTTTTAGTTTCTATCTTACGAATCTTGTTTCCTCTCATTTCCCTGGAAAAATTGGAGTCACAACTATTTGCGTTTTAGCTGCTATATTGGGCCAGGCCTAAACCATCACAACAAGCTACCTGTTCTTTGTTCTATACATGTGCCAATGTCTTTTAAAATATTATCAGTTATCTCTCAGGTATGCCTTTCACTCTTCTCTCTGTGGTATCTATTAAGAGCAAAGTAAGACTGCCTAGCCCGACTCTTGGAGAAAGTCATGTGGAATCTTTTCCCTCTGCCTGAATTGTTTTGGTGGAAGGCAATATTTGGTGCCTTACACTTTGGCTGGGAAAATTCAGAGCACGTTCGGGCATGCTTCTGAAGGAGGTTGGCACTTTGGTGATTTGAGTTAGTGTACCAAATAATTTGCTGAAAGATAGCATGAGAGGTAGCATAGTGAGCAGGAAATTAAGCCTGTTGCACAGATATATCTATTGCATTCTCATTATACTGAAACTATTTTGCCTATTTGTAACCTGCTCTCGTAAAGCAGAACCAACAAAATAGCAAGTACAGTGTGTCTTCTATTCAATTTCCTGTTTGGCTTAAATCATAGAATCATAGAATCACCAGTTTGGAAGAGACCCACCGGATCATCGAGTCCAACCATTCCTATCAAACATGAAACCATGTCCCTCAGGACCTTGTCAACCCATGCCTTAAACACCTCCAATGAAGGTGAATCAACAACCTCCCTGGGCAGCCTGTTCCAATGCCTAATGACCATAAAAATAAAAAACTTCCTCCTNTATTCAAGGAGCGGTCTCACCAGTGCCGAGTACAGAGGGAGAACAACCTCCTTGGACCTGCTGGTCACACCATTTCTGATACAAGCCAGGATGCCATTGGCCTTCTTGGCCACCTGGGCACACTGCTGGCTCATGTTCAGTCGGCTGTCGACCAACACCCCCAGGTCCCTCTCCTCCCGGCAGCTTTCTAGACAGACCTCTCCTAGTCTATAGCTCTGCATAGGGTTGTTGTGCCCAATGCAGGACTCGGCATTTGGCTGTGTTAAACCTCATGCCATTGGACTCTGTCCAGCAGTCCAGCCTGTTCAGATCCCTTTGCAGAGAATGCCTCCAGCCAGAAGCTTCTACCCAGGCTTGATATTAATTTGTACTAAATTATTGCTTTTTTTTTTTTTTTTAGTTTAAAGGCGCAAAGATTCAGCTCCTCATGGGAAAAGCAAAGATTGTAGCAGCACAAGAATCTCACTTTACTTTGCACCTGAGCTGTCTCTCTACTTTTATATTTTATGGTCCTACAGTTCTTTTTACAGTCACATAGACTGCATTAAATTATGTAGAAGCAGTGTCTTGTGACATCTCTGAACCAAGCTGCAAAAGAATACAAAATCTCTTCTGCTTTCACCCTAACTCAAAATTAAATTCCAAAAATTATATGCAAATAATATCACCAGTCTAAGTTTAATGAATGGAATCAAGGAAAGGCAAGGGCAGAGACATTGGTTTTATCCTCTACTAGTGCTGAAGAATTAGCACTAGAATTACTATGAATTTGCCTTACTAAATTGTCTTTGAATGACTTGATAACTGCGTGCAATTCAAGTTTGTTAGTATTTCTAAACAACAGCAGAAGATGAAATCTCTGCTTGAGGTTTAGGGAAGAAGCTAGGAACACCGTGTTCCCTGTCACAGACTTGCATGGTGACCTTGACAAGTCACAGAATATATCTGAGCCTCAGTTTGAGGTGGGAGATTTTAAAACATTTCCTAGCTTGCAGAGACATTGGTAAGGTTCAATTAATCAAAGTGTTTCAAGATCTTCACTTGGAAGAGTCTAGATAAGAGCAAAATATTATTACCAAAGTGGACTTCTCCTGAGCACTTAATTTTTCATTTTGTACAAATATTTTTCGTTTATATTACACTGTCAACATGCAGTCATAGGTCCTTCAGACCTAGTTTGTATGGAGCTTGTCAAGATACAGCTGTTTTTAGCACTGTATCCCTATTAGGATATGACACAATACATCATAATAGCTCCATCAGAGCCATTAGAGTTTAAGCTGTCAATGTGTAATAGGATTACTATGCATTACATCTAGTGGTGCTCTGATAATGCTGAACTAGGTACACTATCAGAGTCTAGAAAGCCTTTGAACACAGATATTGCTATCTGTTTCTAATGAATGCAGTTGTGTTATTTTGAAGAATATCTTCTCTAGTGTGTGTGAAAAGCAGTTTTTGGTAAAACAAAAATCTTTCACTTTTTGCTGTTTCAGAATACTCCAAAGATCTCTAACCCCAAAGATCTCCACCTCTAAATAACAGCCAAATTTATTCAAATATATAAACACATAACTCGCCTTGGATGCCATGGACTACAGGAAGTTTGAATTTAGAATGGATATGGAGTTAGGAACAACTTCCAATGTGCTTTTTGTATCTTCAAAATGTTCAATTTTCAGACTAAAGAAGAAAAAGAAATTTTAAAATGTATGCTGTTTTCCCTGTAATATTAGTCAGAGTATAATTGAAAAAGAGAAAAGAAACATTCAAATAATTTTAAGTAATCATCAAACCCCCCTGCTGATTATCTAACGACAGTCTAGGAAAAATGCTATCAAGGAAAATGATCATTAGAATTTCTGTTTCAGAGAAATACTCTGTTAGTAGGTTTGTTCTTGCTTGTCTTCACAACACCTAAACATCAACCAATCAGCTGTGAATTTATTCTCCTTATACCTTTGTGATGGACCTTTTATTGAGACAACTGAAGTGCTGGCTTGACCAGGTTCACAGTGATATCTGTAGCAGAACAGGGAGAATTGGATTTTTTTTGTATTTTAATATCCTCACCAGAAATCTGCAATTCTACATATTAAATCCTTGTTCACAATATTTCATTATACCTGAAATAATGTACTCAAAGTGAGCAAGGTAACAAAGCTTAAGTAACAGATATATGCCTGTAGCATTCATATAAAAACCTATACATGCACACATGTGTGCCTGTACAGCAGGAGGTTATAGTAAGCCTTGTATAAATGACGAGGTGAAGGAAACGAATAACACAAACTAAATACTTACAATATTTTCAGGTCTTCCTAGAGAAGACTGAGATGAGTGTCTTCAAAGGAACTTCAACATTGTTGTTGGTCAGTGAAAGCATTAGTACATCTTCAGGAGGTCTGTGGCATCCTAAAAGTGGAAGTGATACCCTCTATCAATCAGATGTCTAGTGAATGTGTGAATTGATTTTCTGACTCTGTAGTAGGGTTCACAGGCAGGCAGACCTATGATTAGAAAAGCTTAATAAATTTTCTAGGAATGAATAATCCAAAAGGTACAGACTGAGTAAAACCAGGAAACAGTGCAGTCATTTTTCATGATAAAATGTCTTGTTTAAAGAATTTCTCATTGAAAATTAAATATCTTTTGGTGCAGCAACAGAAGGTAAATAGGAAATGCATTCAGAGACCTGACACTTACACTGAATAATAACCAGGAAAACATGCTGTGGTCCTTGTAGAAGACATAGAGCACAACTAAACGAGGGAAAATATAGAAAAGAAAAGGTAATACTAAAAAACCCAAGCAAAATGAGGAGGAATGTCAATGATGTGACAGGTACCATGAGTATAGGCTTTTTCTGTTATTAGGGTGAACATGAATTCATAGAAATTCAAACATGTTGGAAGAGTAGGCTGACAAGAGGAAACAATGAGCTGAAGCAAAGACTTGCTTAAACGCTCATTTAAAAGAGTAGCTAACAAAATCACGTAGAAATAATCTGCAGTGTTTTTCTCAGCATTTTTGTCTCTGGCTAAAGTAGTCCATGCCATTAATTATATCTTTGACTCAGGATCAAAATCCCCTCTTATAGCTATAGAAGCTTTCATGGAGATGAAAATCCATGCTTGGAATGATCTTGAACAGGTAGCAAAGAACAAGAGCTCTGAGAACAAACCTAGCTCAGGTATGATCAAGATTTTTCCCTCAAAAACATGCCATTGGGTTTTGGAAGAGATTCCCAGTTCTTCATGGCAAAATGTTCAAAATTCAAAAGTCTTCTGGAAGTATTAATAAAGGCATTATAGGAGGCTGTCCTTATTTTAAAATTACAGTGTCAAGAACAGAGTAACTGTGGGGGAAAATTGAAGAATTTGATTCAAAGGCACTCCTAACTTAGCAAGAACACTGAAGAGCATACGTCCTCAAAAGTAACAGTTGCTGAGACAGCAGGAACCAAATTCTTCCAGAAATTAAACGCTTCTTTGCCCCCACTACAAGTTTGTTTTTTTTTTCCTTGGAAGGCTATTTTTGAACCACAGTCCCTGGATGGTTAGAAATGCTTTTGTGATTTCCAGCCTAAATTTATTCATAATCAGTGTATATTCATTTGTTCCTGTGCCAGAACTGTCCTTTTGTTCTAATAGTACATCTATATTGTGTAACTGTTTGTAGATAAAATTATTTAGTATTATAAAATATAATATTGATTTTTCAAGAGAAATCACAAGCTGAGATTATGAAGATAAAATTCATTGTTTCAATAGCTGTTTGATCATAAAGTTATAGGCTAAAAAGCTTATAAATACAATGTGTTTTCACATCACTTCAGGGGAAAATAACATGTATTTTTTTATTATTCTTTTAATGATATTCAGTAGTGAAATACAGTTAAAACAATTTTCAGTAAAACGGATATTAATTTGAGAAAAAAGCAGACTAGACGGGCTTGTTTATTAAAGACAAGAGCCTACTTTTCAACCTTGGTACAAGCGATACAATGAAATTCTCTCTTTGACATGGCTAACTGCTTGATTACAATTAGTAGCTGTATGACTATTGATTGGCAAATTCATAACAATCAGGTAATTTGGAAGTAGATTTGGACAGGTGGATGTTTGAGGGAGGGAAACCCAAAGTGTCAGACTGAAGGAGCAGTGTCCAGGTCTATGCTAACATACTGCAGAGATTATATGCTAGGTTGTAAGCCCTCCTGAGCAATTATAGTCCCTTTCCAGGTGGTAGTATTAACAGCCCTTGATGCATTAGTATATACAAAACCAACACAACCAAACAGTGGTTTATAGGTTTCTGTGGAAAGGAAGGATGCGGGGTAAACTACTGTCTATCAGGGACTCTAGGAAATATTACAGGGTTTCCCCTACAGCACTTGCCATTCGGTGTAGAACAGACTGATGTGTGAATAAGAATAACAGAAATTAAATTCCGATTTAACTCCTTATTCCCATTATTAACAATTTGTAGCCCCTCCAGCAACATCTTCTATCCACAACTAGACGCCTCATTCTGCTGAAGTACTAGTACTCTGTCAATGCTGACCTGCTCCCTGTTTTCTTTCTATCCCTCTGTATTTCGTTCCATGTACTCAGGTAGAACAGGACCCTTCTATATTAACCTTTTCCAACTGAATAGGCCAGAGCAATGAATGACTCCTGACCTGAAGAAATGCAGGCAAGTGAGTAGGCTGGCTGTTTATTTGCTCTGCCTTTCTATATGGTGTTCCTGCTTTTCCTCAATGGACACAATGTACCAGAGATGCATCAGGTATGAGGAGAGTATGTCTGCGTGCCTGCTCACCCGATAGTTTTGGGAGAAAAGTAGGATGAGTGTGAGAGTGTGGCAGTTTGTGCCCAGAATTGTGATTCTCCTACAGATACTGCGAGCAGTAAACAGTGGGTATTACTGCCTATATTTCAGCTGATCATAAATGTAAACAGGATGTAGTAGCCCAAAGGGTAAACTGAACTCAAAGGTACTTGTAGTTACTCGGAAGCTTGTACTGTAAAAAAATCAGAAGTGAGCCATTTATTGAAGTCCTGCTTTTATGCGCTTGTGTTTGGCATTGTTATTTTAATCTCCTGACCCCATTCTGTGTTTCTGTACTGTTTGTCTTCTCTGGAAATGTTTAACTTGCTGGGTTTAAATTAGTCCTGTGTTATGGAGATACTATGCTAGGCTACTGGGATTTTTCCCTGTGCAGCTAACCTGATCATTATCGGCAATTGCTCATTATCTGCATAACTCTGCATCTTTCATATGTCTAAAAAGTTATATATGGTAGCCTGCCAGCTAATAGTGGCAACAGGAAGCTCAGATGAATGCCAGAAACCTTTATACCTCACTCAATGGACTTTATCTATGAACATTTTTTTCAGATACACAAAGCCTTTTGGGCTTAATCCTACAAAAGTCTTTCAAAAGTCCTAACTACTGAGGAGTTGTCTCTTCAAAGCATTTTCTCCTTCACACCTGTAAGTCTCCAGTGAATTCCACAGAGATGTTGTTGGCATTAATTTTCTTCCATTATTGCCACATAACCTATAAACTGATTTTAGTTTTGTTTTGTTTCGGTTTTGTTCCGCACCCCTCTCCTGGGAAGGTGGAGGAATAAAAGAAATGAAAAACCACAAACTTTCTGCACATTAACTCTGTATCTGCCTACCCCTCATTCACCATTCCCACTTTCCTCACGATCTTCCTCATGTTTCTGCTGTCTGGACTGGCTGTAGAATAATTTCCTAGGAAGAATATTGGAGTATTTCTACATTTTAGTCTGAATATTCCCTTCTTGCTGTATGTGGTAATTTGAAGATGTTTTCCCCTGAAACATAATGACAAATTATTCCATTCAATGATAATTTATGTATAAAATAACTTTGGAAACAAAACACAAAAGTAACCTTTATCTTCTGTGGGAATACATTCTGAGAAATGTGTGTTGTAATTAAACATGATCTTTCTTATCATCAGCCCCTGGGAAAAAGTCACTTCTACAGTGACTTCCTGGTCTTATGACAAGTTTATCTAGTCCTGGAAACCTCTTGGTAAATTGGTCATTCATATCTATTTTCAGTCCCTTAACATTAATACTGACATTCAGAGAAGTATATTTAGGTGGAAAAATTCCTTAACAACAAGCAAACTGTTTTTTTCATGATATACAGCTCCTGATCTTTAGAAGAATTAGGAATATAGATGTTCAGATGCTAACTCTTCTAAAGAAAAGCTATTTTTTCAGGAAAAGTCATACTCATATAGATTTTTTCCACGCATGAGAAATTATCAGAATATTTTTTATTCTCTAATTTCTGTATATAGTGGATCTTGAATATGAGTTTAATTTAATTGATTTCTGGATAATCAAGGGCAAATAAAATCCACATAAATCTACTCAAAACATACAATAGATTATCTTATTTTTTCCTTGAGTTGTCTACTTTCATTTATGACAAAAGAAATATATTTATTAATCATAATATTTGTAGACTATGTGAACTGCAGTTAACATATAAGTTATGAACTATTCTCCTTTTACAGCACAAACAAATTATATGGCAGATATATCCAGTCTTTAAAATGGTGAGGAAAATTTAAACTGATGCAGAAACTACATACTTTTCTAGAGCAGAAAACAGCAGAAAATGTTTAGAATTTTTATGTCAATCTAGAAAATATCCAAGTGACCTAAAAGCATAAGTTGCTACCTATGAAGCAATAAGAAGAAATACTGTTCTTATCCCCCCTGTTCTAATTACCTCAGCTTGTTACAAACATTTCTTATTCCTGCCACCATTTTGAACTGATCTGGTAATTTTCTACTCTTAGGCTGAATGCTTAATCAATCAAGCAATGCCACTAAAGCTGGTGGGTATGCTGGAATAAAATTATTTATGTCAGAGTACATATTCACAGGACTGGCTCCATTATGCTTAATAGTAAGGCAAAGATATTAAATGTAATCAGTGCCCACGTGACCTTCCTTTGAAGGCATACAGTATCAGGAGGCAACCTTGGATATCTAGAGATCTTAATCACCACCTATTTTGTTTGCCTCAGCCAGTACTCTGGAACCCCGTGTCCTATGCAGATCAGCCTCTTAGAAAATGAAATGTTCAACTCAGTGCTTATCTAGAGTTCCTTTCTCAGTTTGCTGATGCTATACAGAAAGGCTTTGTCTATCCAACCCTGGAACACAGGGTACCCATGCCCCAGAACTCCTACATTAAAAGCAAACAAAGAAATACATATTTAGATATTTAGAATATTTACTGATTTCAAGTTTCATGAGATACTACAATCAGGAGAGACTTAGGTACATCAGGAAAGCTGTTGGGAAAACAAGCACAGTGAAACACAAACTTATCAGATTCTTATTAATGGCATCTCTAGGTCAAGATTAGAGAAGGATGCTGAGAAAATGTGATCCTTTTCCCTCAGAAAGAAGCACATCATTATAGCAACACAACTGTTCTCAATCATCTAAAGAAGAGAAAATCCCAGGTCACTAGATTCACCTAGGGGATGTGGGGTAAATTAAACAGTGTAGAAGTTTCACTTTGATATGCTACTGTTGTCATGCTTTTTTAAAATTAGGAGTTATACCACCAGGATCTATCACTTGATGTGTTATTAGCAGAACGTCTAAAAATACTGGCATGTATTAATTAGTAGAAATGAACATTACAAATGAAAGTCTGTCTTTTAAGAAGCTGTCAGGAAGATAAGGTTTTCAGTCTAAAAGAAGTAAACTGGTTTCTGATGCTGTGTTTTATAGAGACACAGTAGGTCTTCTTTGATGAAAAGATTCGTAAAAGCATTCAAGAACATGTGGATTTCAAGAAGTTTTTGCCAATAAAAGAAAGGCTAATTGAGTTTTTTATCAGATTCTCTTTTTCAAGAGGAGGAGTTACTGTATCTCTACACTCTGTTTTTGAATTGTCCCATTTGTACCTGTCTAGATTTTATGAATATGGGTTTGTGTAACAAGAACATTCCTTTAAACATCCTTCTTTTGTACTGTTTTGTCACAAACTGGGTGAAAACTTGATTCTTCTGAGATTTTTGTGGACAGATTGCTTTCTTTTATTTGTTTAGTTACCTGTTGTAACAACCTTCCAAATGGTATGTGCTCAAAGTTATGAATATCTTGTTTTTATTTCAGACTATGCAGTTGACTGGAAACATAGACACTTTGTGTAAGTATCATGAGAGGATTTCTATAAGCAGAAATTAAAAGAATTGCAATTGACTTCCTGAATCCCTTGGATGTGCCCTCTTGAGATGTATTGTCAGTGCAATGATGTTGCCAGTAAAAGTGTAAGAAAAGAAGAGATTCTCCTCCCAAATCAAAATCCTCACAGAAAGTTTATGGCACCTGTACCTTATAAGTATTACTCTTATGCTCAGGTCATGAGAGGATACATCTTAAAGAACTCTATTAATTAGACTTTTGTTTATCTATCAACTCAGTTTTGCAGAAACAGCCATATACATGTTTGTTTTTTTTTTTTTAAATTAGAGAATTATTTTAGAGGCTTTTAAATGTTCTTTCAGGTTGGAGGAAATGTAAATATGAAAGTACTATGTTAGAATATAAAGAATTATACAAAAACTTGAAAAATTATGAAAATAAAACTAATATGAAAAGGAAATTTAAGTCTGATATTATTATTATCTAAGTTGAATAATATGTGAAATGTGAAATGTAAGTACTTACAAAACTAAACAATAAAAGAGATTTTAACATGTATTCAATTACAGGTTTTCGCAGTAGCAATTTTGTCACTATATTTTCTGGATCACTTATTCTGACCTCCAACTTATTTCTGAGCAGCTTTACATCAAAATATACTGCTATAATAAATGTAAAATATATGTATAAGAAACATTCTCTGATATTTTCAGGTTTTCTGTAAACTTCATGGAATGAATAGGGTCTTTGCAAAAGAAGCAATCACCTGATTTCTGATTGTAAATATCTTCCCTGTTTGAAACCCCAGGCAGTATGAATCTCTCCACTTCCAAAGTAAAAAGGTATTATCTTAATGAGGGTGTTCAAAGAAGAATTTAAAACAAGGAATTATAAAACCAAGATGGGCATTTAGAGAATTCCCACTGTGCAGGTGGTACTGTAGAGATTTAGAGGGTAGATCACAAGGTTGGAAAGCTGTGACAAATACTGGAATTTTATCAAAACATTTATCCTGGAGGATTTTTTAAATGTTTGATTAATGACACATTAGAAAAAGCTCGATATGTTAGTAAAACATCAACATTTTGCACTGAAGTATGTTAGGTGCCTTAAACTGCCAAACAGTGAATTTATTCTGCAAGGTAACTACTTGACATGCTGATTGTTTAATCATTAAGAGCTAGACAAATACTGTAAAATATCTTTTGTGCATTTTTGATTGAGTTCTAAATCCATTTCCAATTCCTTTTACACTTGTTTTCACAAAGGCTTTAGCAAACATGCTTTATTTGCACTTATTTACTCAATAGGTGACATTTATCCCTGTAAAGAGGAAACACAGCAGCAGCATACCTGAGTGTAAAGCTGATTCAAAAAATAGCTTTTGCATTATTTGTGGTTTACTGTAAGCACTTGAGAGACTGCAATCTCTTCTACAGTTGGATTAATTCTGCCTGCTACAGTGTAGGTTTCATGTCTCAAGATGTCTCAAGAGTGGCTTCAGAGATGCACATTCCTCCCCCATGCAGGTAGACAACAGCTGCATCCAATCTTCCCCAACCAGACTTCTCCAGACAAGAAGATAGCAATGAGTTGACCCTTAACAGTGGCTTGTCATATTTTTTTCTGTGTTGCAGTGGTTGTGGATATGTGGAAAATTTGCAATACAAGAGAATGAAAACATGTTGTGTAACAAAACACAGGCAACTGAAAGTGAAATACCAGGCATCTGTTTTTTTTGTGGTAATTTGTTGTGGATTTTTTTTCCCTTTTAAGTTCACAGGAGTCTTGTATGCAGAGATTTTACAACATAGTGAAAGAAAAAGTAACTTCAGCTCAGTTTTAAGGAAATATATTTGAAAACAAACTAATTTTTGGTGACTATGAACCCCTGAAAAGCTCTATGGCTAAAGAGGACAAGAGTTAGTGTGTTATAAAACTCCTTGATCTTCTTTATCTACTGCAATTTTCCAAGTAGGTTTCAAAACCTAATAGCAACCATGAAAAGAGATCAGAAAATTATGTTGAGTAATCTGAACTCCTACATTTTATTTCACGAAGCTCGGAATTCTATTTTGATGGACAAATCTCTTGACAGAAGCTGTTTGCAATCCATCTAAAGGAATAAAGCAAATAAATTCAGGGAAATCTAGATTTACTCTTGCATGTTCTGCAAGCGGAAAATGCTAAACTGGGTGAATACATTGCTTATTGTGAATTATTCATCTCACTCTAGCAATCAGTAACATCCACATTAAACATTAAAGACACATATTCACAAGGAGAGTTTAGGCGCATAAATACCTCTTCAGGCAGCCATGGTTGACATTTAAATGCTAGTGGCATTTAACACCCACCCTCCTCCCCCTTGCCTTTTCATAGGTGCTTAAAACTGCATACATACTCAAGTTGCTCTTGAAAGGCTTCCAAAATTTTAGCCGCAAAGAGTTAGCAGGTAGTTGTTTCATTGCTTTTCCATATCATTCACTCGATACATGTTCTCTTTTATCACAATTCTGGTATCCGATTTTTCATCTTAGAAAAGTTGCACTCTGAAATTGTTTTACTGATATATTGTAGCATTACCTTAAAACCTTGAAGGTGAATTTCTTTGGGCCTGCCTGAGTGCTCATATAAGTTACAAAGTCAGTCTCCAGTGTCAATGAGAAATATTTAGATACTAAACAGACACACACATTGAGCTTCAAGAATATAAATTAATTATGTTTTGCTAGAATATCTATAACATCAATACTGAAAATGTTCATTTTATGACTATAGGATGATTTTATGACTCACGATGATGATACAATTCTGATTGATTTTCTGAGCTTTAATGCTAAGCTTGGTACCCCTGCTTAGTTTGTGGGGAGTGGTGGCTGATAGCAAGGTGGTTAGCGACTCCTCCTAGATCATTTTAGATGCGGTTCAATTACACTAGAAATAAGAAGCCTGGGGCATCTCTCTCTTCCAGGGTGAACAGTAAGCCTCTGCAGTTGGACGTAGAAATGATTTGACTTTCTTAGTTATTGAAGAGAAGTCTCAAGTTCCCAGGTTTAAAAGTGACTTAATGGCTATGATCTGCTACAGGAGACTGGGAGATTACAGTAGCCCAGGACTGGGGTTCTGTATCTCTTTTTGGGTGCTGCTAGAACCCACAAATATAGAAAAATATTGCTAGATCAAATATAGCATTTAAATTAGCTTTCAATATCCTTTCTCTGAAATAAAGCTGTGATTACTCAATCTCTTTCTTATCCAGTCCTCTGCCCCTTTTCTAGAGCTGGGTTTTCCTCTCACATCTTTTTTATGTGAATTTAAAAAATCTTCAGGCTGATTAAATGCAGCAGACTTTTTTGAGTCTGTTCAGATATAAGGATATGAAACCTGTTCAGATCATTTCAATATTAAATTTGAAGGATCTGCAGATACATCATCTAATCAAATGCTCTCTCTGGTTTATTTTTCAAATGAGGAGCCCAGGAATGAGATTTATGAAGACTAGACTTGCCTGAACAATATTTTATTCCTCTTCTCCTCCTCCTTTTTGTCCCTTTGGACTCATGTCACCACATAAGGCCAGTACTAGCTTAGCATTGGTCTGACCCCCATAGTGTGAGCAAAGATGCCATAAAAGAAGTGGTGGAAGACAAAAGCTCTTCAGCTGTTGAAACTTACGGTGCATAAACTACTTCACATTGCACGTATATAAAAATTCTCAATTATAGATATTTACATGACTCAAATGATTAAGTTCCATACTGAATATTTGGATTATGATAAGCATATGATATGAAACTGAAGAAAACCCAGGAAATACAATTGAAAGTCAACAGTCCTCATTTAACTTGTGCTATCATACAACATGGTCAGAAGGTCAGGAAGGGGAATGAGAAAAGAGTGAATAAGTGTATGATACAACCCAAATCTTGAACTCTTCAAATTTTAGCATTTCTAGCAAAGGTATGCAAAAGAAATGTTTAGCCCCATTTTTTTGGTCGTTAAAAATATTTCACACAAGAGTTTTTTTAAACGTAAGAATGTTATCTAGTGAATTCCAATATATGGTTTCTTCAGCAAATAAAGTCTTAGAGTGAAAAAACCATAATGTCTGTCTGGAGTAACCTACAGGCTTTCCAGTTTTCTGATTCAAATATCTTATTAGTGTACATATAGGAAGTCATTTTATTGAAGCCAGAGACTAAAACGTAGTTCTGCTTTATTAGAAAGTGTAGCAATGTTGTGAACAAAATTCTTTCAACAAATTAACCTGATGTATATAGTACAGATGTGCAGTAACTGATTGCTAAATTGCAAAATCTCTGTCCTTGTGGAAATAATGAATAATATCACATGAGTCAGAATATAGTTGAACAAATAAATAATATTAATTTTAATAGAAGTGTAATGACAATGTGGACAATAATTGACCTTTTTATAATTTTATTTTCAGTACATGATTAAAAACTCTATTTAGATATTCTTGTTGAAATAAAAAAATGGAAACAGAAAATTGTCCAGCTTACCAGTGGCAAAATAAATCTCAGTGGAATAATTATTTTGATATTAAATCACTTTTAATCTGGAGTGTATTATTCATGGAATAGCTTTTCTAGTAGAACTCAAAGGGAGAGCTTATTCTACTGCAATTATAATGGGCAATTTCTCTGGGCAAACATGTTTAAGTTTGGTCAGAATATGGTCTTTGGAAATAATGCTTCATGCGAAGGTCATAGAATCACAGAATCATAGAATAACCAGGTTGGAAGAGACCCACCAGATCATCGAGTCCAATCATTCCTATCAAACACTAAACCATGTCCCTTAGCACCTCATCCACCCGTGCCTTAAACAATGTTTCATAGATGTTTTATAGAATATTTTTTTTTGCTTGTATTGTAAAACTCTGAAGACATAGATTTGTGAAAGGGATGAATGACTGCAAGCTGATAGGCCCTTACAATATTAATTGCCTGGTTTTAAAACACGAGACAACTACTTCCTGCATGTGATTTCAAATACTATGTTGGTATGTGATTTCTGTAGTTCAGAAACAGGCCTCCAGCTCAAAGAATTTCCTATAAAACTACTTCTGGAGTTGGGAAGTTGGCATTTAGGTGGAGGGAGCTGCTTTAAAGTTTTTTGACTTCTGCTCTTTAAGGGAATTGCTTCAAGTTCTTGAAATATGATATTTTAACTTTGAAGGACTGAGAAATATTCAGAACTTTCCAGGTCATCTCCTATTTTGAGTCATGATGTTCCCCTGATGTTTAAAATAGGAAAACACGAATGCTTTGTTCAGTGTCAGCTCTCATTTTGTATTTCTGTGCTTGAACAAGAATCTGTGTGCAATCAGGAGAGAAGATAGCCCACTTTTTTCACTTTGATCAACCACAAGCAGTTCATTTCAGCACAAAATCCATGCATGGACTGTAGTGTGACTGACTAGTATGACCAAGGAAGATGTGTTTTAGTGGAGGAAGAATGCATGTATATGCACAAGGGAACAACTTTGAAATGTAAAATTTTAGATTTTAGAGCACAGAAATGGTTCCACACCATTTCCAAACCAAAATAAGATTGGAAATATATGTATCTATAATTATTTGATGTCTCTGGTTTTAAGTCTTTTTTTTTGAAAACAAGGCCAAGAAATATCTCTTTTCTCCAGAAAGAAAGCAGATCAGACTTTTTCATTGTAAATTAAAATAAATTATAATGCTTTTCATTTTAAGACGTCTTTGACACAAGTCATGATCATGCAGAGATGGATTTAGCCACTGGAAGTCATAGTACATTTCCCATAACAGTGGTAATATTCTAGGCAAAACCACAAAAAAAAAAAAAAAAANAAAAAAAAAGTGTTGAAAAGCCTTTGCCCTGGGGTGGCTAAAAATTAAGGATAACAGTGTAAAAAATAATTATATTAAATGAATTTGATATAGGATACCTCAAGTCAATCAAGCAAATCACATAGGAAAACATACTGCACAGTCAGAATAAAGGAGTTAGAATGTGATTATGTCAGTCAGCAACTTAAATAATGCATCTCTTTTTCTTACCTTTTTCTTGGAACCATAAATGATTTGTTTCTAAGATGAGCAGCCCTTGTCTATGCAAACTCTGCTCACAATTGTCACCAGTTTGTTTGAACAGTCTTGCAAAATTGAGCTTTGGAGGTTTAACAACCACTAAATAAGTTGGGGATTAGGGGACATTTTAGCTTCCAGGTCCTAGATAGCTCTGTACGTATTTTATTGAATGTAAATATTTAACATTTGCAGGCCCTTACGAACATTAATCAACTCAGTCTTCCCTCCATGCTGTTTTGCACTTCTTTGAAAGATTCAGAGGATACTACAACTTTTCAGTGGGATAAGCTTTGGAAGATCAGATGGCTCATAGTCAGGGAACTTACTGAAGCCAGAGGTTGAGGAGTAGCTACTGCTAGCCAAAGGCTCTTCCTCAGTAAGGGACAGTACTGCCAGATGTGAGGAGAGTGTGACTAATCTTTGATTTTTAGGAGAAATAATAAACTCCTATTTTAATGATCAGCTCATAACTACTTACAGTTGCAATTAATATTTTCAAATAAGGGAATGCTAAGAAGGAATAAGGTTTTTTTTGTATTTTAAATGGAATATTAGGGTTTGTTGAATTATATGATGGTTACTTACTTTTAAGCAATTCTACTTTGGTGCAAATCGTAGCTCTGGACTTTTATATTCCAGTTCCCTCATTCTCTTTATATAACATCATGGTTGATTTAAGCCTTTAAACATTCTATAGGAATCTATCTGGAGTAACAATCTCCATTTACACACATACTCATGTTTTTTCCTTGACTAAAATTCCACTATGTTTTTTAATAAATCTTTCTGCTAAATTCCTCTGAAGATGCTGTTCTATTAAACACAGGTTTTGGCTCTGTTAGTGAAAATTGCTTGGTTATCTTGCAACATTAGGTAAAAAATCAAATATACTGTTCAACACAAAAATACATTTGCTCAGTGTCTAAAAGGTAAATAATTATGCTGTTGCTGGAGATGTAAATATACTCCATTCTTTTTGTGTTTATTCATTTAATTGCACCTGCAACAGCTCAGAATTATTTAATGTATGTTACTATTGCTAAATGTTAAACAGAGATAAAAAGAAGCATTGAAAGGAAAATGTGTGCTCGGCTTCTGTGATCGCATTCAGACATGCTCTTAATCTAGCAATTGCAGTTTGTATATTTTGACAGAAGAGTTAAGATTCTGAGTACTTACATACATTATCATGTAGTTACCATGTGTCAAGAGCGCATATTCTGACTCATTAGAGATTAAGAGTTGAGATTTCTGATAAAGATTGTTAGAACTTCATGACTGAATTAGGGTCAGCTGCAAATACCTTTACACTGAAGAGCTCAAGAGCTGCACCAAACTAGGATGGTATTGCATTCAAGTGGGGATGTAAACACTTGTTTCATAATTAATAAATCTCCAATTGCTGCACATATGAGGGCACTTCTTTGGATCTTCAAGAGTCCTTTGAGTTCAAGGGAGCTATGCAAATTCACATTGGCCAAGCATCTGGCTCTTAGTGTCATGTAAATTACATATTAACATCCTAAGGTCACTTTGTCCACTTTTCTGATATTATTGCCTACAGCGTATTGCTGAATTCAAATTATTAATACAATGAGATTTCTCTTTCTTCCTAGGGAAAATTATCAATTCCAGACTTTAATTATGCTTGCTTTGGAGGCCATTTCCTTGAGGTGAAAATACATTGCTTAGTTTCCTCTCCATTACTTAATATATTTTTTTTTCATAGCTAACTACTTTCTTCCACTCACAAAAATTCTCTTTTATTGACTGGATGGGGCAATATGTTTGAGCTCTGGCCTATTAAAATTAGAATAAATGTCTCAAGGCAGAGGAATGCAACGGTACTGTTAGTGAAATGGGAATGTTCACTTATCAGATAATTTTGTTTTATTTCTTAAATGCTCTGCTGCTGTAATCTAAATCTTCTTGTACAAACTTAAATTTGTGAAAGAGAGTTTGTGATACAATGAGGGTTACTTTGGCACAAGGTCAAACACTCTGCAAAGTAAATTCTGGCCAAGCACTTCATCTAAATAATTAGTAGTTTTAGACACTATGTTTGAACCATCTCTTTCTTTTGTTTTCACTTTTCTTTCTTTGTGTTTTCAAAACCCTCTAAGATAAGTATTTGTCATGGCCTCTTCTGCACACTTCCCAGGCGATGACTGTTTTCCCAGCTTGCAGAAACATGAATTCAGACCTTTCTTTCCCCAAGACTAGCTGGAATCTAGACGTTTTCAGGGATACTTCTCAGAAGATTAACCCTGTCAGAGCTCTGGCTTGCAGCTCGTTTCTCCTGTGACATTTGTTGGTGAAAATAGTCAGACCTACTAATTTTGCAGAGCAACCTGACTAGGATCCTTTGAATAGAGATATCCTTCTTTCCTTTTATATTTCCTTCCTTGTTGCCAGCTTCCCACTTTCTCACATGCTGACAGTTAAAAAGTCTCCATCTGCCAAAAAAATGCTTCCCAATATTTCTTTCATCTTGCTCAAACCTCTTTCTCTTTATGCCTCATAGACATTCCCAGCAAATTTATCCTAATGTGAACACTTCAGGTAGATTTGCTGACTCTTAAAGTGATTTTACTCTCTCTGTTATTCATAAAGTGAATCCAGGATGACTAGTTCAGATGTAGGTATATTCACAGTGGGTGCCAGATCTTGAATAGGAGAATTTTGCACTTGGGCTGAGTTTTTATCAGCTGAAATATATCTGCAACGTTTCTCAGTCCTGGTTGATATTTGCTGGGCTCAAAGGTTGTGACCAAATTGCCCATGCTTGGGAAGGTCTGCAAAGAAATAGATCCCTCCAGGCTAGTGTAGGAGATGCAGGAATGAGCCCATCAGAGGATGGACAAGCCTATGGCCTCCAAGTAGAAGGCCCCTTAGTGCTGTTAGCTGATCTTTCATGAACTGGAATTGTGTGGAACTTGAAAAAAGTCACAGGCCTGAATGAAAAATTTGCCAAAAGAAACAGAAAAGTGCAGTGCAACATGAAGTATATTGTCTTAGATGTATGTGTCCGCATATAATTCAGACCAATAATACCTGCAGAAAATAATGAAACACCGAAGTTAAAGTTCCAAGCAACTAAAATAAAATTCAGTAAACAGAATGCCCCACTCAAGAGTACATTCAGTTTACAGGGTTTTGCATTTGTGAAAAAGACTTTAATTGCCTGCTCCTACCTACAAAGCCCATCTGCTTTGTAGCCTAGCCTTTCACATGAGAAGAATAGAGCGCTTATTAAAGAGCACTTAGCAATGTTCAGCCAATTGGCTCATTCAAGGGGCTAATACTCTCAGTCCTGTAATTTAGTTCCTGAAGTGCCTTGCACAAACACTGAACTATTTGTTGGACTTTCCATTATTGTGTGACTGAGATGATACTCACTGGAATTGCTACCAAATCTCATAATACAAACTATCCCAGCTGATCTCTAAACATATAATCAGAGAGCCTCAGGAACACTGTGACTGAAAAAGGACAGGAACATTCTGTGATGCTGATCTTTCAAAAGTCTTTTCCTTACCCTAGTGGCTAAGAGAAGAATTTCTGGTGAAAGAGTAGGGGAAAAAAATAAAAAGAAAAAAAATATCTTCCCTGCTCATTTGTACTGAGAATTAAGTAAGGTTCAAAGATACTTTTTCTCTCTCAATTCAGCTAGGTAGTCATTGATGTCATGCCCCTTTCTTATAGTGTTGAAATTTTATAATCTAATTAATAAATACAATACAATTGCACACAAAGAAGTGTACTCCTGATTCAAATAGGAGTAACAACCCTGTTCTGTACTTCAGAATGTGTCGTTTCTGAAAAATGTTACCTTCTTTATGTTGTATTTGATAGTTTCTTCTACTTAAAACATGATTAGTTTAGTCTGTAATTTAATAAGTAATTTACTGTATGGTATGCATAGTCTTTGAGACTAGTATTGTCCACTACAACTGCAAGTTGCCCACATATTTTCCTTGCACTTTTTTGGTTGTATTTAAATTCTTAGCTTTGCCCACACTTTATCTATTTTGAATGTGTTTTGAATTAGTCACATGTGCTGGCACTCATGGTTTTCCACCAGATTTTAAATTCTCTTTGTGTCTAAGAGCGTGTGTGGGCTTACAAACTGATGCAGAGATCTAAATATGCTTAAGGATAATGTTGAGTTCCATAATAGGTGCTAGATATTTTTTATATCTAACCATTCAAATCTTAGAACAAGCAATATCTTTGAAAGGAAAAAAAAAATTAAAAAAGCTTTTATAGTAGAAAACTCCAACTGTGCTGTTTCTTTGTCCTCTTCTCTCTGAATATCATGTATGATTTCAGATACGTTCATGAGACTCTCTGAGATTCAACAGATTTTCTTGACATTAGTAAATTTGTTTCTGGTTTTGTTTTACCCACAGAAATCTTAAAATTGAAGAGTATCACCTTCTTAAAAAGGAACCAAACCAGCAACAGTATTTTTGTAATGTTTAGTGACTAGAATATTTTTAAACTATACAGTATTAATGGTTTCCATAACTTGAATAACATTTGCTCCAAAGAAAGTTTGATTTTCTTGAAATTGAGCTGAAGTTTATTGATGTTCCATGGGAAAACCCCTGAGTATTTCAAACTGCTTAATTTATACTTCTGGAAGACTATAATTAGAGCTGAAACCAAAAACATTTTTAGCAGACAAAAATGTTAACTTTTATATACCTCAGAGTCCAGTCCTACTCTCATCACAAATTAAGAAGTTGTTTAAGATGCCTCATTGCAATTTTATTTTTGGTGAGAATTACTAATGTTGGTTTAGATGGGATGTAATTATATTCACAGCTTTAACCCTTTCTTATTTTAATAATTTTGTTACTGATTGTTCAATATACAGTGTATTTTGCATTAGTTTACTTAGTTAATTATCATTCCAATGGAATGTAACTACCATTTATGCAGGGTACAATACGAAAGTGTTTATATGGATTAAAAATAGGCAACACAGAAATATCCTGCATTTCTATAGTATGACTGTGTAGAGCATCTCACTGATGTAAACATTGTCTTACACATTTGTATTGACTGGCTGTGTATACAAGACCACAGTGCATTACCTACATAAAATCATGACAGTTACCACTTGCTAGGAAGCTAACAGAGAAACAGACAAATTACTTTTCTTGCTGATCTTCAAAATGATGATTGAAGCATTTTTCAGGGAAAGTGTTAGAAACAACTCTAGCCACTGCTCTAACTTTACAGCTGATAGAGACAGTAACTAATTCCCGTAGACAATTATTCTACCATTTTTTACAAGTATCAAGTTAACATAAAATGAAATATTGGAATCAGAAATGATTCTGTCTTCATTATTCTTGGAGCAAACTTAAACCTATCATGCTCTGTCTCTGGAAAGCACAGGATTCTGCCAGCAAGAAAGCCTGCTACTTTTTCCTGTAGTTTTTGGGGGCAGAGATGAACCCCAAATATATAAGTAGTGCGGCTATTTTGCTTAAATAAATGGTTTCTAACAACTTCAGTTTAATTCAAATTCTCACCAATATCTGAGTAATTCAAACCTTTGACTATACAAAAACTCCCTGCCTAACAAAAACTGCATTCATTGACAGAAAGTTTTAAGAAAGTAGAGTAGAAGAACCTGTTTCTACAGGTTTCTACAAATGTTTCTACAAATGAACATGAGACCATGGCTGTGGGGACCGAAAAGCTGACATGCGATATACAGCACCAGTAATTCATTATATGAATATAAATGAGAAATCCCAGTTATGTCTACATTTGGAAACATTTTACTGTATCCATCCTGTGATTTGTCTCACTGTAGGTGGAGCATAAGTTGATGTGGCAGAGTGCCATGTGAACTAGAGATTAGTTTTTATAGGGGCTCGAAATTGATTATAGAATTAAACTAAGATTTGTATGATGGAAGAAGAACTTTTCAATACAAAATCAAATACACACGCTATTTGTAAGTGAGATGAAATCATGAGTAATATTTTCATTTGACACAACCTTTCAGTGAAAATAAAGAAATTGCTTGGGGAATACTGAGAATTCAGGTTTAATGAGTCATATCTTGTATCAAAGCTTGAATTTATCCAAGCAAAGCAACCTATTAGAAGACTTAGAATCACAGATCCAACTGCATTTGCTGCTGATGTTCTAGATCCCATCAATTTTTTATCTCATAGAAGAAACTTATTGGAAGTGTTAGCAACTCAATTTTTCATCCATAAATTAGTGGAAATCTTAAATCTGTCTTAAATATGGTGTACACACAAGTTTCTGGGTGTAACCTAGGCCATGATTTCCAGAGCTGGTGAAGAAATATACTGTGAACATTCAGTTACAATTTTAAATGAATTTCATTAACTTTATATTTTATTCACTTTCCATCAATATCCATTCTTATAAACAAGTTTTATTGCAGAATTGTTTTCTAGAGCACAGGCTTTTATGTGAAAAAATATAGACTGTTAGCTACAGATTTTAAATTGGTAATCAAGAAGATATATGGACAAAAATGCATATCCTAAGAGTCAGAGTCCTCCAATCAGCAAACAAAACCAGCACCATGTGATTATTTATTCAACCCAAATAATTGGGATTATGAATTTCAGTTCTTCACAATGAACTATGAATGAGCTGCAGACCAAGAATTATAGAAATTAGTTGGCAAATCATTTAAAATAACAAATAAATTAGAGTGAGTCACGATGCATTTGTGAAAATGTCACAATTACTATGCTAATAGTTTAAATTTACATAGTGTCTTTCATTCGAATGGATCCTAATGATGTATAATCTCAACATCCAGAGGAGGCATGATGAGACAAAGACGGAGAAAAAAATGTCTAATATTACTTTGTTAATATACAGAAAATGATACCTTATTTGTCAAGCTATATTAATGGTTTTAATTGCTATCAATAAAATAATCAAATGCTTTTTGTTTCTTTTTCTGTACTCCTCATTTCTTTCTTATTGTGGGGGTTTTTTTAGTACTTAATTTCTTTTACTTCCCTGTTTTTAACTTCTGTTTTTCTTTGATTCCCTCTGTGGGGTTTTTTTTTTGTTTTCAGCTACTAGGATTTTAAAATTTATTTTCTTGTGCCCATATTCTTTTTGTATTTGCTTTATGCTTCTTCTCTTCCAACTGTCACGACAAATTCTTCTACAAGCCGCCTTTTTCTCACAGGGTTTTTGTACTCCATACTAGGAAACAAGAGTACCCCTTTTCCCTTTTCCTCCTCTTCTCATCCTGTACTTTCAATATCTCTAAGCCAGTTCACAATTTTTTTCTTCTTCCTTTTCTGTCATTTTCACTGTTGTGTACTCTACCAGGTATTACCTTGTCTGCTTAAAAATCTTTTCCCCTTGCATCCACAGTAATCCAAATGTCTCCTATTATGCTTGCCCTCCATGCAATGCAAAAATGTATGTAAGCTATATGCAAGTGCTAAATGTACTTAAATAACATATGTTTTACATATTGAACTTATGCGACATCATATATTGATTCATAAGAGTGGTTTCCTCTAATTACCATCCACGTACATACCATATGTTATATTTAAAAAAACATATGTCAAACTATCTGTGTGTATGAAGTACTCATGCCTTTTCCACACAGGCAAGCCCTGGAGCTATTCTGATCTCCCAAAGTAAAGTCAATATTACTTTTGCTTTTCCTTTTCAGTCTTCTGAGACCCAGGGATTTCCCACTGACATATGTACCCACTTCTCAGGTTTGCCATTGTGTTACATTCCCTGCCCCATGCTGAAATGAATCCTTTTTTTTAATACCAGAAATGTTTTTTTGGCAAGCAAGGGAGCTCGGTGCTTCCTTCCATCCACAACTTTTCAGTCTCTCCTCCAAACAATTAGGCAACTGAGATCATATGTAGAGATGGCCTAATATTTGATGGAGACTATTTTGTGTCCAGGTCTGGTCATAGCTGGTCACGTTCCTTGTGATAGCAGTAAAGTGATACATTGATTTCCATTTTTAGTTTTGAAGATGTAACACTGCTGGATTGCAGAAGATGCTACCAGTTCAAAGACTTTTGGTAGAAGCTGAAGAAAGCAATATAGCAGGCAGTGGCCAATCTATGTTCAAATGGAAAAAAAACCAAACCAAAACAAAAAACCAACCCACAAAACAAAACATAAAGCAGAAAACCCACAAATTCTGGTAAGTAAAATTTGAAAAAACTGAGGCAGATATACAACAGATATACAACAGATATTCCCAGATATACAACATTTCTAGAAAACACTTGGTAAATGTACAAAAGCTAACAATAAATACTTTTCCAAATGCTTCAATAGCAGGAAGCCTGCCAGACAACCTATAAGGCCTCATCTACTGGAATAAACACTCAGAGAAAATAAGACTATATCAGAAAAATGTAATATTTTCCTGTCTCTGTATACACTATAGATAAATTTAGGAAGGTTTCCATTCCACAGTGCTTATGAGAGAAGAACTAAGTGTTCTGTATCAAACCAAAGGGTCATCAGAACATGTTCTAGAATAAGCTGAACAAAAAACTTGTCGGGTGTCATCAGGACCTGGTGGTGTTTGCCGAAGAGCTATAAAATAGCTTAAGAATGAAATGAGCAAACAATTAAAGGCCTGTTTAACATGTCGATGAATATTGTCTTGAGCCTGATGTCCATACTAGACAGACAAAACTATATGAAAGAACAAAATTGCTAGAAATGAATAAATGTTGTCTTATCAAGAGAAAATTGACTTTGGTAGTGTGAATGAAGACCATTCCTCACAGTAGAGTTGAAAGGAATTAACAATTATGAGAACAAAAGATTGTTCTAGCTAATACTCCAGGAATCACCAAGCATGAAGATGATGGAATATCTGATTGATTTAATTTAGTTGGGTTTCCAAAAGACGAAACTTTTTCACCAAAGGTTCTTAAAGATGCAATTTCTTTAAGAAGAAAGTTCTTAAAGAAGGCCCAGTAAGAGGAAATGTCCTTAAAAAGATCGATATCTATTTCACAGAATCACTTGAAGCCTGGAAACAAGTAAACAAGTATACAACAAAATAGCAATCAGATTTCTCATTGCATGTCATCAGTGTGTACCTCAGGGATCTGTATGAGGAGTTATGCACAGAAAAGATCGATGAAAGATCTAAAAAGACTGATCATACACTCTGATGACAGATATTTCACAATATTCAACAGCAAAGATGTGGCATGAAGCCTTCAGAAAGATGAAAGAAACAAAAAGTAGAAATGACCCCTCCAACAAATAAACTTAAAAATAAATATCAAATTATGCAAATGAAAATTATAGGCATTGGAATAGTTTTTATCATTCCAAATATCATTTGAATGCTAACTTCTCTGAAGCTTCAGCTCACTACTGAGCAGAAAAACAAGAAAATGTTAAAAATCATAAAGGAAAGAATGGAAAACGTAACCAAAGACACTCCTACATAACAATTCAAGATGTGACAGCATCTCATATAAGCTGTACGGTTCCAGTCCCATCATCTCAAAACAGATATAATATCAAAATGAATATGAAGGTTTCAGGCTAAGATGATCAAAGACATTAAGCAGTTCTCATAAAATGTCTAAGGACTTTTTACAGGAGGAAAAGAAATAACTGGATAGGTTTCCAAGGATACTGAGGAAGAATGAAAGTTCAAGAAAGAAAATGTATCACTCGGTCGTTCACAAACACAAGACACTGAGCTGGATAGACCTTTCACCTGGCAGACTACTCTTCTATTCTTATGAATTTTAGAAGAAATTATCCTCTTTTTTTTGTGGCCAAGAGGTGAAAGAATAAGACTCTGATAACAAGGGTCTTGTAAGTCAGAATTACATTATGTGCATTTAATAAATTTTATTTGACTGTTGCATTGTGCTGAAAAGGCAGAGCAAGACATGGATGAAAAAGTTTGCAAGACAGCCCATCGCTACATTACTTTGTCATTTCTTCAGTGCTTCTTGAAGTTGCAGGTTTGTCCAAATTCTAGATTCAAAATCATTAGTCATGTTTTTTTTAAATGCTTGGCAGGACCAAGTAATCAATTCTCTAGTCATTCACTAATGTGTAGATATGAGTGCTCAGCTGATTCTACAGTCATATTAAAACAAACGAAATATAATATTCATAGAAACATGGTCTGCATCCCATATGTCTTCAGATGTAGTCCTAGACTTTCTTTCATACCTGACAGGTGAGAAAAATGATCAGAGAAAGGTGTGTCTTCATTAATAAAGATTTTACATTATTTGTTTAAGTGCTTTTTAAATACCCTTTTTTGAGTGAGATTATTCCTTGACATTGAAACAGTTTGGGATGAAAGCATCTTGATTCTGAGATTGTCTGGGGAAATTAGTGATTTAGATGTCAAATGAAGGATGAAGTCACACACTTGCATAATGTAAAGAAAGTTGTCATGCAGCTGATATTTTGTGTGTAAATATATATAAGAGGATTGTTTGCTGTGCTAGATAATGCCTTGCATGATACTAGCCCACTCAGAGATAAAATGATCACTGAAAAAAATAATTCTTTGTTATCCATTTTGATTTTGGATTTAATGCAGGCAGCCTTTACGATCCTCCTGGGAATGTGGAATGCTTTTCCCTAGTAAATAATACACTTTTATATTAGAGGATTAGTGGACCCAAAAGATGTTTTGTATTAGATTAAGAGTCCAATAAGTCAAAAGTAAATATTTAATACATGACATAGAATGTCACACTCCAGCATTATGCAGTAACACATACACTGTGCCAAATACAGATGAACTACTTTATAATTCTATTAAAAGGTTTGTATCATACAAACAATATGCTGTATTATTTCTTTAGGAAATTATTTACTGTGTTCCCATGGGTTAGCATACATTTCAAGATCATAGTGATGATAATATGCATGTCTTATGTCAATAATGGCAATTGGCCATGATGAATTGTGATGGGGAGAGGGATGTATTGTATTCCCATGAATGTGCGTGTCATCTACCATATTTTTTCCATAAAACCAGTTCTTAAGCAGCTAATGTTTCCCAAAAAGAACTGCTAGTTATTAGCATTTATATGAAGATGAGAATCCCAGGGATCCTAGAAATTGATCCAAAGTAGAGCTAGCAGCTTTTATGGTAAAAATCATCTTTGCTATTATAGGAGTTAACAAATAATTCATTGGTAAGGTAACAACAGTTTTTCATTACCCAGCTATTTCTCTGTGACTGGTAAACCCTGTTGACTCTGTCCTACAGAAAAATACAATGAAATTCAATAAAGGAAAGTGCAGGATTCTGCACTTCAGGAGGAATAACCCAATGCACCAATACATGTCACGGATTGACCTACTGGAAAGCAACTCTGCCAAGAAGGACTTGGGAGTCCTGGTAGGCAATTTGACCATAAGCCAGTAATGTTCCTTCATGGCTAAGAAGACCAATGGTATCCTAGGGTGTACCAAGAAGACTGTAGGAAGCAGGTTGAGGGAGGTTATTCTCCTCCTCTCCATCTGCCCTAGTGAGGCTGCATCTGAGGTATTGTGTCCAGTTCTGGTCTCCCCAGTTCAGGAAAGACAAGGAACTACCTGAGAGAGTTCAGTGGATGGCCATGAAGTTGTTCAGGGGACTAAAGCATCTCTCTTATGAGGAAAGGCTGAAGAAGCTTAGTCTGTTTAAGCTTGGAAAAGAGAAGACTGATCAGGGACCTTATCAATGCTTATAAATATCTAGGGGGCAGGTGTCAAGAAGGTGGAGCCAGACATTTTTCAATGGTGCCCAGTGAAAGAACAAGGGGCCTATGGACACAAACTGGAACACAGGAAGTTCTACCTAAACATGAGGAAAACTTCCCTACTATGAGGGTGATGGAGCACTGGATGCACGGCCCAGGGAGGTTGTGAAGTTTCCTACTCTGGAGGTATTCAAGACCTTCCAGGACATTGTCCTGAGCAACCTGCTGTAAGTGAACCTGCTTTAGCAGGGATGTTGGACTAGATAATCTACTATGATTCAACTCCTATGATTCTGTGATTCTGTGAATGCAATTGATTTTTGTAAAGCTGGGAGGTGGCATACTTTCTTATGAAACAATGGCAAATTTTAGAGATCTGGTGAGCCAACCTATGTCTGTCTCCTGCCACAACTGTAGTGGGGATTATGAAATAGAAGACAAGGTCTTCTGTTAATATACCACTTCTTCTATGAGCAGATTCAATTACTCTGTAGCAAATATTGTCCTTACGTACTGATTTCTATAATGGTCAAGAGGTATCTCAGAACAGGTGCACTCTAATATACCTGTTGTAATATAGTTCACAGAATCACAGAATCACCAGGTTGGAAGAGACCCACCGGATCATCGAGTCCAACCATTCCTACCAATCTCTAAACCACATCCCTCAGTACCTCGATGTTCCGCTGTAAAAGCATTCTTTGTTTACTCATTGGGTGGGATATAAATATTATTTTTGTATATGTATATTTGTTATTCCTGTGATGTTTGTGTGGTCTTAATCACATTTTATTTTGCCCAGAATCATCCTCTAGGCTTCCTTGTATAATCAGTAAAGGGTAGCTTCCCTGTACAACCATGTTTCTATCTAGCTTAATAGTCTTTGTCTCTAATCACAAATGTTTCATATCAGATAAACTTTGGACTCTGAAGAGTCATTGAAGGAAGTAGCTAAAGGATACTCTGTGCTCTTGGGAAAACTGGTTTCTTCTCACCACATGGGAACATGTAAATAAAATACATTTAAGTTTCTACTTTATTGTCTCACAGTCCTAGCATTAGTCTTAGTTGGAAGCTGATTGCTTACAAGAACAGTATGTTACTGTGACATGATGCTATAGTCTCCAGGTTCTTTAGACCTCTTTATTTCTTAGTATCACTGCTGCCTCCGGGCCTACTACAAAGTTGATCCAGACAGTTCAGAAGTCTTATGATGAAGCAATTATTTCCTGTTGATGCATCCCAATGACCTCATCAGTATCTGAGGAGAGTATCTTACTCAGGTGTGTGAAAGTTTGTCATTGTTAAAACAACAATACTGTACTGGGAAGCAAAGCTGCAGTGAGAAAGGACTATTCTGATCAAGTGGAGAGAGAGGGTACATTGCATTACACACAGTAAACATATATGGCTCTAGTGAGGCTCGTAATTTCATAGGTAGGCATGATAGCTGAAGTGGAGTGGCTAAGGAATACTCTGTAATCAATCAGATCAGTATTTTCTATTTCTATTGCAGACAAAGTCAGTCCTTCCTGAAGACTCAATGGGATTTTGGTATTCAGGGATATTTCTGAGAGGGAGGTTGGCTGTGATCTACTTGTCTGAACACATACTTCTCAATTTTGTTTGTCCAAAAGGCATGTGTCAGAATTTTAGGAATATAAGTTGATCTAAATGCCATGTAGGTGAACAATACATAGAAACTATTCCCATTCTAAAGACTGCTGACAGTTAGAAGCCAACAGAATTGTTGCTTATTTCAAAAAGCGGAGAAGTCAGGGCTTTGATGCCAAAGGTCTGACATACAGTGCTTAGTGAAGATGAATGTTTGGTATCAATAAAAAAACCCAAACCCACAAATATTTCAGTCACATAATCAATCTCTTTCTTCCTTCAAGTAAAATGTGGTCACCAGATTTTCAAAATCTTCTAGGCTCTTTTGATAATCAGGACCATAAACACCAAAGACAATATTTCAAGAGCTTGTGTATGCAAAAATAACTATTTAAGCATCATTTAAATTCCAGACTTGTAAAATAAGTCTAAACGGTCACTTTGTTGTTAATATATTGTAAAAAACTCCATAATGATAAAAATGCAAGAAAATTGCTTCCTTCTGCTAAAATTATTTTGGACCAAGAGCGAGTCTAATTTCAGGATGCTGTCACATCCTGGTTAGAGGTGGCTGTTTGTTGACAATGAAAATTGTTTCCTACTTTTTAATACAAACCAGAAAATTATCTGTGCACATTAAAACCAAAGCAAAAATAGATGATCTACTAAACTAACAAAAGCTGATACAGCGTGGTCGCAGAGGTTTGGTTTGGTTTGATTTGATTTTCCTGTCTTGCTTTCTTATTTTTTGCTGGAACAGTTGAAGCAGAATTCTCCTGTTCATCATTCAGGATTGTGGAAAGAGGGACTATTTTTTGTGAGAGCAAAAAATATTGTTGAAAAAGCAGAAATATTTGAGCACATATGCTCTTCTTTTGCTCTTCACTTAGCTGTCCTTTGAGGGCTAAACACATGAAATGTGTGGGATTTACTTACCTTATTGTCCTGCTATTCTGTGACAATCACAGAATCACCGGGTTGNCCTGTCTGATTCATCATCTTTCCACAGAACTACTTTTAAAACCTCCGTGCTAAGAAGTACCATCTCTCCAGGGCACACTGCCAGCCAGACTCTTTGGGTGCTCCCCTTGCATTCCTAAATAGGAACAAATGCCAAGCTGACCCGGTGGGAGGATTTCTGATCTGGTTACTGAGGACCTATTCCTTTCAAAGGGAAGTTTGCAGATAACCATCAGACTAGTGAAACTGTGGAGGCTATGTATTTGGAATGAGATTTCTTTCATACCTTAAAATGTCACTCTTAAATGTTAACGAATAAACCCCCACAACATTGCTTCCATTTTCATGGTAAGAACTGTAAAAATATATAAAACTCTTAAGACATCCTAACTACCATATAATAAGTCAGCTATTCCTATTTTTTTATTCAACTTTTCTTTTATTTTTAACAGTGTAATATCCATCTGTCTTGAGAAATATCTGATGGGAATTGTTCCTGGTTAACTCCATGTCTTAGTCTCTGGAGAAAACCCAAACAGTTGAGTTTTTTTCTGTGGGGGCTAGACTTGTCTGGGCATTTGGTTCACATATGTCTCATAAACAGCCCCACCCCCACCTTCTTCCCTGTTTCCTGACATACTTTGCTATTGCATCTTTTCAGTGGGAGTGTCTGCTCTCTCAGCTGATGGGTGACTTCTGGCTGAGAATCAGAGTAGATAAGATTGTAGTAATGGAATATCTTCTATTTGGTTGCCAAACTATTCAGTCATGAGTGTAGTAGTTAAAAGATGCTCTTGTTTGTTTCAAAGAAACACTGTACAGGGCGTTAACAACATTAATGCGTAGGCAGTTATAAACAGATTTCCAAACCAAGCCCTCACTTTATAGAGCATCCTTAAAAGGGATGGAACTTAGATTGTTGATTCCCTCCCCACATCTGCTATTTTGTGCTATTTCAGGAGAAAAAAGAGGTTACAAAGAGAGGTTACCTCAGATATGGAGAAAATCTTAGATGTCTCAGTTCTATCTTGCCTTCTTGACGGTGGCGATTAGGAGGAACACATGTGAGAATAACACTGAGGTAGGAACAAAAAGTGCGCAAGTGTAAAGATCTTAGATGGTCCAGAGTCCTGGAAGAATTCTCAGCACTAAACCCACCCTTTGGTAGTCTGAGCCACCACTATGGGATCCTTCCTCCTTTCTTGACATGGGTCTAGCCAACTGAAAGATCTTACCTGATGGTGTTAAAGAGGAAAACAGGAGCAGGCTTTGGAGAAAGTTCTTGTAAGTCATAACCAACTGGTTTTTTTAATGCATAAATTAGTCAGTTAGTAAGAGGAGTTATATTACCTGAGAGCAACCTGCTTCTGCAAATGACCAAAATGGATTCTACACTCTTTTAGGTTTTATTTTGCATCCATCACTTTTAACACAGCTTAACTTTCCCTGTGCAATAATGTGCAGGGGTTTTATGCTGTCATGGAATTTTTCTTCAGTAACATAAGCTGTTCTTGAAGTCCCAGAGGCATGTTTTGACCTGTTTTTTTTATGGTGGAAAAAAAGTAGCTAGAGGAGATTCTAAGTTTTATAACCCTACTTCCAGGCAGGCATTTTCATTAGCATATATGGAGCTGTTTATCTAAGAAATCTTGTGCTGGCCTGGAGGGCAGAGGATGTTTGCACTGAGGAAATATCTTATTTTGAATCTCAGCAAGTGTTAGGAGTAGTAAAAGTAACAGTGTCTCTCCGTCTGGAGAATGACCGAAATAATTGCACTTCCTTGAAATACCTAAAACCAGTGTTTCACCTCTGAAAGACTACAGTGCTACAGAGGCAGAATTAAAAAGGATAAATGTTTGAAGTGCTGATGAATGGGAAGTATAGCAGTTCTACCTGTGTTATTCTGGAGAGATATTTACCTCTTTACTTAGCTACTGTTAGCTCTTGCTTATCAGAGAGCATCTGGGCAACAAGCACTGCAAGGCAGTGCCAAACAAGGTTGCAAGGTAGTCAGTCTTCAAGCATGAGATTCTCAGTTGAGGAGAGAAACAGAGGTGATATTTTAACATGTCATTCCTCCTGTCTGTTGTGCTCAGACCTGAGCACGCCACAAGCTCTTTTTCACAGAGAAGCTTCTTACCCACTTACTTATGGATGTCATGTTTTCTCTTCCAGTCTGAAGAGGATTGTATACGGTCTATATAGTGCAAGGATAATATTTGAAACACAAAGTAGAAAACAGTATTGACTAATGAAGTGAATGATGCCACCAGACTTGCTGGTGTCAGATGGGTTTCACCTTTATTAAAGGGGGAAGAAAGTGTTTGCTCAGGACCTTGCAGGGCTCATTGTCAGAGCTTTAAATAAGACTTGAAGTGAGTGGGGGGCGAGGCATAATATCAAGCTTGCCTGAGACAAGCTGAGGGAGGACAGTCGAGGTCAGAGGGATGGAGTACTAGTGTGGGCCCTTAACATATGTCTCTGAGGCATGCTGGAGATACACTGGAGCACAGCTGAAGTTTTGCAGAAGTGATCCAGGTGCTAATGTAATAGGAGCCAAGGGAAACACTGTGAAACACCTCAAAGGAATTAAGGGATATTCCTCTAAGGAGGTGACATGACTGACAGCCCAGCTGAAGTGCCTCTACACCAACGCACACAGTAGTGGGAATCTGTTGCAGACAAATTATTCCATAAGAAACTAAGAAAAGCATCACAATCACTAGCACTTGTGCTTGTGGAGGACTAGTCTACCAGATGTCTGCTGAAAATACAATACAGCAGAAAGGAAATGGTGTAGGATGTTCCTGGACTGTGTGGAAGATAACTTCTTGATGCAGCTGGTGAGTGAACCAATTAGAGAAGGCACCCACTGGACTCGTTGTTTGCAAACAGAGAAGGACTTCTTGGTGGTGTGATGGTTGGAGGCAGCCTTGGCCATAGTGATTGTGCAATGACAGAGTTTTCCATTCTTGGAGAAATAAGGAGGGGATTCAGCAGTACTGCTACCTTGGGCTTCTGGAGGGCAGATGTTGGTCTGCCTAAGAGACTGTTCAACAGAGTCCCTTGGGAGGCAGTCCTGAAGGGCAAAGGAGTCCAGGAAGGCTGGACAGTCTTCAAAAAAGAAGTCTTATGGTCACAGGAGCAGGCTGTCTCAATGTGAAGAAAGACAAGCAGCTGAAGAAAAAGACCGGCCTGGCTGAACAGAAAATTTAAACTGGAACTCAGGAAAAAAAAGGAGAATTTATGGAAATTGCCCTTTGGAAAAAGGGGCAGGCAAATTGGAAAGATCACAAAGGTATTGTGAGGTTATGCAGGGAAATATAAAAGGGCCATAGCCCAACTCAAAACTTGATCTGTCTACTGAGATAAAAGACAACAAAAAATGTTTCTATAAATATATTCAGAACAAAAGGAGGGCTAAGAGAATCTCCATCCTTTATTAGATACAGGGGGAAACAAAGGATGAGGAGAAGGATGAGGTACTTAATGCCTTCTTCACCTCAGTTGTTAGTCCAGTTGTTCTCTGGGTACTTTGTCCCCTGAGCTGGAAGACAGGAAGAGGGAGCAAGATGGATCCCCCATAATCCAAGGGGAAAAGGTTAGCAGCCGGCTCCTCCACCTAGATACACACTGTTCTATGGAGCCGGATGAATTTGACCCAAGAGTGCTGAAAGAATTGACAGAAATGCTCACCAAGCCACTTTCTATCAATTATCAGCAGTCCTGACTAGCTGGGGTGGTTACAGTTTACTAGAGATCAGCTAATGTGGTGCCCATGTAGAAGAACGGCCTGAAGGAAGATCTGGGGAACTACAGGCCTGTCAATCTGACCTTGGTGCCGGGGAAGGTTCTGGAGAACTTATCTTGAGTGCTGTCATGGAGCATTTATAGGACAACCAGGGGATCAGGTCCAGTCAGCATGGGTTTCTGAATGGCAGGTTCTGTTTGACTAACCTGATCTCCTTCTATGACAAGATGATCTGCTTAGTAGATGAGGAAAAGCTTGTGGATTTTGTCTACCTAGACTTTAGTAAAGCCTTTGACACAGATTCCCACAGCATTCTCCTGTAGAAAGCATTGGAACAGGTTGTCCAGGTAGAGTCAACATCCTTGGAGGCATTTAAAAGATGTGTAGTTGTGGCGTTTCAGGACATGTGTTAGCAGTGGACTCGGCATTTCTAGGTTAGTGCTTGGACTCAATGATCTCAAAGTTCTTCCCCAACCTAAGTGATTCTATGATTCAATGATTCTATGAGGTGAAATTCCAAGCTACTTAATAGGGAATAATTGTTTTTAATGTGAGTAAACAGTGCATGGTGAACTAAAGCTTCAGGCTAATCAATGGTCCCCTATAGGAATTCTAAGTCCTTTTATTTTTGCATGTTTTCTCTTTGTGACAAATTCAAATTTCAGCATTTTTCAGCATGTTTCACATTTTCAGGTGAAAATATTTTTACCCCTTCCACATCCAAGCTGTCCAGAGATGCAGAACCTGGTGAACCCTGTACCAGTGACTCAGTGCTATAGAAGACAGGAAATAATCTCCCTGCCACTTTACTTGGTGCTAGCCTGAGTATTCCAACAGTATTACTCAACTTCACTTAATGCTGAAGAGTTCCAGAGGGCCTGGAAAGCACTTGAAAATCCACTCTTAGGGGATACTGTCTACTAATTAACTTCTGTATTTATAGGATATTTGCAAAAAAAAAATGTGCGTAGAGTTTGGAATGGGAGAAGCTGATGGGAATTTCAGGAATACTGATGAAAAGAATACCACAAATAGGTAGAAAAAAAGAGACGAAATTGTCTTATCTTAATTTCTTCACATGTATATTAACCCTTCTTGAAAAATGAGATTATTTTAAAAAGTATTATTTTCTTTACTTTAAGGGAAGAGAGATGTAGAATTAGCGTGGGAAGAACATTAGTAATGGGTGAAGAAGTATTTATTTCTATGTCTCCCCTTTAAAATGAGGTATTATGTATCCTTGAACACAAATCCACTTACAGAAAAGTAGCAATGTATTGTTGTGGGAATAATTAGGTTTTGGATAGACGAAGAAATGGCTTATCAGCTTCCTGAAGTTAAAGTTTTCTCCATACCAGAAGAGAATAATAAGAGACTAATATGGTTTAGCAAAAATACTCCAAGAAATGACCAACATAAAAAGCTGAAGAGAGCTATGTCTGGGTTTGCATTACCTGGACTCCCTTTAGAGGGTAGAGACAATGGACAAAAAGTAATGGACAATGGACAGAAAGTAATGCATCCTGTTGCTGCAAGTAGTTAGTTGGCTACACACACTACAGGTAAAGAAGAGAAATTAAACTGGATTAATATTTCTTAATCCATCAGTTCATTAATTCATATCACAATATGAATTGTGGGAAAGGATGAGAGCTGAGAGTGATTATGATTGCCGTAGCTCTATTCAGAGCACTAGGTATGACACAAGTGGGGTAACACAGTGAATTTGCAACAAAAAAGAATATAAAAGATTCAAAGGTAAAGTTTTAAAAACTTGAAAGGTAAATCAGGCTATAGCATACCGCAGCCAATTTTTGCCAGATGAGGGTTCCTTTGCCTTCCTAGCAGAAATGCCAAGAATGAAAATAGAACAGCAGAAAGTCCGCTAGGCCTGTCTGGATAGACTCACTCCTGAAATCCTCATATATTTTATTCCTCAATCTGTGGGTTAAATCTGTATGTGACTCTCGAAACTTTTTTTGGAGTACAGGGGTCAGAAATATTAGCTTTAGCAGCAGCTAAGATACCAGTGACAATGTAGGACCTCTTACTATCAGCATGTCCTGTTTACCCTTAGAAATTTCTATCCGCACCTCGTTCCACTTAGAAGGGATTTCTTTAACAGGGATGGGCTGTGTTACTCCTACACATCCTGATATTTTGAAACTGTGTTCCTCCTCTGGCAATGAGATGCCAGAGCTTCAGTGGGTGTTGTTAGGCAGCACAATTGCCTTTCTAAAAGGTGACATACAGGGAGATATTTAAAGAATGGTTCACAGAGATTTGACTGAAAGGTTCCTACTAATGTTAGTTTACCCCCTGCAAGTCTGACAGGGTAGATTAGACCACACTGGGGAAAATAACATTCATGCTCAGTCAGTCACGAAAGATCACTGCTATTGTGTCACTCATGCCTTAGACAAGACAGTAGGTATTAGCCATTGTGGTCCCAGTTTTGTTGACCTGAAGCTTGTTAAGCCAGTTTTATATTCATTGAAGGAATGCTTGTGGTAATAAGCAGCTAAGCTGTATCTCTGTGATCCTGTAGCTAGAGCTCATCGAGGAACGAAAACACATCTCTTTCTTCAGCTCAGCGCTTAGAGAGAGGTCATTTTTTTCCTGGGGTTTATTTATTAAAAGGAAAATCCTGTTTAATCAGTTTAGAGAGCTGTCCTGCTGTGTTCATAGAGAGCATAATTTTTTGGCGCTAAGTCCAGCAGTTCTTCCTTCCCAAGCACTTTGGACATCTTTGTTGAGTCCTTGAGGTGGTTAGTCCCTCTTCCTGGTATTAGAAAGGGTTGTAGATCCCTGATTTGTTCTTCCTGCCTGCCTGACTCATCCGCCTATAATTCTTTTTTAGCACTCAACTGTTTACTTTGCTTCCATTTTCAGGTATTAAGGAGTTAAAACTTTGAATGGAATGTAGTCTCTCTTCCCAGTAATGGGGGAAAAATAAATGTTCTTTTTCTTTACTTTACTTGAGATATGTCACAGAGGTTGCAGAAAAATACTGTAAGTGACAGCATCTTTCATGTTATTCTGTCATTTTTCTGAAATAAGAAAATTTCAAGCACTTATGAGTTAGGAACACTGACTCATTACCAACAGAAACAAACAAATCCAAATGTCTGAATAAAATGAAAAAATATAAAAGATCCCACAATGTGACTGCTACTGCCAACCAGCAGAAAATAGCCAGCTGATGATACATCTGTATATCCTGACTTCCTGAAAGTCTTCTTTGAGCCAAAATAGTCTGTTGTTTTACCCATACTGTAAAATCTAAAGAAACACATGAAAAAAAGGCATAATGTTATTATGCTACAGAAGAGAATCTATACATGAAACAAAATCTGAAATGAAGATCAAATGCAAAAGCACGAAAATATATACTTTAAAGACAGCATAGCACTTAGGGTTTATATACGGATGGAAATTTATGCCTTGCTGCTTCTTTATTGTTTCTTATGCTGTGGATGAGTACTGCAAAACATTCTCATGTAGAGTTTAATAAGTAAACAAATAGTAACGGCAAATATGACTTTTTTTTCATAAGTGGAAAGAATTTATTTTTCACCCTTACAGAAATAATTTGAAGTCAATTATTTATATAACTGCATGGATTTTTTGTGTTCTCTGAAATAGCTGTGTTGAGGTCAGGATTCCTTGTTTCTTTGAGTGGACTCTGTTTGCTATTTTTCAATATTTATTGCCTGAGGTCATTAATCATAAAACATTTTCTGTGAGTACTTGATATGCAAAGAGTCAAAGTTTATATCATATTGTTTAGTTGTAGCTGGACAGAAACTGACATGAAAAATTTCTGTCTCTGGACTGAATGACCATTCTCTTACCATTCACTCTATCAGGGTGAATATTTGTGTGGGTGAACAGAAAATCCTGTTTCCATGTGTACTTACTTGAGTTTCACTTCCACATTTATGCTGGAAAAACTGGATCGCTGAGAAGGTGAACACAACAAGAAATTAATTTAAAAATGGCATGAAGCTCTTTACTTTGATCTAGAATGAACACTGCAAAAAAGATTTTTAGAGAATTGCAAGTACAAATCTGTTTACTTTTGGTGATGAACTGCTCTGAAGTATACACTTCACAGTGTATTTTTCTTGACCTTATTATTTCTTTTCATGAGATCAATTAGAGTTCCACAGATTCAATTCTTTGCTCTTGTTTTTAAAGAATTTTGAAAGCTTTCTTGGCTGGGTCTAGAGATGTGTTCTCATATGTTCCTTCCAACTTCCTGCTACATAGCAGGACTCTAGATTGTGTAGTAGGATCAGCCAGGTTTGGAGAAGCATAATATGCTTGCAAGATTGGTATCCTTCCTTACTGATCTGAATGTTTTATATACTAAATGTTTTATCTTCAGTATTATTGGTTTCAATTATTATTTATGCTTTTGTGAGGTTAAACAAGAGGTTTTAATAAATTGTCCCTACTGCATTTTCAAACCCATCCTTTATTGATTTGCAAATCAATAAACCATATCCAACAAATCTGACCTGCTAATGAATAAGGATTTGCTCAAACTACTATTTAGAGCCATGGAAATTTTGTATTGAGCTCAGGAGTGATTATTTAAATGTTGGTTAGTTAACAGGTCACATTCTTTAGAATGGCACTATTAATTTCAAGAGCACTATTGATTTCTTTCCTATCAACTCTGAATTGGTAGCAAGTTCCCAGAACAGTACAGTTGGTTTCAATAGATCCAGCAACTTAGTTTGGCAAAAATATTGTGAAAAATGTGTGCTGTTAGTGTACAATATTTCCTGTTTCAATGTCAATTTTTGTTTCACTCCAAAAATCCCAGATCAAATAGAACAGTTATGAACATTCAGACTAGGGGCTCAAATGAAAATTATACTTTTGGCCTCAATAATATATGCAATGTGCACTCCATGATTTTCAGCAGAAAATGAATGACAAATATTACAGCAATATTGAAATTGTTTTCATTTGAAAATTGAGCTGGAAAACTTTTAAGAGTACATTTCTGTATGAGAACCAAAAGACATCTTTTGTGCTGTTTACAATACTTGAATTTCTTAGTTTTGACTGAAACTAAGCTGTTCAGAGCAACAGGCTTTTCCTCTCTTTTCACCCATATTAATTTCCATTCCCTTTCTTGTTTCCAAATAAAATGGTCAAGCACACCAAAGAGAGAGCAAAGTTTTTAGAAGAAATCTGGATTTACTTTTTTAAATGTTTCACAGAAATGTGATAGATTAGTAAGGAGTAGAATCTTCAAAAATCACAGGAAAATAAAGTTTTATGTGAGCCAAAAACCTAGTGTATGTACCTGACTCTGAAAAGTAGGCAAAATGAAGTATAAATTGCAGTGTAAGTGAAAGATACAGACTTTTAATGATTCTCTGAAGGTACATCTGTCCAGTGATCCGTATTTTGTGAGTCAGTCTGTGGTTTTTCTCTTCCTTTTACGTATCTGTTCAATGTTGTCAGTACTTATTTCTGTAGCATTGGTAAACCTCCGCCAGCTGCTAGACTCAGATCCTGTATTTCCAAATATCTAGGTACTGGTTGATTTGAGTTCTTTTTTGCTCTGAGTAAACTGCATCTTTCTTGATTGTCTCTGAAAGTCTTCCAAGAAAAAGGAAGGATGTTTTACCCTTCATAACACAGGGATTTCTCAGCCCACTGTTGCTAATATTTTCGCATCTTATCCTTGTCTTCCTTATATGCCAACACTGACATGCACATCCTTTACTTTCTTGTTGCTCTCTATGTACCTGTGACAATGACAGAAGATTTTGACTCCATCAAGGAGTCAGATCTCTCAGTTCCTGACTACAGATGCTCTTTGAAATCATATTGCTCTTCACCTCTCCATCTGCTTCTTTTGCAGCTATTATCGTCAGCTTGATGCTACAGCGTAGGATGTGTCATACTGGACTTTAAGATAGTTATCTGTCTTATACTGATGATCATTATAGCTTTACGTACTAACCCTCCTTATTTGCCAGTGAGTTCAATAATATTCCACATGTTGGCAAAATTAAACAGTGACGAATCAGGCTTTATCACACTGATTCTTTAGAAAAGCTGGCTCACACTTTGAAAGTGTAAGGTTAGGGGATGTTAGTCATATAACAATTGACCCATGATTAGAAACACTGGAGGAGATGTCAGTCCTACAGTGGAATTTGGAAGCAGTGATCAATAATTTATACTAGTGATCACTCAGCCCTTATCTAATAACCCATTCTGTACTTTCCACAATGTAATTTCATTTGGTGTTAGTGATCACTGCTTTTCCACTTATGGTGATCTGATTAGACTTTGAAATATTTCCATTTTTCAAGATATAACACATCTTCTGCAACTCTATGTAACATATATTCAGGTAGAATTTGATTAGACTGGGCAATTTACTTGTGATTCATGCCTAGGTTAAGATACAGAAGCAGGCAGGAAGGCGCCAGTGCAATTTCAAGCCATTCAGGTCACCAGTTAAAGAGCCCTTCTATGTCCTTGATACATAATGAACATTTTAGTTACCTTCAAAATCACATCAGATTCTAGAAACAAAACTCAAACCAACATGCCAGAGCCCTTGCACATACAACTTTTACCGTTTGTAAAAATTCTCGTGTGCAGGAGAAACCTGCGTAGATTACCGTACCAGGTAGGACTACTATGAGAGTATTTTGGTAGTGGGGCTAGGAGAGGTTTATATGTTTGAGCCATGGATACAGCAGAAATTACCATTGACATAGGCAGATATCAACTGGGTTTTTTTTAATAGATTATAGATTAGCAATAGTATTTTTTACTGGCCTAACTAATCATACATATATGTATATATTTCAATATTTTGTGCATGTACAGGTGTGTATTTTTATACATGTATACAATGCACATGCACCTATACAGACATATAGAGAGAGTGGGTGTGAATTTATATACTTTTACATACACCTCTCTATATGACGTATACATACATGAAAGTTGATGCCAGGGGATGCCAGACCCAAGTTGGACTAGAATTGGTGCAGCATCAACCAGCATGACCTGTGACCACTTGATGATCTATGGCTATGGAAGTGGCCTCCAGGTTTAAATCAAGGCTGGAGTGGGTTGAGAATTATACAGGCAGGGGTGTCCAGAAGGTACTGTGTTCACATGAAAACTGCTCCTATCTGTCTATCTAGATCCCTTCAGGATTAATATCTTGGCCATCCCCAAAGTTAAAGTTAAAACCATGAGAATGAAAGGTTAAATGTTCGAGTTAGAAAGAGCCAGCATAACACATAAAGGTAGATAGCTATGTTCAGACCAGACACTAACAGGGACGGTGGGCTTACGCCACTAGCAGTTATCCCTGGGTACCACAAGGTCAACAGACCTGGCAGGTACCGGCATAGACTGGCTTTTCAGTTTTATCGTAAGACATGGATGTCTTTGATCTGCATTTAAGAATCAAATAATGTCTTTGGTAGTTATAGGAATTCAGTCTTGGGGTGGGTTTATAGAGGAAATCTCAGGCTGCCTGATTTACTTTTAGGCTTCTGCCCAGAGGGGTCAAATGGACAATGTAAATAATTTGCCAGCATTAAGGTGATCCATGACAACCCTAATGCGTATTTTAAAATGAGCTGGAGTGCCACTTTATTGAATGTGTTGCCACCTTACACTCAGATCTTTTGTCTTTCTCTGTATTTATTAGATTGGAGTGAAATTTACTATACAAAGTAATGTCTGTAGTATGCAAGCAGGATTGTGTGACCAGCAGGAGATATTATTTACCATAATTTATCTATCACAAGCTACTTATTATAGCCTAGTATGCTATTTTGTTTTGTCTGAAGCATTGTCAGAATTACTGTAAGGACTGAGGACATGCTTACCTTCAATAATCTTTCATTTTACCCTGGGTTTGATTAACCCTTTGCTCCCTTTAATGAATTTAATTAACTCAACCTACATCAAACCCGAGAAGCATTATGAAGTGGAGTTCAGGTATCATTTGCCTCAGTCATTTAAGGCCTTTAATTACTGTGGACATATGTATTAGAGCAGTGTATAAAATACGCATTTCTGTGAATATTATTCACAGCTTTTTTTTTTTTTAATAGGGTAAGAAGCTTGTGCCTGTGCTTAATTAAAATGGAACAACTAATATTCCAAGCAAACAGAACTTTCTGCATTAGTAATCTGTCTGTTCACAAACCCCAAACCTAGATATATTTGAAACTGTTTTTCCACTGATTTTCTCTTTGGATTTGGAATTGATAGTTTGGAAAAATGTCATATTCTCACTTTTATGAGATTCTACATTTTCTGAAATCATGTCAGCTGTTATTTAAAGAGAGATTCTCATTTCTTCTAAATCAATTATTATTACAGCTAGAAAACAAACAAGCAAAGAGGAACTTCAGAGAACAGCAGAAGAATAGTTACAAACCAAATAAATGTAGACAAGCTACAATGAACAGACCTCTTTATACTATGGTTTAGCTGCTTTTTATTGCACAAATAAAGATCTGCACAATGTTGCTAATCTGTTGCTCAACAGACACACCCAAAGACACTGCAATTTAAACAAAAGAGGGAAATCTGTAAGAAAGAAAACATGGGGGAAGATAAATTGGTTCACCTGTGGGTGAATGACAGGTTCTGTAATGAACACTGGGTTTCCCATTCTAGTACCCCTCCAGAGTTCATAGTCTGTTAGGTCTTTCATCCCTTACACTCCTAAAGTAGAAGAAGATTGAGAAGTGACTTGATTATAGTGTAGACAGGAGTAACTTCACAGGGAGACAAAACTGGCTCCTGAAGTGGTCGTTAATCTAGAAAACAAAGGCGCTACAAAGTATAATAGTTGGAAACTGAAGTTGGATAATTGCAAATGTGAAATGAAGTAAGCATCTTTACACAGAGAAGGTGATTAAGCAGTGGGGGAAAACTGTATGAGAAGAATTCTCAACTTTCCCAACAATTAAAGGTTTTCATAGCATTTTCAGATGAAGAAAGAAAGAAAGTCTTTGCCTGGAAAGATACATATCTTTTGATGAAAGCAGATTCTTTCATCTCTGAAGTTTTGTTTTGTTTACCATTGTTTAGATTTTCTGTCACCAGCTGTTATTTTCAGATTGAGGAAAGACAGACAATATTACAACTGAATTATGTATTTCATTCATTAGTAAAAAAGATGGAGTTGCAAAATTATGCCAGAAACTGAGCTTCAGAACAAAACCTTCAAACAACCATGAGCTTCCAGAATTTTGGCTGGAGAGAAAACTACAAAAGTGACTCAGTATATCCCAAAATCTCAGAAACCAAAAGGCTAATAGTAAGAATGACAAATTAATGTTTGAAATCATATGAAATTTTGTCTGCATTAGTGGTTTGTTGAATACTTGAAATGAAAACAAACCTGAGTTCCAGGCAAATGAAAGAAGATGAAGTGTCTGAAAATATTTGAACTTACTTATTGTTTAGCATTTTGATGGCATTTTTTGGGTTTTTTTTAAAGGAAAATCACAAAATATCCCAATTTCAAATAATGAAGAAACTTAGAATGCCAGTTGCTAGGGAATAGCTGAGTCATTGTAAATTTAAAAAAAAAAAATGATACCTCTGTTTTTCCATGTCTTTCCACTGTGGTTTTAAATTCTTATTCTATCTTCAGAAAATATCAGCTTTGATCCTTCTAAGGAAGTTTTCAGCTTCTGAACCCTAAGACTGACTAGATCTTAAATACCACTAATGGAAGGTTTGCAGCATCAGAGGGACATAAACCTTGCTTGTTTTACTTTAACCTTTATATTTTTCACTGAACTCCATCCTGCAGAAGATCAGTCTAAAGGTAGTCCCAAAAAAAAAAGCCTGAAACACTCTGGCTAAATTCTGTTATCAAGAAAACATTGGTCTCGGATAAAACCAGATCAACCTAGTGCAATGTCCTCACTGAAAGCATGAACCCCATCCCAAGCTGTTAAAAGATTGCAGTTGTGTTATTTGTTTGTGTGCTTTTGGAGGAGGAAGATGAGTTGGAAGTGGAGGGAGTGAAATTGCTCTGTGGTGCTGCTGCTTCCATTATTCCCCTGTTACAGTCTTATCTCAATGTCCAAATAAAATGTCAAAGGCTGGAAGAGAATTGCAGAAGCAGAGTGGCCTGAGAGTGACAAATTTCCTCAGTTCAGGTAGAGGTGGAGGAGGGGTAAGGTCATATCTTATTTTAGAGTATTCATGGTCACCATAGCTGCCTACAGCTCCCCAGGCTTTTTAAAGAGGATATGTTTTCCCAGCATTACCAGGCTTCTAGGGGAATAAATAATCATTTTCTTATATAATACTCTGCTTGTTATCTAATTATGCTTGTCATGCATGAAAACATGTACTTCTTGTCTTACATCTTATAAGCCTGAACCTCTGCTGGCGGGGTATAGTTCAGGCTGCACACACTACTACTTGCATAGGTCCTCCTCTCCACCTCCTTTTCCTGGAACTATTTGTTTGCATTCATGGGAAATGATGGCTCTTGTGAACAGCATATTGTTTCCTGGAAGCAACTCTAGCATAAGGCAGCTGTGGGAGGGAATACAAGAAATGGAATATAGGAGATGGCAGGTGAAATATTTTGAAAATTCACAGCTATCTTTTTCTCCCTATCAAGAAAAGGCTTGTAAAACATTCTTCTGTCTTACCGAGATGGACTTAGCTGCCCACTTCAATAAATATTATAGAAATGATTTTCAAAGCATCCTACAACAATTCCAGTTTCTCAATCATAGTATGCCTATCTCTGCACTCATAGAAAAGCTGACTTTAGTTTACTGACTAGTAAATTGCTTGTCAAAGTAGTGTAGAATAAAAGGTAGAGTAACAATATCCTTCTGATCTATGCACACATTGTCTGTGACCACAAGTTCTTAGTCAATATCCAGGACTCAAAGGTATTAATAACACATGAATAAGAATGCAAAATTATCAGATAATGATTGAAATGAATGAAAGAGATGTGTACCACATGTTCTTTAACTGGAAGAGAAGGGAAGAGAAAGAGGTAGAGATTGTAAGGTTATAAATTTTAGCATGGTTTGTGCAACTTATTTGTAGACAGCCAAGAAAGATCAGACTTTCCATTTGATGACCAAGTTTCTTTCTCTCTATCTTTCCTTGTTCTTTCATTGTAGAGTTCTTACCATGAAGCCTTTTTGCTGCCTAGGTTTGTTTTCCGGTATAGTCAGGAAAGGCATACTATGTCTGCTCAGGATTAACTTTTCAAGAAAAATCAAAGTTGGTAAACAATGACTGACTTAACTTCTGAACAGGGTCAAGGTTTGAGATCACCACATACTTCTGTATGCTTCTGTAGCATTCCTGACTCCATGTGGTCTCAATCTCTGGCCAGATGGGACTAGCAGCATGGAGAGGATATGAAGCCATGTTTTGTACTTCTACTAAAAAAAAGTGAGAATTTGAAGATCATAAAGCTGAAGTATGTGTAATTAGGGTTTATGTGGACTTCTGCTAGGATTGGGCCCTGCCCATCACAGGGGTTGGGATTAAATGAATTTAATGAGGCTTAAGGTCCCTTCCAACCCAAATCCTTCCCTGAGGAGAGACCTCATTGCTCTCTACAACTACCTGAAGGGAGGTTGTGGAGAGGAGTGATCTGGGCTCTTCTCACAACTGGCAGGGGACAGGACAAGAGGGAATGACCTCAAGCTCCACCAGGGGAGGTTCAGGCTGGACATTAGGAAAAAAATTTCATTGGTCACTGGAACAGGCTGCCCAGGGAGGGGGTTGAGTCACCTTCCCTGGAGGTGTTTAAGGGACAGGTGGATGAGGTGCTGAGGGACATGGTTTAGTGATTGACAGGAACAGTTGGACTCAATGATCCGGTGGGTCTTTTCCAACCTGGTGATTCTGTGACTTGATGATCTTTTTTTAACACTTCTGGAGCTTTGGCATTGACGTTAGACACTGAAAAGATGCCTTCCAAGGAACGATTAGTATATTAATATCCCAAAAGACTAAAGGATACTGAGAGTACAATGCCTCACACAAATAGGTGGCACCTATTCGCTTCCACACAGTTGAGGTCACTTTCCAGATACAGAGGTGCAGACGACAGGCAGCTGTGGGCTCACTCTTTTGGGTTGTCTCTCTTTGTATTGTTTGACCCTTTCCTATAACATTACTCCACAAGCCATCAGCAAGACAATTCTCTTTTTTTTTTTTTCACCATCTCCAAGGACACACACTGTCTTTCAAGGTTTTGTGTAAGAGGTTTGTAGTCAATGCTTCACAGTCTTCTTGACATCTTTGACATTTTCCCCCAAGATTCAACAGACGAGTTTTGTTCCTTTCGATATCCTTGTTTCTGCTTCTAGAAAATGCATTATGCACTTGTTTCTCAATTTCTTGGGACTAATGAGGTGACTTTTAACTCTATACTGTTCAACACAGTGTTGGTGAGTCACAAGATGTATATCCTTTTGGTTTACTGATATTTTACTGTCACATTCAATATCCTATGGGTACACTGCATTTACACTGTAATTTGTCTGTGTATTTGTGTGATACATAGTTGTATACTGTAATCTGGGCTCTAAAAATGTATTAATTATTTGGAACTGTGGTTATGCATCACTAGTTCATCAATGGTATAGTAAACTTCTTTGGTTACAGGTTTTTTTAGTATGGTGTTATTGTGCAGTCTGATATACTATACTTGAATTTCAAAAGCAAATATTAAAAATAAACAAATATGGGATAAATGCTAAGGTATTCTGTGTTGTGTTCCATAATTATTAATGGCAACTGTCATATAATTTGCAGTGAACCTTTCACATAATTACGCTCCACCACGACCTGCATCTTTTTTCGGAGTAAGTACTGAATTAACTTTCCATAAGATGATGATTTCTAATAGGCTTATGTCCATTCTCATATATTAACCAAATTATGGCAGAGGAATTTCTCTCACTGCAACATCTTACAAAGACAAAGAATTTAATTTTTCTTCTTTCCTGGCATTTTGAAGGAAAATCTTCTCTTTTCTTTGGAGATGATTTAATTCTGTTCTTTCCTATCAGGAGATGGGTGTCTATACTTTTCTTTTCTTTTCTTTTCTTTTCTTTTCTTTTCTTTTCTTTTCTTTTCTTTTCTTTTCGTTTCGTTTCGTTTCGTTTCGTTTCGTTTCGTTTCGTTTCGTTTCGTTTCGTTTTCATCTCCTCTGAAGCTTTTCTCTTCTGTCTCTCTTCTCCTTGCATTTTTTACCTCTTCCACCTTATGTTTCTCTCCCAGCACAATCTGAGCTCTCTTAGGTCCCTTTCTCTGTCTTTTCTTAACAAAAAGTGTTAAAAGAAAAAAGCTGCTGATCCAGCTGACTGCTGTGAGTAAATTGCATTTACATTTCAAGGTCTTTGGGAAATGTTTCCTTTGTCTTTTTTTAATGAGTGTAACTGTATTTGACTTAGGTGGCAAGCTTTTGGTAGCATGGTGTCTACAAGGCCTAGCCACTCCGTGCAACAGCAGACGGAGTGGAAAATGAACTGACCACACACCCATTTCCCACCTGATTATATTTAACCTGATTATAGAAATATGATGCAGGACACTACATGAGCACTTAACAGTGTACCCTAGGCTATCACACCTGACTTCAGCAGGGGTCTCCAGAAGGTTTTGTGTATTTATTTGCCAGAATGAAATACACCTGTGATTTTATCAAACATTTAAACCCCTAAAATGGTATAGGCAGCTATGTTTAGTGATATGAATCACTTCCTTTAGTGAGTTTTCAGACCTTTTCATTTGGATAGCTTTTACTCTGTGTGAAGACTCCTAATCAGGATCATATGCAGAATTTCTGCATGCACAGCAGTTGCTTATTTGTTAATATCACTATATAAGACTGAAATAAAGTTACTATAACACTAAGTAAAACATTTTTTTTTTTAATCCTGGTGCAGGTGTTTGAGGAGTCTGTGTTGGTAGGGCAGTCAGAGGAAAGCACTGACCTCCATTGCTCTGTGCAGTGGGTTCATCCTCAATCTTGCAAAATTGCTTACAGTTTACTCTCTTTTTCTTCAAAGTTTTATAGCTTTCATGCCAATGTTTTTCTTCTGAAACTGATTTGATAGCTTCTAATCAGTAGAGCCTCACTTCTCCACTCTGTGCTGTCTTAAACTGTACGACTTCATAGCCAATGTGCTCTCTTGCTCACAGATATATGTTGACAACTGCCACTCAAAGTCTGCTGGAATATAGCTACATAGCAGAGTTTCATACACGTGGTCACATCCTTGACCAGCTGGCTAAAATTGTCTTAAATTATCTTAAAAGTCTGTCTCTCTGCAATAGGTGGAGATGACAAGCCTTTCAGGAAAAGGATTCAGCTCTTTCAGGGTGGGGACTTGTATTCAAGTTTGGTTGAAGTTTTAAGTCAGGTGAGATAAAGCCCAAACTTCCAGATCATATATGGATGTCTGACCAACAGTATATGGTTAACATCCCCAGATCTACCTTACAGCCAGCCACTTTCATGTATGAGGTTAGCATGACCTGTAGTGTAGGGACCCTCACTGTACAGCGTGTGAGGGTGTAAAGATGTAAGGACTATCTTGTTGTGTCAGATGAAAAATATACCAAATCTACCTCTGGAATTGGTCAGTAGTAAATCTTTATGGAAGACTAAGCAAATAAAGAGGGATAAATAAAACTCAGTCTTCCAACTTCCAGCAGAGATATCTGTTCTCAAATTGTTTGGATTTTCTGAAATTAGGAAGTCCTTTCAATCTGAGGAGGTATTTACTTAATTGCATTCCCTTAACTCTACTCCCCTGAATGAAAATGTAGTGCCTTAATAGTAGAGATGTATGGCTTTTACATATGGTATTTACATGTATTTATGTTCACATGGTACTTAGAAACAAATTAAAATAGAAAATAACATTATTGCATCACTCTGTGTCTATTACTTACAGGAATACTGCAATTTGGCTTCTGTTCATGTATTTATTACTTATTTACTTATTCCAGAGACTTAAGCAGCCATGGAAGATGATCATATGCTTGCAGGGCTATGAGCTCTGTGAGCTTGCTGCTGAAGTTATTGTTTTCTGTCTCGAAGCAGTTCATCCTAGCCCTGCTCCATTTGCTCCTCTCACCCAGTTTAGTACACTGGAAAGTGATAAAAATTTTGCTCAGTGCTTATTGTTTCCATAGTAAAATTTTCCATTGATTCCTGTGGACACTGGATGGGGTCTGAAATTAATAATAATAATAATAAAAAAACTGTGCTGATGGTTTATTCAAGAGAGCAAATTATAGATGAAGGGAAGGCAATTACTAGAATGAAGTGGCCTGACCTGAGCCCAGCCTGGACTCAGGAGTGACAAAGATTATCTAAACTAATCAGAGCTTGTGTTAGATTAAGATATGTTGAGGCTGGCTGTTGTTTGCCAAAAGGAAAAACAAACCAACATGGAAATGATTTATAAAAGGAAGAAAGATTATCACAAATAGCAGCAAATGAATGAATTATTAATTATTACGCCCTGGGAGGAAATTATAACACTCTTGAAAGAAGCAAGCATGCAGAAGAAATGGAGCACTAAGGAGAGCTGCTCTCAAAGAAACAGCAATACTTATTTGACAAATCTGCCAAGGAAATACAAAGCCAGCCTCCTAAATTAAGGTAGAAAGTGAATAATTTGAATGGGACTATTAATACCATTAAAATTGATTGCCTTAAGATTTGTTGTTGTGCTGTTAGATTAAAAGATAGATCAATGTCAGTTTTGTATGGGTGCCCCTCCCACACCAATCAATCAGTGACTCTACAGCTGCTGCCCTCCGTCCCTCCCAGCACATTGTTATTTCTCTTCCACCACTTAAGTTAGGGGATGCTTACATTTTCTATGAGGGCAATCTGCTCCATGTGTGGGATGGCAAATCATCTTTGCTATACAGTCCTCCTACACAGTTCTTACACTATACACTGTGATTAGGTGCAAAGTTGCCACACCGGTGCCCTGAGTTGCAAGGAAAAAGGATACATGAGGGCATTAATAAAGTGCTGAGCTAATGAAAGCTGTTGAGAGGAAGAGATCATTACCACATAGTGGGTAATGCACTGACATGGGTCACTTCAGGGTTGGGGTTTTTTGTTTGATTTTTTTTTTCCCCTCAGTTCTGGACACAGACAAAATCAGTTCATTTGTGCCTACAACAAGCTCCCACTGATGTGCAGCATGGGATGTCGACATACAGCTAGTGTGTCACTTTTTTAGATGAGGAATGTCAGTTGCATGTACTGGTAAGTACAAAAAAAATCAGACTTGAATGTGATTTATATTGTAATGAATTTGCCTGGTGGAAATCTGACCTTGAACCCTTAGTTCATTCTCATGAAGCCTATCCATAGCGTTGCTGACAACATCCCACAAATTTTCAGTATCACAGGGCCTGATCTGTGCTTTGCTATAAAAACTCCATTAAAGTGTTCCTTCACATACTGACTGGATTCATCTGCGTTCAAAAACCATCTTACATTATGCAGGTATAAACCTCAAACAGAAAAGCATGCAAAGCCATCTACTGTGGACTCCCATGGGTAGGAGGTAGTTTCTGTGGCTGTTCCTAGGCTTGTTATTTGCTTTTCTGAAGAATTACCCTGAGAGTCTGCTCCTGTTTCCAGGATATCCCTGCTGATGCCACTGCTGTGAACACTTGAGACGGGCAAGTTTACCCTCTAGAGTTCAAATCTACTGCAGCACCTTCTGATCTATCTTGAAGTACTGGTTGCTATCCTCTAACGGGCAGATTTAGGAATGACACATCATATCACTCATGCCTTCTTTCTCATTATCTTTGAGAATGTGTCAGAAAGGGTATCTCAAAAGGCCAAAGCTATTGTAGAGGATATTTTCAGAGTATCATCAAAAAATATCTTTGAAACTAGATTGAGGACAGCAAATCTAGGTATGACTAAACTATATGTAGGTATGCCTGATTGACAGGAATTTAATCATAGCAGCACACACTCTGCTCCAGTAGTTTTCTACAGTGCTGGGCAACCCTGCCTATGCTGCAATAGATTTAATGGTACTAATTTTTAATATAACCAGATCAAGCATTTCAAGACTTATTGTCACCAACAATCATTCCTGATAACATTGTTGATTCACTCTGACAGAGTCCTCCAGAATCAGTAGATAATTTTAGCTGTGACTACAGCAGACAGTGAAGCCTGTGGACTGCATCAAGAGTGATTCGGATGAGCGTCAAAACTCCTGAAGAATGAAGGACATAGGGCAAATCTATATGACTGTGTCATCTCATTGAAATATTTTCACAACTTTGAGGGTTGTGATACAAACATAATGACATGGAATCGTATAAATAGAAGCATAGAGAAATGATAAGAAGTCATAAATTATCCACTGAAATATTTTGCTGAAATTGTCATCCACTCATTTTATTTTTTTCCCATTTCACCCCTCCCCAAGTCTGCTTTCCCATCATACTGCATAATACCCCAAGCTGATCCTACCTTAAGAAAGAAAAAAAACAGGGTCAGTGCTCACAGGATTGCTTTATAATGCACAACATTTGCATTAGAAGTAAAGCAAAAGATTACATCCTTCAGAAATGTTGAATTGCACAAATCGGTATACAGGTATATAGTGCATAATTCTTCAGGAGCTATTGTAATCTTTATTTTCAATTGAGAAGTTTTTGAAATAGGAATTTCTTCTCTTTACTGTTACTTTAATTTCACTGTTTGGACTTAGAAGGTATCTGTACCACCATATTCTGTCAGTATTTCAAGAGCTGGGTGTGCAGGTTTAATCAATATAGTGCTAAAATGCTGACAGAAGTCAAAATAGGTTTTCTAGTCTAGGTGTGAAATTTCCCCTAAAACATCCTTACTGTAGACAAAGTGTGAAGTGCAAGGTGCCACCAGAGCATGGTAACACCTTCAAGTTTTATATATTCATTCTTTTCTGGATTACGTACTTGTGAGAGAATTGGTCTATTTACAGGAAGAGGAGTTCTTCCGAAAATCCTCCGGGAACAGCCTGCAGTGAATGCGATACATATATTGCTCAAAAATGAGAGGAAGAAAATGTGTCCCCTCAAGATGTTAACCAAAAAGGACACATTTCCTCATCTTGCACTGTAATTATTCTGTCTGCATTGTATCTGTTATGGAGATTATGGCAACAAAGAAAAAATTTGCATTTTAGAAGGGCATTCTGACCAGCACTAAGTATTGGAAGATAACGTTGCTATTATTTTTTTCTTTAATGTTAACATCCACTCATCCTTATTCCTAAAATGAGGTGATTCACAGGAATAAGAAAGAAAAATTGAAAGGCATAGCTACATCTCTGTTTGGCAGAATAACCTAATTAAATAAATCCAAAGTATTGCTTGTTTGATATAGGACCTTATGGTGAAGCACATATATTTTCAAAATACCATACTAAAAGAAAAATTCCAGAAATATCAAACATTAATTATAGACTGGTCTGTGTCAGAAAACAAATATATGTACATCTTAAAAGAAACCTTTCTAGTTAAACAGTAGTTAAAAAGCTCTACTCACCAAAAGGTTTGCATTGCATAAAGTATTGAAGGTTCATTCTTTTCTGTTTTCAGATTGTGTTGTTCTTTTAGTAGCTTATGATATTACTTGGCTCATTAATTTATCTTTCACAGATTTGTATGAATCTAGATTTCCTGAGAATGTACTCTAAGAGGGGTTTTTTTGAAAGGTATTCAAATGGTGAAAAACATTGACTTGATAGCCTTGGGGACTGAATCACAGAATCACAGAATCACAGAATCACCAAGTTGGAAGAGACCCAT
>WAAB01012340.1:525979-561605 GCA_013389865.1 Piaya cayana
ATTAAAGACTGAGGCAAAGAAGGCATTAAGTACCTCAGCCTTCTCCTCATCCCTTGTCACTGCTGTTCCCTCTGTGTCCAAAAGGGACTGTATGGTCTCCCTAGTTCTCCTTTTGTTATTTATATATTTGTAGAAGGATTTCTTATTATCCTTCACGGTCTGAAGGCATCTATTGATGCTCTGCTGTTAAAGAAAATGTAAATTTCCTGATACTAATCCGCTAGTTTGTCTCTAATCTTGCTAGGAGGAAAAATTTCTGTGGTGATATTTCATATTCTTTTTCCCTTACATCTCTGAGATGTTTCCCTACATCTTATGAAGACGTCATAAAGCACTGATGATGACCAGATTTCTGATACATAAAAAGGATTCCAGCTTCACTCACACTGACCCTGAAACATCCATCAGATTAAAAGATCCCTTTCAAAATATTTTATAGGCTCTAGTGATGAATTAAAGAAAATATTACACTGCTTTCAGAATACCATCTAGTTGTTCCTTGTGTTGCATTCAGCTGTTGATTTTAAGGTGAAAGGCTTGGTAGCCTGGTATTGTTCCCCTGAGTCATCTAGTGTCTGCATCTGTGAAGCTCTCTAGAGCAATTCCATGGTCTGGAGCAAAATACTTACAAGGGGAATAAAGCTGATTAGCTGCAGACTTCCTTGCTCTGGAAATTAAATATAAAATCATGTGGCTTGCTTGCTTTCTTCTCCAGTACACTGCTATGTATTGTTTTGTATTGTATTGTATCAGTTTTTCTGTAACCTGATTATGAATTTGATTGAGTAGTATGTTCTAATATTTCTATAAATAAACTCATTTTTTACAATAAAAGTGGAAGAGTACTGCCTCTGATAAACTTATTGAACTTTCGTCATGTTCCCTCAGGGAAATATTTGCTCTTCTGACAAGAAAAAAACTCAGAATTTTTACAGTAAAATTAGTCTGCAGAGCCAAATGTTTGGGAAGACAAATAGCCTTAAAACAATTGTGACAAAAACCAGGAATATTTTAAATTTTTCCAGAATTAATAACATGTTTATATATTTTTAAACCAACTTTTAAATTTATTATGTTATTTTTTTTCCCATATGAAATCAAACTACAAATTAAGAAATATTTTACTGTGAGGGTGGTGAGCCACTGGAACAGGTTGCCCACGGAAGCTGTGGCTGCCCCATTCCTGGAGGTTTTCAAGCCCAGGTTGGATGAGGCTTTGTACAACCTGAGCTAGTGGAAGGTGTGCCTGCCCATGGCAGGGTGTTTGGAACTAGATAATCTTGAGGGACTTCCAACCCAAAATATTCTATGATTCTGTGGTTCTACAATTCTATAATTATGACCTAAACATCTAGGTATAACTTGGATTATTGCTCTACTATGTGATTTAATGAATGAGAGGTTGCTTTGTCCCTTCTTAGGAGAGACTATTACTTAAAGAGTGAGATCTTGAGGAGTACTAATTAACTCCTGAATTTTGGAATGCAAAGTACTCCAGGCTGTGACAGAGCAACTTCTGTAATGTACCCCAGGTGGAGTTCCAAAGACCACTGGTGTCTTTTGGAAGTTATATTCAAACAGATTTGAAAAAGTTAAGAACCTTATTTTTATGGCAAGCATACTAGGAAAACCTCCCAAACCAGGTCTTTGTGAATTCTGAAATAAATCAATCCTTAAGAAACTATATTTAATATAATATTCAAATGACAGCTAGGAAAATGGGTAATAACAACATTATCAGCATTTTTTTCTGCTTTGCTATGATTTCATTTAGTTAACAAAGGATCTTCATAAACTATGATTATTCTTTCACTGTGCATACTTTTTTATAATGAGGATTCATCTGGTGACTTCTTCCCTCTATGCCTCCACTCCACAATTTGAATCTGTATGCTGCATATCATTTTCTGTAATTAGCCTATATATAGATACCTTTCTGTGATGGAAGGTTCTGAGACATATGTTTTTTTTCCTGGAAAAAATGTTTCTGTTGCAGCTTTTCTGAACTTTGTTTGGACCTGATCTGTGAGCAGAGGCTAGATCTTCTGTTGTATGATTTGCAACACTATCCTGTGCAATTTTAAATTATTTTACTGAGAGTTCCTGAATGTACTTTTACCAGAGAGACATAAACAGCTTGTTTAAGCTGACCTTCAGAGGTCCTTTCTTTTCCAGTCCTGAGTCAATTTCATAGGTGAATAATATAAACTGTATGGAACCTGTTACTATTGAATACAGCAGTGAAGTGACATTACCCCTTCCTATGGTTGATGCCTGTCATGCTTTGTCAGTGCTGACAAGCAATTATTAGTCTTTGTTTCTTTTATACTATATATTGGCAAAACAATCATTGCAAGAATTGTAGAGGTAGAAACCATTATCTGTGCACTGTAGTAGTAAGAGAGCTTTTAGGCTGACTGAAAATATCCATTAGGTTCTGTTCTCTTATCTACAAATGCTTTCTATTTTGCTTTGTGTTATTCTAGCAGCTGAATCACCAACTTTTGCTGCATTAAGAATGGATAACTCTGTTCTTTCATCAAGCGATTTTCATTTTCTACTGGCTTTTGTTAAGGGCTGAAGACATTCTTTATTTGTTTTGAGTCCCACTCTATTAAAAATAATTTGGGTATCAGTCTTAACCTCGTTGACTTAAATGATTTTGTTTTCCTCTTAGCAGTTGTGACATGATCTGACATTCCCATGCAAGTTTTAAAAAGGAAAAAAAACCCCAAATATAAGACACTTTTACTTTCCACACTGGGAGTGAGATTTTTGAACTTCACTGCTAGTATCAGTATGACTCACATAAACCGTTGTTTTCAAGTACTCTTAGCAGCTTTAAAGAGCTTATGTAGGATGCAGGCGTGGATAACAAAGATTTTTTTTTGCATGTCTCTGAGCTACCAGCACACCACAGCAATGTCATCCCATCTGAATTAAAAGAGACACAAATTATCAAAGGTCTCCTCTCCTGCAGCAGCTGTCATTGGCTGAGGACACACGGTTGCAGAAAAAAAAAACCAACCAAAACCACTGCAGGTAACAGAAGCAGGCTTTTGTACCCATGGAATTTACTTCTGCTCAGGTCTCTGGAGAGGTCCAGCACTTGTTCTGGCTATGGCTTTTCATTTTCTCAAAAAATCCCAAGCGATTGTGGAACCTCTTCCACCACCCCCATCCAAAAATCAATTCCCTCTACTTGTTTGCTGTTGCTTCTTAAATGTCACTCAAGTTTGCCCTTCTGCTATCCAAGTGTCATCTGTTAGTCTGTTTTGTTCAGCAAGATTGTTTTCAAAGTCTGTTTTGTGCTGTGATGCTTGGTAAATATTTGGTAACCTTAACCAGAAACAGCTTCAAGTATCTCCTCATGTCTAATTAGCTAGAAATCTAAAAAAATGAATCCCTTTCCTTTGTGAAGGAAAGACATGGGCATACACAAAGACTGAGTTGTTTAGAAAGACAGACTCTGAAATTGACTTCAGAACTAAGAAAACGTATTTATTGTAGATGGAAAAGGGGAAAAGTATAAGTACAGTTCCTGATTTCATATCACGCACTGTGTGCTACAGCATTGGAAGAGTTATGGCTCTGTCACTACACTTAATGTTCAGTCCAAATTTTAATAATATTCCTCAGGTGTTATTTAGGATGAGGGTTTCTTCTTGCATTTGCTACAGCTGCCAGAGTTGTTCACCTCTTATAAAACTGAAAAATTGCTTTTCCACACCTCATTTTTGACAAGATGGATGATTTATATAAAAGTAGTCATGGTCACCCATTGTTACAGTTTTAAAGGGTTTGTTCTCTATTATCTTCTGTTACTTTTCTCCTGATATAGAAGAAAGGTTTTATAATCCTATTAGCTTTTGTACCAGCATTTGACATCTTTGTCTATGACATTGTAGATGAATGAGGAGAGGGCCTGTCCAATACATAGCTCCAGTCCATCACCAGAACTAACGGATAAGTTGGACTTTTGACAGTAGAGGAACGAGGAGACTTAGGCCCTTTCTGTTGCATACAGACTGAGGTGGGAACTGCTCCAGGAAGAATGGACTACCTTGTCAGTTCTTTCTAAATGTGAATTATTCTGTCCCATCATTCCAATCCTTATCTGTTAGAACACTGTCTGCTCCCCTCTCCTGTTCTCAGGCTAATTATACATCCATATTCCATTCTATTGTCAGTCTACCTTGCACATAGTAGAAATAAGCTAATTTCATTTCTTCTGACTTTGAACAGGCAGCTCTATTTCAGAAGTACCTATATGACTTTGGCCTTTTCAGTTGCAAAAAGCTCTTTCCTTCTACTTGCTTTTAGACAAAAGGACAGGTAGCAGTCCAGCTGATTGGACTTTTCAGAAAAAAGTGGAAATACATGAGCTTTGTTAGAAGGGGCAGTCATCTTGGGAGGACTAAAGAGATGAAGTGAGATCATGTAGGAAGGACAATTAGAACAGACAAAGCCCAGCTAGAACTTAGATTGGCCAATTCTGTGAATGGTAATAAAAAAATCTTTCTAGAAGTATATCAACAACAAAGGAACACCAAGGAGAATCACCATTCTTTACAGGACGCAAGGGGGATATTAGTGACAAAGTATGAGGATAAGGCTGAGGTACTTAATGACTTCTTTGACTCAGTCTTTAATAGTAAGGTAAGATGTTCTCTGGGTACTCAGCCTCATGAGCCAGAAGACAGGGGGAGAAAGCAGAACAAAGCTCCCAAGATCCATGAGGAAAATATTAAAGACCTCCTCGGCCAATTAGACATTCACTAGTCTATGGAGCCAGATGGGATACACCCAAGGGTATTAAGGGAGCTGGTGGACGTACTTGCCAAACACCTTTCCATAATCTACCATCAGTCCTGACTGACTGGAGAAGTTCCACTTGACTGGAGGCTGGTGAATGTCTCACTTGTTTACAAGAAGGGTCAGAGGGAGGATCCAGAAAACTACAGGCTTGTCAATCTGGTATCAGTGCTGCATCCATTTTCATTTACACCTTTCTATGTGAAGGAAATATAGACCAAAGAACCACAGAGCAATAATTTGTACGAACTTCTAGCTTCTACCCCCACATACCACATACTCCTTTTCTCACAGATTTTTGTTCTGCTTTAAACATCAGCTTTTACAGTACTTCCATTGCTCTGCTGTGTGTGCCCCTGCAATTAATGCAAATATCGTTTACTCACTATAAGTCACTGCCTATCTAATGACTTACTTTGAAGTCATCAGAGCACGTTTTAATTAATAACTTTTAACCATTTTTCAAACTCACCTTTGTTCACACCTTTCTTCAATTCTCATTCTACAAACAAGAAAGTTAAGAGAACACTGAGACTATTAAAGATACGAACAATATGGCCTTATGAAACAGAGAAAAACAAACAAAGAAGTTAAAACTATTTCTTCTTGCTTGCTTGCTTGATCTTCTTGTTGTTTCCTTTTTTTTTTAAAAATATCTGTTCTCAATGAACCTAAGTATCCTAAAAATTCTTGAGGTAAAATCAGATGAGGCAGAATTGCAGATGTGAAAAGGCCAGTTGTGTGTGTAACTCTACCAGTGTCTAAATATTCTCTGTGCTTTAGGAAATCTGTCTCTAAGATCCTCATTTGCCAAATGTGAGCCTTCAGTCTGTGTCTGTGGTCATTATAAAAGCCCCGTGGACGGGGGCTTAAACTAGGAAAGGTTGATATTCCCTCTAACTCTGGTGGTACTAGCAGGTGCTGCCATAGTGAATAACTTGAAATGTGTAATAACAATCCATGCTGAAGTTTTGAGAAAACTCTTCTATTAGCCCTCATTTACTTTCAAGCAGAGATGGTAGGGGTCTGTTAGATTAAGACGCCTTCTGTTGGCTCCTGCTGTTGTCAGCTAGGCAATTGCATGCAACATTTATGTTCACCTCACCACTTCTAATTATAGCTTTTCTTGAAGCCATTGGATGCACTCTTATTCAAATACTATCTCTTGCTTGGTCACTGTAGAATAGATTCTGGTCCCCTCTTTCATTATCCTACACTTAATTTAATGATTCTAGACTTTTATGAACCTTACAGTTTAAGACAACTGGTGACAGAAGCAGCTTGGGTGCTTATACATAATTTAACTTTCAGTGGTGTAATTAGTGTTTATCAGTGAGCATCACATTGGTCAATATGGAAATATAAATAACACTTCAAATTTTCATGAGCACATATCTCAGTATACCTCCAGTTGGTAAGATCAGCATGGTAAGCCACTGACAACTTTCAACTGTACAATGCTTTTCTGACATTCAACCATGTAATTTAGCTTGAAATGGCCTAGGTTACTATACTACCTATGATATTGTTAGAATAGGTATCCTCACTGCAATCTGGCTAAGTGAGCAAATTAAGAAGTACCTGACCTGCCCTTACTGTTTTCTTTAGTAATACTTTCACAAAAAGAAATCCCAAATGTTTTTGAAATATGCTATTTATTTCCTTCCCATTGCATCTGCATGACGTCAGTTCCATCAAAATAGCAAGGGAAGACTGGATATCCAGCAGATAAAGTCAAATAAGCTGGTATGCATGCCATAAAAAGTGAGGAAATAATAATTTTGGTAATTTTCAGAATTTTATACACTGAAGGATATAATTTTTGTGATAGATGGGTGATTTTTCTAAGCTGATAGTAAATTTTTAGTAGCCTCCTTGCTTTCCAAGCTTTCAGTTCCAGAGTGATGTATTTAATGGCAGAGACGATCTTAAAAGTCTATGCTTGATATGTCTCATGGCAATTGTTTCTAAAATTTTCACGCATAAGAACCTTTATGTGGGAAGAGTTTGTGCATTTATTCCATTTGCCTTAAACCAACAAGTAAAACTGGAAAAAAGATAGTTCATACTTTAGTAGTAAAGTAATGAATGAACGGGCTGGATTATTAATGGTCATTCCACCCTTCAAAACAAAATGAATGTGAGAAAGACAGAACTGTTCTCAAGAAGGCAATCAGTAGAAGAATAGACCTGTCAAAGAAATACTTCATTTTGAATTATTCACTGTTTTCTAAGATTTAAGTAGCAGATGAACAGAATTGTCCTTGATCATGTCCAGTTATGGGAAACCTTTATGTGTTCCCCGTTATGTCTTCTCATTCAGTTAAATGCTGCAGGAAGATCGGTATTGTAAGGAAGCTGGAGCCATTAATTTTTATTAATTCATGGCTTGTGCTGAAAACACTGGCCACAGAAATACAGCTATGAATTTGAGAAGGAACTTCCCCTGAAGTATAGCTGGCCCTTACTGATTGTTTGGTTCTTGGCAATGTTCTCTGCTGACTGATGGCATTTTCAAAAAAGATAAACTAGCATTGAGAAATGGAACAGCCCTGCTGCCTGATTGCTTTTTGGATAATCCCTTTGATACTTTGTCACTGAACAAAGCAGTCAGGTGTATGGGCTGTGAATAAAGACATTTCATTTGACACATTGCCATGTGTGGTTTTTTTGGATCCCTGGAATTGACTTTTCCTTTGTCAACGAATCCTTACTTCTGTCAATTTGAGTTGTCATCTACTGCAAATAAATTCCCTTTAATCCAAACATATTTTTAAATGGCAGATATAATCTGAAAAGCCACAGTTTGAACTTCAGATGACTTGCTTCTGAATTGCCACAGAAATGGCACACACATTTAAAACTGAGAAAAAAATATTTAAAAGCTTGAATAATCTTAAGCCTCAGGTTACTAGCCCTTTATGTGTCTAGTAATATAAAGAAAAGTCTTTGGGGTATGACTCAGCTTTTGCTGCAGACTGACAGTTAAAAAGGAAATAAACTGGAAATCAAGTAGAAATATCTCAAACCAGGCTTGTGATGTGTTTCAAAGAGGTGCCATATTTAGGCCAGTTTTGGTGAAGGTTTTCAGGTATCAGGTGATAGTTCTGCTTAGCATTAAACATGACCTCTCTCTTTTGTTCATGATGCATAATCTTTTCATAAATGTATTATTGTTGTTGATATTGAGATATTTGTGCACCTTTAGAACTTCTGAAATTTACATTCTTCACATTTTATTTGTCAAATTATTAAGATTCCACCTTTTTTTATCCTGGTTAAGCAAGTGAATGAGCTATAGCTCATAGCAAGGACCATACTGGATGGCACCAGGAGCATTTAATCAGTGGTAATAAGTAACATATTTTATTTTTACATACATATTTTTACAACATATTTTATTATGTGTATTTCAAAGTATCTTGTATGACATCATCAGCAACACTGCAGATATGTGCAAAAGAGAAGACAGTGTGGACCCAGTGCTGTCTTGGAAAAAAATTTATGGTATCTTGGCCTCAGTCAACTGTTAGCTGCAAAACACAGGAGCTGAATCCATTGGTTCATGTTAGGAACAAACAATGTGGAAATTACAGTTCTTTAATCCTGATAAATCATTACATTCATGAATCTATACACTTAGGGAAGTAAAAATCTTTGCCATATCATATTGCTTTAGATTTAAATTAGAATATTTTAACACAAAATCTTTCCCTGCCAGGGCCCTGAGAGCACCTGTAGGGGTCATGTGTCTCTGCTTGTCCTCAGTCCTGTGGTTTTCATTTTGTGGATTAACTTTGGACTCAAGGAATTACTTTGCTTCTGCCAGAATATCACTGGATAGTAAGTAGGAGCTGCTACTGATGTCTCCCTGCCCTGCTTGCCCTCCTCCACTGACATGGTACTGCACCCTATCAACCAGGGTTTGGCCCTACCTGCATGGGATCTGCTCCTGACCACCCTTCACTTAGGGAATGACCCACTCTTGATGGTCCCTGATAATCCTTTCTAGCCATGCTTGTTTCCTTGCTTACTAGGAGAACCTAATTTAATTATTGTCTCACTTTTAATCTTCTTTTATGTTTTTTTCCAAAAGCAAATGATTATTACCTATTAAGAAATGTTGTATATTACAAAAACATTCTTGATATTTGTGAACAGGTACAAGATCTGCTTTTGAATGGATGACTGACTTTCTGTTTTCAAGTGAGCTGCATAAACTTTTTCCAGAATGGAGCTGGCCATTAGTTCCTAACATGCTGCTCATATAATTTGGAAGAGATGATGAAACTGCAGATATGATAGTTTTTATTAATAGAAATAGATTTTAAATCCTGAAGAGACTGTTGTGTTATCTACTTCAACTCCCAGTAGAACTGATGAAATTTAGTCTACTGCCTGTGGTCTACTTTCCTATCTTACAACTGAGATCACAAGACTGATTTGTCAGTTTGTAAGTATGATTGAACTGGTACAGTCTCCTTGATTTCCCTTTAGTTATGTTGGTTACTGGTAGGCAGAAAAACTTAGCTGCAAATCAATGTGCATGTGTATTTTCATCTACACTGATCCACCACTGGCAGTCTGACCTGTTAATCCTCTACACTGAGCTAGCAATGCAAAGGTGTTGTATTGAGTCCATTTCTGATTATGCTGGACATGGCATGATGAAGTGTCAGTGCTAGGTGATTGAGACCACTTCATGAGCTCTTTGATAAACTGATAAACCAGCCCAGAAAGAAATGAGGACTCTTGCAGGACTGTGATGCTTAATGTGTCTTTCAGGAAGCTGGAAGCAAGGGCTTAACCAAGTCGCAACATTCAAAAGTATAAAAGGAGTATAAACAGAAAAATTCTTGTCCTGTGGCATGTGCCAGATATTTTCCTGTATCTGTCTTCAACACAACTCTGTAAGATGTCTAAAAGCCCAATGCTTGAGTTTTGCTGTTGGTCTTTTCTGGGAAGCAGCCTTAAGTGCAATACTTGACAGAAGCTATGAAGGAGCTTAGGAAGTCTTGTGAGTGATGTGTTCATTTAAGCTGACCTGGGATTCTCTTGAGGATAATAGCTAAACTGCAGAGGAAGCAGAAGGATATACAAGTGTGAGAATAGTCTGTGTCATGTTGCACAGGAGCTGTTTTATATCCTCACTAACACTATATTTCAGGTGCTGCTGCAGACTGGCAGAGTAGAAGTGATGACTATTTGAACCTGAGCCAGAGGCTTGTTGGTCCTGTATTTGTGGACAGTGAGGCAGAACAGGCAGGGTTGAGAAAAGCTAGATACAATCAAGACAGGTGGGCAGGCACACCTGGTCAGACATGTTCTGTCATTTTTTGCTGTCATCTCAGGCCCAAGGAGACTTTGATCGTGTCCCTTGGTGTTCACCTGTCAGTGACAGAGCTGAGATAAAACACCCAGTCCCTAAAAGTGGGAGATGATTGAGGAAGCTACATTGACCTCTCCAGGCTGATCTCCACCCAAAACTGTGAGTGTGCTCACGGGAGGCACTCTTCAGTAGTGAGAGGTTCCTCTTTGCTGTGATCAGCATCTCTTCTATGATGCATGTGGGCGTTATCATGGCAGCAGGGCAGTTCAGGAAAAGAGGTTACATGTGACTGGGGTTTTCTGAACATCAGCTTAGATAACTACTTCTGCTGAGCTGTAACATGATCATGAGGATGGTGGTGTGAGCTTTGCGCACAGCTCAAGCACTGACAGAGTCCCCAGGAGACAGATCGTATTTTAAATTTTTTCCGCTGGCTCTATAGGGAAAGGATCAGTGTCCCTTCAGTCTAATCAGTATGGATAGTTGAGGAATTTAACATTCATGATGCACCACAGTATCGTCTTACAGATCAGCTCAGACCCAGCTGTTACACCAAACTAAGTCTTCATAAAGGAAAACATCTAACGGGGTTAATGAAACTTTTCCCTATTTAAAGAACAAGGGGTTAGGTTAAATGTGCAACCACCAGCAGAACAAAACAAACTCCAGACTTTCAGGCTAGGTTTCTTGCTTTACACTAAGAGGTAAAGGACTTTTAGTCCTACACTAAAAGGACTTGAGTCCAGGCGTCAGAAGAAAATATTCTGCACAGAAATATTACTAGAAAAAACCCTTTGGATTCTGAGTTCAGTCAACATGTACTCTCCCAAGTAATTTCTGAGGACAGTGTTCAGAATTAGTAGAGACCATGGAGCATTCCTGGTAGGAAGCTACAGAGGGGAAGGGGCCATACTATGCCATACAGGGAATGGATCCTGGCACTGTTTGATTTGATGGTATGGATGTAGCCTCAGGATAACAATCTACAAGTCAAGATGTGTAAGGAAACTCATTTTTAGAAAGTAAACAATATCTCATGGATGGGTTTAAACAGACTGTTGTGAACTTTATCTGTCTTTCAGGTTTGGCAAGAAGAAAATACAGTAGAAATAGGTTTTTTTGTGGTATTTTGTCACTTTTTCTCCCAGAATTGATGCAGAAAAAATACATCTGAATAGATTGATGATGATACCTGGCCTTTAAATGGAGGGGGTAGTAAAATATTATAAGTCTTGTTCTGTTTCTCAGTTGAATGAGCTCAGTCATTTGTCTGTTTCTAACAAGTATATTCCACCTCACCTTCTTCACAATCATAATGCTAATAACACCATACTATTTCCAAGTACTTTAAAAGTAGACATCTAAATGGTAATAGAAATTTAGCATGTTTTGGGTTTTACTTTTAGTCAATCTCTACCAACTGGGTTTTACAGTGGTGTAATGGCCATAGCAGTTCTTAGTGCATTGGGATAGAGCCTGTTAACAATTGATGTGCATTGTGTAGCAACAGCAACAATATTTTGTTTAGCCATATGAATTATTTTTGCCTTCACATTTTAGGCTTTCAGTCACTGTCAGATCTGCATCCAGTTACCAGATTTTCTGTTTCTCCTGAGAAAGGCTGTTTGGTTGGAAAAGTAAACAAATACTAGGTACAAGTTTTGAAAAAACTTACATCAAATGGTACAGATGAGTTTACCCTTCTGTCCCAATGCAAATGCCTGGATGTTAAACTCTAATGTTAAGAATTTTTTTTTGTTGTTTGTGAAATGCCTGTAATTTACCTAGTTTTACAATCATACAGTTAATCTTTAGCCACTATAATGCAAAATTAATAAATGCAAGCTGTGGAATGCTTTTCCTTCCTCTCACTGAACATCAAACATCAGAGACCATTCTGTTTAATAGTTGCAGAGAGAACAAAATGACCAAAGCACAACACCAAAGCTGTCCAAATAATGTAATAATATGCCCTGTGGTCACTTTCATTCAGAAGCATTATCAGGGGAGATTGATGTCATCATGCAGTGTTTCATCTTCAGCAGAGTAGGTTGTTCAGATGAGGATGGTGCACTGTATGTCAGCATCAGTCATGTCTGCAGATTGTACCAAAGTATTAGAAAGCAAGGCAGTTATGATGTACCAAATCACTGAGCAGCTTTCAGTGTATCAGTCTCTGATGGGAGTTTTGGACAGAATACAACTCTTGAAGGCAGCCATATTCCTAACTAAATACTTGCAAACAAGATTCTTGTCAGCCAGCTCTTGTGCTTGCAGTGGTAGTTCCTGCTGCTTTGCTCCTTTCTCTCAAAGGGCATGTGGAGGAGCTCTTAACGAGTCACTAAGGCTCCTCTCAGGATGCCCACAAAACAATTGTGCTCCTGGGAGCTGTGGTCTCTTGTACCTGAAAATAGTTCTAGGGTAGTAAAAAGCTTGTGTAGTGGCATGTGGTAATCTCACACTACAATGAAGTAAGAACAGTTTATTTCAAATCAGCCTTTGAATACATTTCACCACTGAATTTAGTAACTATGTATATATGATAAAAGTAACTGCTGCTTGCTGTGCCTTAAGCAGCTAGTTGCTTTTCAAATTCTTAGGATGTGTATTTTCAAAACCATTTACTATGTGTTCAGCTTGAGCTACAGACTGGGAGAAGTCTGTCTGGAGAGCTGCCTGGAGGAGGGGGACCTGGGGGTGTTGGTCGACAGCCGGCTGAACATGAGCCAGCAGTGTGCCCAGGTGGCCAAGAAGGCCAATGGCATCCTGGCTTGTATCAGAAACAGCGTGACCAGCAGGTCCAGGGAGGTTATTCTCCCTCTGTACTCGGCACTGGTGAGACCGCTCCTTGAATNATTAGGCACTGGAATATGCTGCCCAGGGAGGTGGTTGATTTGCGTTCCCTGGACGTGTTTAAGTTACGGGTGGACGAGGTCCTGAGGGACATGGTTTAGTGTTTGGTGGGAATGGTTGGACTTGATGATCCGATGGGTCTCTTCCAACCCGGTGATTCTGTGATTCTGTGAAATAGAAAGCTTGCACAACTGGACATTTCCAGACTTCTCCTAGCTATGACCCACTTTAGTTTAGCACTCACAGGCCAACAAAAGTATGAGAAGGGATGGTATTTTAAATCTGGAAAGATAACAAGGTCATCCCTTCTTGTTATGAATAGCAAAACCCTGTAATGCAAGTAAAACCAAAGCTCACTATGTTAAGCTATCTACCCTTATTTCTTTGAATAGCATAAGAAATGCTGTGTGTAATATGCATTGTACTATAATTGATAGTCTTGTCCATCATTCACTTCGGAGACTTCATACTCCGTGTTTTATTTCCAGCTGCCTTCTCCAGCACATTGCAAAACTGTGCTCACCTGAAGATCTTGGTACTTCTCTCAGGAATCTACTGCAGATTCATCAGATGAAACCTATTGTGTGTAATACAGTATAAAAGAGAGCGAAGAGGTGTGCTGGGCAGCTGAAGCTTAGAGGCATGGATAGATGGGGATGAGTTTCACCTCTGCTTGCCCTGGAGGGAGTCAAGGTACCATGTATGTCAAAAGTAGTCTAGCTTGACTTACCTTTGGAGACATTTTGCTGTTTAGTTTATAGAAATGTTGCTTACTTAAAATTATCAGTTACAGCTGTTACTACTGAACTCATGGAAAATATATCAATGCTGTGGGGCAAATCAAAGTGCCAGTATATCAGACATCCTACTAAAATGATATATTTTGAAACGCTGAAGAGCAATAAAATTTTCCTAGGACCTATTAAACCCTGAGATGGTGACTTGGAATGAGGCTGTCACCTCCACTAAGGTCTGCTTTGGATGATGTGGGAGACATGCATCTTTTTAACAAATAGGCACCTCACTTTCCCTAATTTTTACTAGTTGTCTGACTGCAAGCGGAAATGAAATAAAATAATTCCAGAGTCTGCAGAAATGTCCAGGGTCCTTGTTGGAACTAACATGGAAGCTCAGAACTGGAAATCCTCTGCCAGTTACCAAATTGGTGGCCCAAGCAGGACACTAAAACCTTTCAGATGGTGATTCAAGGGAATAATGAGGTTAAGTGGGCTGTCAGCAGCTGCTGGGGAACGAGGTGGGGGGAGATAATGAAGACTGACTCTGAGAGGCACATAAACAAGCTGAAACAAAACAGTCTCACCTACCCCAGGCTAATCTAGAGATGGAAGTAGCAGAACAAAGTTGTTACCAAAGCTCATAAAGAAAGATGAAACCTGAAGTAAGGGTCTTTTGTTTGTTTAAGCCCTCTTCTCTCTGTTTGAGTGAGTAATGCTTTGTTTTGGAGAAGCTGGTTTGGGGTCACTTCAATGCATCTGCTGTCTTAGGCTCTTGGAAGAAAAGGCATATTGATGACAAACACAGTTGGGTCTGTCATTTGAACATGAGTAGTAAATGAAGTACTGACGCCAGGATTTCCAGTCTGAGAGTGGTGAAACAATATGGTTCAATCCACAAAAAGTTGAAGGTAACAAACCTCTTTTCAGGAAACTGCTCGAGAGGTTCAAAAAGGCACATCAATATAGCTTATCTGTAGATGCAACTAATTTGAAAATTCTTTCAGTTTAAAAAAGCAGAGTCGTTCTCTACTGAAAATACTTTCCTCTAATTTAAGTAATCTAAAAAAGAACACTTACTTAAAAATTTGTAAAATGCTAGCATCTTTGGCTTCCTGCCAGCAGTTGATGTGCACAACAAATGATCCAGAACTAGCACATCTCAGTTCTGTGTTTAAAAAGGAATATTTGGTAGATATGTTACTGTGTGGGTTTGAGTTTTGTTCTAATTGATGGATTTCTGCTTGCATGGTTTAAAAATATTTGAAAAAAATGTAATTTGCTATGGCCATAAAAGATGAAATCTTTATATTTATTTAAGGATAACATCTTCCATGCAATTTTCTTTGAAGCATGACCTGTAAACACCTAATAGCCAGTATCGATTACATGTTCTCAATTAATGGAATGCTCCTGAAATCAGACACCAGCCCTGCAGGCAGGGGTGAGTGTGTGGCCCTGGAAGGTCTCAAATCACCGTTTTTAACAGATTAAGATAGAAGTCATTATCTGAAATGACAAGCAGGGAATCTTTTTTTTGTATCAATAAACAGGAAGAACAAAAAGGTTTGACTGTGTCTGTAACTATTTCTATTTAACAAATTAAGAAAATCAGCTATGATCACCTTCAAAATAGCTCCCTTCTGAGTTGACACATAGCTGTAGATGATGCTGACAATGTTCAAAGCAATTCCACAGATCATTTTCTGAAAGGCTGTAGAGAAACTCTGTCATTTTTTCTTTGTATCTTCTACTGACAAAAAATAGGTTCTTTCTAGCAATGGTTTGATCTTTGGGAAGAAGCGGAAATCACAGGGAACCAGGTCTGGTAAACAGGGTGGGAACTCAAGCACAGCTATGTAGTTATTAGCTAAAAACTGTTTCAAAGACAAAGTGTTTTGGACTGGCACACACCAACATTTTCTGTCTGAGGGTGAGAAAATGTCTGTATTTGAACATGCATCCACTCATACTGACTGAAGCAATCATTTCTGCAGATCTGCTTTTTGTTCTTTATTTTGGTTTTATGTGTCAAGTCGTGAGACCAGTAAGAGAGGTTTCTTTGTATTGAAGCTTTTTAAGAGTTTTCTCCGTTATGTGCACATATATTGTCAGATCTCTGCTATGTATGAGTTCATAATGTAATAGATCCTTAAAACCCACCCCTCCACCAAGTTTGTCTGAATCATCAGCTACTAAAACCAAAGCCAACTCACATGCACATGCACATAGATATTTTTAAGACGATCCCTTGGTGTTTAGTAAATTAAAAGATCTATAACGCTATTTTCCATTATGCAACTGGCTGTGTATAGGAATAGGACTTAAAGACCCTCTTCAGATATCTCACTGGTGCTTCATGTTTCCTCATACAAAACAACACCTGGAGATTTCTCTGGAAACCATCTATGGCAGCAGGAGTAGGTCTAAGTTCTGATATGATGCCAGAGCCCAAAGCGAGCTGTTTGAAGATCTTACCCTGAAAACTGCGGAGAAGTACTGTCCATCAACAGTCTCTGACTTCTCAAGATTCATAGGTCTCTCTCAGGCAGCAAAAGGCGTTTTCCTAAACAGATCCATGATTTTCGGACAAGGAATGTGAACACTCGTACCCTGAAAGTTAGGAAAATTTGCAATTAAATTCAAAATCTGCCATTAGATTTTTTTTTTAAGCATATAACAATGTATGTTAGAAAAGAAGCATAATAGGAAAGCTAGGCCTCAGCTTACTGTAAAAACTTTGGCCTGTGTTCGTCTGAAAGGAAGGTGGAAGATACAATGAACATCTGTAGCTATCAAGCAACTAGCATTCCTGCAGCACGAAAATTGATGGTTTAGTCCTGACTTGAGCTGAATCATTATTTAGACCCACATGTCATGAACTTGGATTTGTAAAAAATAACAGGAACAGCTTTCAGAAATAATTGTATCTATTATTCTCTCAAATACATGTAGCCTTCCTTTTGGTCTTTGAAGCTAAAATCCGTGAAGTACTTAATCACTTAAACTTTCTTTAAATAGGAGGCAGGCATCAAATATCACAGAATGTAAAAGTTTACAGTCCTGGGTCACAATGCATTTCTACTCTTTTCCTGTATCACTAATCTATACATTTCTAAAAATACAATACAATACACTGCTTATTTTATTTTTACTCATACAGAGATCATTTAGTCAGTCCAAGATTTTGTTTAAGCTTGCCTTTTTTCTGCTGCTGGATTTTTTGCACTTACTCTCAATTTGGACAATTAAAAAAAATCAAAGGAAAAGAAATAATTAAAAAAGTATAGTTCTTCTTACCCTCTCCTTGTTTCTTGAGGTGTTTTCATCACTAGAATCTGCTATTGATGTATTATGCTCTTTCCCCATTTCTATTGTAAAACTACTTAAGAATAGCAAAGAAAGGATCTTCTTTGCACAACTTTCATTAAACTCTTCTGTGGTGTTGTCCATCTCAGTCATGACATGACATTATGATGAAATAAAATGTTGGAAGAGGGTTTTTTTTGCCAGAATTTCTTTGAGGTGGTTTTCTTTTATTTGTTGCTTAACTGCAGTGCTAGAAGGTATCATCAAGTAGATTCCCTACCTAACTCCCCTATTTTGCCCATGTCATGATTTGAAATAATAAATCCAAGACAACTCTTTTTTATTTCCTTCTATCATTTAACATTTAATCACAGTCTTTCCCAAGAGATCAATTAGCATCATGTAGTCAATTCATATGTGCTTTATAGACTGCCCAGAGAGGTCACCAAAAATGCCTCTGAATGTCTTCTTCCAAACTTGAGGTTTACCAGCGAGGTTTGAGAACTGACTATAAATTTGCTAGTTTTGGCTTGTATAATCTTATCTTGAAACTCTGGAGATACTGTTCTGCAGCAGGTTGAGGAGAAGCAATGTCTTTCTGGGTCTCAGTAAGAAAGCTACAACAGCGAGCAAAATAAGGTAAAAAGTAGGAAGAGAAATACAGACAGCTAACCAGTCCTATTTCCTTCAGATTGTGGGAGATCCACTTTTATGCAGCACTGGGTAGACCCCGAGACGGGCAGCCATGACATACTGTGCAGGATCTCCATGCATGGAGAGGTTCAACCTCCCATTAAACGGTGACTCCTTATGTTTGCTGTAGCAAAACTCTATATATTGCCTTGACAGGTAGGAATGTATATCTAGCAGAGATTCTATGCTTTCGAAGGACTATAGTTCTCCATTTTTATTTGCTGATAGAACAGCATCCTGTCAAATAATTGCTGCTAAGGAAAACATCAGCTCCTCCTTACCAAATAAAGAAATGACCAACTTAAAGACTCCTTTTAAAATTATTGAATTTGTTTGTGGTGTGTTTGTGTGTGAGGGTGGTGGGAATGAAGAGACATGAGGTAAGTAAAATATTAACTGTTTTCTATAGAGTTACTTCCACTGATGAGATCAGAAAGGATGAATGTTGAGTTTTCTACCTTTATTCCTCCTGTCTGTTTCCATTGTTTTTTCAATAGAATATTCTTGGCAATTTCTGTTTGTGATACCACAAGGTAAGGAAGGGGTAATCAGGTAGATCAATTCAGTCCTTGAAGAAATGGAGTTTTCTGGTAGTTGCAGGTTGGTTAATTAAAAAACCAAACAAACAAATGCCTTTCTGTAGGCTAATAAAGGATATGTTTGTTGACAGGGTCTTGTGGGAGAAGTGGACTTCAAAGTGACGGCTTGTTCAGAGAAGGAAAATCTGCCCATGAAGACAGATATTGTCAGAGTGTAGGACTTGTGGCTTAAACACAGCTGAATGAACCTGTCACTTTTGCAATGATACAAAAGTAATAGAGACCAAGTCTTTTCTGCCTTCAGGGATGAGGGAAGAGATGGTATTATTTTCTGAATTCTGAAACCACTATTTTTTCAATAAATGGCTTGAACATCTAAAATTCTCTGAGCAGTATTCTTTTCTCCTTTTTCATTCCCACATGCCTGTTCCATGTATCTGTGCAACTGTGCTAGTAAATGTGATACAGTATTTTAATAGTCAACAGTGAATGACTTACCTGCACCTGCAGTTTTATCAAAGAGCATAGCCACGAAAAGTAATCACGGCTTCACATTTTGATGCTTAGTGTCATATTTCCTTACAGGTTTTTATACATCATTGACCTAGTTTCATATCTCATTTCTGTGATTTATAAACTAATTGACTGTTTCTTATTATGAAGCAGCTCATCTTTTAAAATTTTTCTTCTGACACATTATAAGCTATAGTGTGATACTGTGTGTCTTGATGCAGTTATGACAATTGAACTGCATTCTGCTAATTTAGAAGATTGTTGATTGGCAACAGGGTTTTTTTTGAGACACTCCCTCTGCTTGGACACTCTCTCTGGCACAAAAACTGTGAAATAATATGTAACATTTTGCTTTTACATCAGGTAAAAACATAACTTTATTTTTTTTAATCACTGACATAAGAGGATTTAATTGATTTAAGACAGTTCAGAATAGAGTCTTAAACCAAAAGATGCAGTTTTTGAACTGAATGTAAGAGAATCAGAAGGTGACTTTTCTGTAAAAAACATTAGCCAATATTTAAAAAAAAGTCTGGAACAAGTGTCTGGATAATATTTTTGTGTTTTGCCCATAAAGTAGTATGAGGTTTTATATTATTACAAATTAGCCACTACAGAACTGTGTGACATTTACAGTTAGTGATAGAACTTCCATTTATTTGGTCTCTCAAGGTCCACAAGTTCCACAAAATATGAAGGATTTTTACAAGATGATCGACATTCTATAAACATGAACATAATAAACCAAAATACATATTTAACATTTAGCCCTCATTCTTGTGTTGATTACATTTCTAAAGCCAGAATGAATAATTAATCTGACCTGATGTATACCAAGGCCATTTAATGTCACCTGGTAATGACTACATGATTTTCAATAACCTGTCTTCCAAACAACCTCAATACTTGATATAAGGTCTTGATATAAGATACTTACTTTGCTGCTGATCAAAAAGGATTGTCTTTGGGTATTCCTGACTGGCATAGACATGGAAAGGTAGAGAAAAATAGGTGATTAAAATTCATAACATAAAGTACCTGGGTTTCTTTATCTTCCTCTATTGATTTCATGTACATTGAGTGGATATCAGCAAAAAAAAAAACAAACCCATTGGAAATAAAAAATACTTAAACAAACTTGATAAAAGATTTGTGTTAATTTTAGACTGACACTGGTTTTCTAAAGTTCAGCCTGGAATACATATATAAGAATGACTTATTAGCTTTGGTTATCACTGAAGATAGCAAATTAAAACAAAAATGCAGACCTAATCTTAGCTGGAAAAATTATGAATGTCTGCACAATGATCTGCTTGCAATTAGAGTGAGCAGAGGAATTTTGGTGTATTAAGGTGAAGAAAATAGATGTTCTCATTTTATTAAAAATGATAACACTAATTTTTGCTGTTTTACTTTTCCAGGAATTTAACCAATGAACTTTTCCAGCAACAAATGCACACTTTCTCATGGTCTTTAGGATGATTCAAAGTTTAAAATTATTCTGAATCCATATCCGCATTTTCATAAATATCTACTGTTAAGAAGCTCGACAGGGTAAAATTAAAAGTTTTCAGTTCATTGTATGACCAGAGACATTCATCATATCTTTAGTACCCAGTGTCTGTCATTCTCAATTTTCACACCAATTAGAATGTGATACCCAAGGTTCACTAAAATTAAGTGAATTTTAAGCATTGTACATAAAGAAAAATTCGCTTGTTTGGGTTTTTTCTTTCCTGCATTTTAACAAATTTGTTTTTTCATGTGCATCCTATCATCAACAAAATCATACTGCGTATGGTCTTCCACAGTATTGAACCTGAGATTCGTTATTTATTAATGCTATGCCATGAGACTTCAAAGTAACGTGAGTATTGTTGTAAAAGTGCACATACACGTAGAACCAGTAATTGGTTTGGGGTATTCATAAAGATGCTTCAGTCAACACCAAAGGACATCTTTAGTGATGCTGACTGTTCAAATCCTATTGTTTGAATAGGATTTGAAATCCCTTTGAAAACTGATGTTATTAGTAATGTCATTATAAAAATTCTAAATGAACAAAGTATAGATGCCCTCACCTTTAACTCATCCTCTAGTCTTGTATTTCTGAAACTCTCTTTCTTTTACTATGCTGATCTCTAAGTTTATTTTGTCAGTACATGCCAAATTAATGGAATAGGATTGGTAAATGCACGAAATGAATTGAATTTTCCCTTCTCATCTGGATGATCTCAAAGTCTCTCTGTGAAACAGTATTTATATATTTCCAGAAATATTTCATTCTGAAATTAAGTGGCTTTTAACAGATAGCTTTGTAGACTGAACGTCCTCTTCACTTGTCTTTCTATGTCACAATGCTGAAAGTATCAATTTAAACGCATTCCTGATGAATTTCAGTTTGTCTGTCTTTCGCCTGTATTGGCATATGCTTTAGAGAATGCATGTTATGCCTTCTACTTAGGAGGCAAAAGAGCCTTTTAGAAGCCTGGGAATATGTATTAATTTTTTCAATTTTAGCATGACCATACTGAGTTATGACTTTTTGTTCTTTGCTGTGGTCATCATAGAGCTAGATCTGGCAGAAGGAAAATTAAGGAGATTCTTCAAATCAAAGAAAGTTTTATTTGAAGAAGGATAAATTAATTCAGAATTTCAAAGAGGAAAACTGACACAAAATCAAGGTGATTGCATATATGCATGCCCAAAGGTCTTGAAGCAGTATTTCCTGCATAGCTCTTTATGGACGGAAGCATAGTATAACACATTCAAAATTCAGATTTCCCTTGAAGGAAGGGGAAAAAAGAAGTCCTTTTTCTTGTAAAATAAAAATCTCCAAGACACTGAAAAAGCACAATTCATATAAAAGTCTAAGTCTTTTCTATGCTAATTCCTGCATTTTTTAAAGTGTTTTCCTTTGAATAATTCATACTTAACTGTTATTTATATTACAGTAGAAGAACAATAAATTTCCTAACTTAATTAATATGACCTCAAGGCCAGGTTGGATGGAACTTTGTGCAGCCTGGTCTAGTGGAAGTTGTCCCTACACATAGCTGAGGAGGTGGAACTAGAAGACTTTTAAGCTCCCTTCCAACCCAAACTGAAATTACTGAATTCCTACTTGTTTTATATCAGCTTTACTAGAATTTTACTGATTTGTAATTCTTAAATCTCGTAGTCTGTGGAAAGCAGGTAATACATGGTTATGCAGCTGGTCTATTCTCTGTATATAATATGTACATTTTTCCTTAGGTATTGAGAAGTAATAGTTATTACTTAATTGTGGAAATTTAAGTGCATAAAAAATAGCTCAAATGCCATTAATGAAGCCATACTCTTCAACTGTAAAATATCTCCCTCTTTTCCCTTTTATGAATTCATTTTTAATCTCTTTTGTTGCACTGTGTCTGTTTGTGCAATATTCTTTTTCCATAATGAGTTGTTAATGAGCTGTCATTTATGAATGTAATTTATAGACAAGAAAGATTAAGGACTTCAGGTACTCTTTTAAAAAACAGCTATCTGATTTCTCCTTCATGTACAAATATACACTGTCTCTATTACAATATCTCTTATAGCAAAATCTTGATCTGAGTCACTCTGAACGTAGATCAGTGACTTTACTGAGTTTCCTTTGATGATATATTGGCTATATCCTAAATATTGCAGTGAACAAAGACCACAGTATAATAAAATCCCTTTGTTATACCAAAAGGAGATTCAAAGAATTATGCTCATTAAACTGTTATCCCAAAACAATGATTTTAATGGAAAATTTGCCATGAAATTCAAAATTAACATAAACAGAACCTAATTTCTTAAAGGCATTCAGAAATATTGTCTTTAATAAGTTTTGTAATACATCTTGATTCAAAGGGAATTAACTACAAGTAACCTAATTATTTGGGGGAATGAATTGTCTAATTCTCTGTACATACACTGAGGAGTCACTTATGCACAAAACTTCAAGTGATTTGCACGGTTAGGGTTTTTTTCACCTTTTCTTTACAGACAGGAGTAACTGAGGCAGAGATGCTAAAGCTGAAGTCGAGATTACACATAGTCATTGGCAGAAATGAACACAGATCACTCAATCCCTAACCTGTACACGTTTGAACATAGCAGCAAACCCTAGCATAAGAATGAGCATCAGGTGGACTGTACATTCATCAGGCAAATGAGGTCTAGTCACTCCATTACCATTTATTACAGTTTTAGTGGCCTAAAATTGAGGCAGCTCATGAAACAGAACTACTTAGGAGAAAACAAGTTCATAGAGAAACTACCTTGAATGAACCCTGAGATTTTATAAACTCCATTCTTTTTCTGAGTAGAGGAATTCCAGCATGAGCTTTTGCCATGATCAGAGACTTAAATATTTATTAGAGATTGGATAAAGCCTCTTTGAGAGAAATCAGTTTCTAGTGGTTCGCAGAGAAGATTCTGAGTTCCTAATTTGGTTACTTAAGGCATGAGACTTAGCCTTCCAAACATCCAAAGCAGTCAAAAGTCAGTTGGGCATGTTGTATTATTTTCTGTTTATTTTATTTCAATTAATATCTTTCTGCTGAGTCAGGAAGCCTTACTTGTTCACGGTAATTTTCCAGAGCTGCAGAAAGAGATATTTTATTTATATTTATTTTTGTTTTGCACTAGCCTTAATTCACACATGCTGAGATTTTGGAAAAACCTGGTATTTTTTCTTCTGTCAGAATAGACACCTGGCAAGAACCAAGGGTATAGAGGCTTTTAAATGTTTTCTCTGAGTTTGAGGAATGCAGCTGCGGTAGTGTACTTAAAGACCTGTGTTGCTTTTGTGAAACCTGGAGTGGGGGCAGGGAAGAAAACAGAAAAAAAAGAAAGCTGTTTAAAATTATATGACAGGTTATTATTTTGTTTAATGTGAAATGTTCATCTGACAAGCTTATTGAGCTTGATTTCTATATGGAACCCTTCTGCAAATCTGCAGTCTACCCAATTCCCCTTCCCCTTCCCTTCTTCCCTTCTTCACTCCCCCCTCCCCCCCCATCTGCCACTAGCATTGACATCAGCCATTGTGCCATCTGAGGAAAAAAACGCACCTGGAGTATTGAAGTGATTTAACCAGTTTGATTTATGTTAATGGTACAGAAGAGAATATTTTTTGGTCCTCAGAAACATAACAGGCAATTGATGTGCCATATTGCAGTATGGTTTTAGCTATCAACATGTCAAGATTTAGTTTTGCTGTTAACATTTTACGATTTAGAAGGCTATAAGAATATGTGCAGTGTAGCAACAACTCAGGCATCATTCCCTCAGCTATATTTATTTGGCTTTCATTTTTCCCTTTTATAGAAGAAATTGAAAAAGAAAAAGAGGAAGGGAAAAAATACAAACCTTTTCTGCCTTTCATTTTCTTCTTTCTCTCAAGTTGTGAGAATAAAGAGAAAGAAAACTGACTTCTAATGGTTTGTTTTCAGACAAAAGTAGGGTCAGGGCAGAGGAATTTAAATGCACAGTTTGTTGATTTCTCACTAAACTAAAGCTAACCTGTGCATAAAACATAGCTTCATTGTTCCTTCCCTCTTTATTTATCCCTACAGCGGAAAGCTGCATGTTTAACATGCTGTGGAGATGGTGATCTATACAAACCAATTGCCTGAAAATCTGGAAGTACCATGTGCAGCATACATGGTCATATAAGAATTTATATTCCTTCTAGACCTTCATTTCCTTCTGCTTCTCCTGCAGAAAATCAATAAGATGTACTTCTTGATGTCTAAGTGGGAATCTAAATTTTTCATACTAGAAGAATGTCACAGTGGCTAGAGCTCTAAAGTAAAGTCTAAATTCCTCTGTGAACTTCAATGAGTATTTTATTTCTCCCCAGGATTTTAGTTTTTAGTCATTAGATAAAAATTGTTTCTGGCCATTTAGAACTAGCACTGAAAACTAAAGTAGGCACATAAAAAACTGTCCTTCACCTTCTGAAATGTCCATGCTTAAGTTTCCAAAATAAAAAGCAACAAGAAATGTGGATATTAGGAGACAGTACAGATTTTAGACAACACTTCAAACATCTTTCCATGTTCTTCAACTTTGGAAACTCAATGTCCAGAAGTAATTGAAATTAATTAATACGTTTTATTTTTCTAGTTGCTCTGAGTGACAAAGAAATACCTGGTATTCAGGACATGAGCCAAACTAGTCTATCTTGTCAAAGCTGTGTAAAATGACGTGAAGGTACTCTGGAACTTTGTAGAGACAGACAAGGAATACATATGTTCCCACTACGTGTTTGTTTTCTCTCAAGGCATTCTGCTCTTCATGTCAACAATATAATGAAGGGCATACATATGTATTTGTGTCTCATCTCTTTTACACAACAGGCTCTGCTGAATGGAAGAACTGTAAAATGTCTTTTTAGCCTTTTTTTTCCTTCTATCTCGAAATTTGATAAACTTTGGAACATTTTAAAACATAACAACTTTAAGTTATAAGGCACCACACTTTCCTTCAAAGCTTCTACTTTTGGTATTCTGGAGCTCAGTTTAGCATGTGTTTACTATTTATTCTACTGTGACTGTCTTAAATTGCCTTTGGTTTCAGTGGAGGGAACTTTTTCTCTTTTAACAGTAGTGATGGTTATCTCATATTTCTTGTATATGACCATCTAGGGGCTCAGCTGTTGTCTAGAAGAGGAAGATCTAGGAAGACCCAAGTCACAATTTCCATCTTTCAAGAAAGTAAATCCCTTTAAAATTTTTATCTTTCCCTTTAAATCTAAGCTGTTGTCCAATTCAACTCATTTGGTGAAATGCTAAAATTTAGGAAAAGCTACGGAAATCTGTTCCTATATTTGTACACATAAATTTGGGGCAAATATTAGACCTTGTCTGAAGTAAAGTTTAAACAGTGGAATGCTAAAAAGCTATCTAGCTGCAAGGTCCAGAGGCATGGCTTCTGATTTGAATTGGACCTAGATATGTGCCACTCCTCTACTACTTCTTTCCTGTTCTCTGGTTTGACAGAAATCTAAAAGAATGGACCAGAAGCATGGTCATGAGAAAAAGACTTTCAGATCCTACCAGAGAGCAATTGTTCCCTAGGTCTTAATTTTCCAAAGGTTTTACTGACTGAGGATATTGCAAAGATGAATTATTTACCTTTGAGCCCTGCTGTGGTGACAGCAATATCACAAAGAAGTCTATTGAGAAATAAATATTATTCTGCTGAGTGATGAGACTCTGGAATAAATAAGGTCAGAACTACACAATAAATGGGAAGATAAAAAGAAATATTGATTACCTCCTCATGAAGAGAGAGACAGTCATATTGTGCATTATGTTGAAAAATATTGGGCAATTACCTAATTAAAGATTGCATCACCAATGCACATCAACAGCACAGTTGAATTAATAATGTACAGGCAAAATTATGACGTCAAAGCAGATAAGTATGAAAATGTTATAAAATCTGTGAGGATTTGCTACTGATATTGATTGTGCATGGAAGTTATTGAACTCCCGCAGTGATGGACTTTGATTTAAATTCTAAAGCAGAAAAAAAAGTGATTTATAGCATATTTTTTGTTATTTAAGGGATTACCTTGCCATCCTTAATCGTGTTTGAATAAAATAGTATATTTTAAATGCAGAAGAGTGTACATAGTCTTCTTTTTGAAAAATAATTTGTATGGGGAAAGGTAAAATAGGCTGTACAAAAGTTTTCTTTTTAATAGAACATCTGATGCCAGAAAACTTCTTTCATGATTTATAAGAACATTTACGTTCCTTTCAAAAAACTGGAGCTTTGTAGTTATTTAACATTAATGATTGCTGTAAAGAGACTGGTTTACCTTGACTCAAGTCTGTTTTATAAAGGTAAATTGTAAAGGAGTAAAATAATCTATTCCTTTGATGGCAACAATGTTAACCTTTTCCACACCTCTCAACTGAGCTGATACTGATGTTTGAAAGGAAGGATTTTTAGCTGGTTTATAGTTTTTGGAGTATAAGTTGCCACGAGGCAGACTTTTCATGATACCTTTTATTTACATATATAAAACCACTCAGACGTGTCATTCAAAAACGGAGTTAGTAAAAAGTTTGAATGGACCTAGTTTACATAATTGAGATTACTGTTAAATTAGATGCAAAAGTGTTGTGATCTATATTTTAACTAGCTGTTTAATTTAATTCCTCTTCCACAACATGTTATGGTACCTTCTGCACATTTTTAAAAAGGGAAAAAAGGTAGGTACAGCAATTTTGAGAAGTACTTATTAACAAAATATGTTATTCTTATTCTGTATGGAAATCAGATTGTATTTTTTGACTTTATGCATGAGATTTAGTACCCTTGGGTATTCTTTAAGGAACAGGAGCAGCTGATTTCTTCATTTGCAAGCCAGAAACCTGACAGCCACAGATGTGAACTAGTCCAGCTTAAGGTGTGAAAGCTGTTTTATGAAGCCAGTATCCAGGCAATTAAGCAGGTTCCCCTCCTGGTAGGCTGGTGTTTAGCCAGATTGTCAGCACTGAATATGCTGATCTAGGAACAGAAAGACACACTGTGCTAGACAGAACACCTGAAGCATTTTCTTGAGAAAAAGAATAAAACAAATATCTAGGATTTGAGACTGCATATGATTATAATTGTATTTTTGCTTTTGGTTCCTCAATATTTCCACAAAGATCTTCAGGTGTATACATCACAAATGACACAAAGAGTTTGGAGTGTGAACTCTTGATGTACCACATAAAGCAGAATCTAAACTGAGACAAAGTTGTTTATCCAGGGATGCATAAGTAATGCAGGACAAACCAGACTGCCTCAATCCACCTCTGCACCACCTCTGTTTATTAAGTAAATTATTGCTCTCGTTAATATGTTCTTCATTAATGGATTTTTGTGTGTGTGTGTGCGTAATAACTATATGAATTATATCTGTTTTCCGTAATCCAGTGCATTTATTTAAAACATATATTAGCCTTTCCTGACAAAAGCATTGAGAAGTTAATATTTCTACCAGGCAGAACTTTCTGATGGCCGTTGTTGTACGCTGAGTGGCTCCCAAACCTTTCCCCCTGCCTTTAGCCCTGAATCTGAATGTGCGTATAGAATATGTCCTGCTGTGTAGGAAAATGCTTTAATGAAAAAGTCTAGTGGTGTTATGCCAGTGTAAAACAGATGTAGTGAGTGTAGTATCACTAGTGATTTTAAGACCACAATTTTCAGTCCAACTAAACCTTTCCACTCACATTGCACGTGTAATACTGCACTTAATAACTTAACCCTAAGATTGTGAGCACAATCGATCTTACAGAGCTCCTGATTTTCTGAAACCTTGATATCTGCGAGTCAATCCACTGTATGTGGGGATTAAGAAGAAGACTTCCTCACATGCAGTGTCATCTACTGAAGGTAGCCCAGGTCCTGCTCTGTGTAACAGGTGAACAGCAGACTGTGCAGCAAACAGGAGCAAGATTGTGAGTGGAGACAGCTTCTTGTTTCTTTCACTGGTCCTGGCTGGGAAACATTCCCTGACCACAACAGAGGAGTGTAAAGCCTCCTACTGCCAGTATGACTGTTGGCTTCCAAAGGTGAAAGGCAATGACAATTCTGTGCTACCCCTGCTAACATGGTTAGCTCTGGCCTACCTAGCAGGTGAAGACATGAAGAGCCTTCAACTGAATCGCAGGACAGCTGACCAGTACACATTTAGTTATTTGCCTTGTCTAGGTGATGTCAGGTAGCAAGACAAGTGTGTATCTCCCAGCACTAGAAGTTAAAAACCTCTGAAGACTGAAATATTAAGATATAAGTCTTCATGTTTTTAGCTAGTGGGCTTTCTGATAAAATATTAAAAGCACATTCAATAAAAAGACAAAGCAACACTGTAAAATAAAAATTAGGAAAATATAAGTAAGTGGATTAGCTGTGTGATATAGCAGATAGAATATAATCTAATCCTTTCTCATACTTCCTATAAATTTGCCTGGGTACCCCTATAAACCTTCTCCAAAATAGCCTGAGTCAATTTACCCATGCAAAAGTCTATAGGTAAGTCCACTTAGTTTCAAAAGAGTTAAGATGATGGTTTTAGACGTTAAGAGGGGTTTGTTATCTGAATAGAAATTAATCATTCAGCAAAACCTGTACATAATATTTTTGCACTCTCTTTTTCAAGAGCACCATAGTGTGTCAGAATCAGCATATACTTCTGCTGTCAGATTAAGGATTTCATTGTTTCAAAGGATATTAGAATGTAGTTTATTAGATCTAAGGTAGTTTCTGTCACATATATCAGAATGTCTATTCCTTTGAAGCCTGTCTACTGAACCTTACCCATACAGAACATTTTTTTCTGGATGTTGTTTTTGAAAAAGAACATGGCAACCTGTAGAGTGGCTTTCAAGGAAGCTTTATTTCTCAGCTGGAAATTCAGGACAGACAAAAATTTAATGGTTATCACTGACAGCTTACTCGACCATCTTAATGTGCATCACAAGCAACTGATGTCCCTTACATGAACTACATCCTCTGTATATTTTCACTGAGTGGTGATCATTGGATATTTGAAAGCATGCAGCTTATGTATTATCCAAATTATTTTACAACTAATACATATGGCAAATGAGGTGTGTGGTGACAGACAGGATTTATTACTGTGACTGGTTTCTTATTTTGAAAATGAAATGCAATATAAGTCTGGAAACAATTTGGACGAACCTCTAAAAAGTTGATCTTGCTACTTGGAAATCCTTTGCTTAGAGTGAAAACTTTGTTATTTGGGATTGGTGTAGATAAGCACCTGAGGAATGACAGCCCTGAAGATTCATACTTATTCAAGAAGTCTACATCTTCAACTTCTAGTCTGAGATTTGAGTAAGAACAACCAAGCAACAAGGCTTGTTGTATCAGAAAAAAATGCAACTTGTGATCATTTTAATAAAATACATGTTTTACTAATAGTCATGTTTGAACTGCTGGAATCCTGCAATAGATCCTTAGAAAGTATAAACTAACATTGTTCCCCATAGTGCTCTGCCACTGTAAGCCAGCTGAGGTAGTCTTATTTTAACTTTTCTGTTTCTTGACATTTCTTTTTTTAATTGTGTAAACTCTGTGTTGGAATCTATTCTGGCATTAAAAGCCTCACACCCCACTCCCCACCTCCCCTTTTGATTGCTGCTTTTAAAAGCAAGATGAATAAAATTAATTGCCTCTGATCCACCACAATGGTAATTACATAGTCCCAACTGGGACATGACCAAGGATGAACTGCTATTGTTGCTTTTTGGTTGGAGACACTGAACAGGGATAATAGAGAAGTGTGTCTGTTACAACACACTAGTTGTTTCCTGCAGCAGAGAATGATAGAAGTCTGTTTCTGTAGAATTACAATGCAGTATTTTCAGGTTGCAATAGCATCCAACAAAGAGTGAGAAGAAAAAAACCAAATTATTTCCATTGTTGCATATCTCACTTTGCTAACTGTTGTGGTGCAAGTAGTTGGCCTTCTGTCTTTTTTACTCCTTGACTCTTCATCAAAACATCACATTAGTATTAAAAACCTAGAAAATTATTAAAACACAATTTATACTCTGTATGGCTTTAGAAAAGACAATGAAGCAATGATAGATGAAAAAGACTGAGAATGGATAGGAAGTGCTAGCATGCCACAATCACTGCATTAACAAGTAGTGGTCTATTTCTTATCTCTTTTAGAACCCAAAATAAAAAACTGATTGAAAGCATTAATGTCTTTCTATATAAAAGGTATATGCATTCCACCTTCAATTATTTCTACAGAAAGAACTAGAAAATAAACTTTGACAACAAGTAAAATGTGCGTGTGCTTTACCCTTCTATACCTCAGGAAGAATAGGAGGCTTTTTGCTGATCTTTAAAAAAATTTGTAACACTACATTAAAAGAGAAAAAAATCTTGTACCTTAGCAGTATTCTTCAGTGTAAAATTAAAGCATCACATTACGTCCCTAAATTCATGCTGCTGACTTAGAAATGATTCGGTTATTAAAGAATAATACATCTTATTTAACTTTCTAATTTCTGTACCCCTGAAGTACCTTTTTTTTTTTGTTTTGAACAGTGATGGTCAGTAAAGTATTTTTTTTTCTTTTAAAGGTCATTTTCTAATATGATCTGTTGACTTAAACAATCCAAACCTGTTACACTTACCATTAAATTACAAGGTTGAGCAACAAGAATGTAAAAAACATTTTCTTGACTGTGATCAAAACTGGAACAGTTTCTTTGTTTTTCTCTGTGAGTTTTACAAAGAAGCTTTATAGAAAGAATATATAAGATATAAATAGTGTGAAATTTCTTGTTGACATATAGTCACCAGAGAAAGCACAATAAGATACAGACATCTTAATGCTTCTATAGCCAACTATGTCTTCACATCATGTGATGGCATGTGTTTTTAAATACATGCCCTATGAAGATCCTGGTTTAGCTTAATTAGATATATTAAATGCATTCAATCAAAGCCAAAATTTATGTAGGGAAGAATATGGTGAAATGCCACAAAAATCTTCAAATAGTTGTGTAAATGTCACTGAAGTTCCACAACTTACTGTATCAGCAACATAGCACTGACTTTGTAGATAAATATCTTCCTACCTTTCTACCAGATTTCTGCCATATCCTTAATGTCACCTGCATCCTACTTTACAGGCACCCTAACTTTCAGGCAATTATACTTTTACCAGGACTTCATTGGACAAACACTACCTGTTTATGTAAAGAGTTGATATTAGATTTCTCTCAATGACTCTACCTCAGCTTTCACCTTTGCTGTAACAAGTTCTGCCCCCTGGAAACTGGGCTACACCTCAGTTCTAAGTGAATCCCCTTTGCTGGACCAGATCACCTCTACCAGACTCAGTAGTCTTGGAGGTATCTTGAGCTGTTAGTGTCTTCCCATTCTTATGCTAGAAGCAACTGCAATCTCTGACATGGTCTTAGGCCACATACTTGGAATACAGAAATAAAATACACCCCAAAAACATTTAAAGCAAACAGAGAACTCTTGGGCAGAGGCTCCTAAACCTTGCATCTAATTCAGTGGTAGCCATAGATGTCCAGATACTTTTTTTACAAAGGATGAGTACAGTTCGAAGAGCATACTGGGAACAACAGCTTTTTAAGTGGATGTGTCAGGATTGGCTGAAGATTCTCAGGGCAACCCAAATCCTCAGATAGCATGACAGCAGCAGGTTTCTCCAAACAGTGATGCCTTTCCACTTATGAGCATTGTTAAACCAATGTCAGTCAGGAGAGAATGATATCAATGAAGTCTAAACAGATATGCCAAGTAGAACACCTACAATCACTCCCCATAAGGAAAATCAGTGAAATGCAGAGGGATGGTTGTACATTTGATGGTGTAACCCTGCTACTCCTTAAGAAGGTGGATCAAATGTGTTTCTTGTAAATCCTGTCATGGAGATAAAAGAGCAAGTCTTGTGGAGAGCCCTTCCCTCTGCTGGCAATGCACAAATCTGAGGCAAAGATGTTGTTTGGAGAGAACCCATGCTGCAATGGCATGCATGTATTCTGGATGGCTTCTTCTGTTGTTACTCTTGAAACCAAATATTTCAGAAATATTCTGGACTTTCTGAGCACTGTTCAAGTGTAAGGAGAAGGAAGCTGTAGTAGAAACCATGTATGCCTTGCTTTTCTTGGATGTAACTGTCAAAGAAATAAGAGGTGTGAAAAGCATGTGCTATATATACAAAACATGGTAAGATTCTGTTTAAAAATGGTAGGAATCTGTTTACCAAAAGAAAATCCAACTAATGAAAAGGAAATATTAAAGATGCAAAAATTGATATATAATGGGATAATAATTGCTAGTATGACTTTACAAGTTTATTATGAAATAATCTCAACTGCAATTATCCTGTTTGAAAGACCCACTGCTGTCTATGATTCATATACTCATATTTAGATTTTTTACATGATTTTTTCTTAATTTGCTTCATTACTGGAAGCATTTGCATGATAACAGGATCTTTGCTTTTAAAAGCTCATCAGCTCCTGCCACTTAGTTCCCACTTGAAGTCATAATCTTCTGTTTATAATTTCATAATTGTTTGCAGTAGAGGTGATTAAAATCTCACAAACATAGCATTATTTTGACTTTAGGCAGGGAACAAGCAGCAGATGAACTCTTAAGGAACAAAGACAATGTTTTCATGTAAATAGCTCAACTAGTACAAAGTCAGGGGAAGGAATGAGTAAGTGGAACACATCCGAATGCAATGTTTTTCCCTGTTTGCTTTTAGGCAACAATAGCTCTTTGAAATTTGTACATCTCAGAACATCACATCTTCCAGTAGACTACTTACTTCCCTCATCTCTTATGAATTATTCCTGTTTTCCAATCCAGGTATGTTTCTAAGCACAGGCAAAATATTAATTAATGCATTCATTAGAAACAACAAACTCTCCTATGCATTGACACCAAGTACAGAACTCTTCCAAACAAGCTGGAAGAGTTTTTCACCCTTGCAGAAACACGAGTCACTGTAAGGGCACTATCAAGTGCATTTCGATATTCCAACAGCAGATGCTGAAGCTAGGAGTTTGTGCTTCCTATCTGTGCTCCTGTGTGGTCTGTGGTGCAGACCGTTGAGCTCATCTGCCTGAGCAAATCCTTGTTAATGGTCCTAGCCACTCACTGGTGCTTACCACATGCATCCTGCTGGGACAGGGACAAGCTTCATACTGTATAAGCAGACAATACTTGGAAATTCATTTCACCTAGGGTCTGTCAGATGGGTGAAACAACAAATTCAGGGTGACTCCTTCATAAACGTGCCCCTTCTTCAGGTACTGCTCTGCAATGGGAACTACAGGTATAGTTTTATATAATGTTTAAGTTACTGAACAGCAAGAAAATTAATTTCCTTCCCTCTCACAAAACCCAAAGGAACTTGTAATCCAATGATAAGTGATTATCTTTCAGAAACAGTTAATATGGAGATATGCACCACTCTTATGCACATGATAATTGCTTAAATTCACTAAAAGATGCACTGATCCAGTCATAAACAGAAACAGAGAAAATATTGAAAAATAATGAGGCATTTTGGTTTTGCTCCTTAGTCATCAATGTATTACTTCCAAGACAAGAAGAGGACTTTGAGAATGGGACACCACCAAAGATAGACTCTGAGGATTACATAGGTAATGGGAATTTTTAGTCATCCTTTTTGCCTGGTGACAATTAGAATGTGGAGAGAAGTGTTCAGTAGTCACTTAGTGGCAAGATATCTGAAGGAATATCTCCTGACTAGTCCTCAGTCATGCCAGGGACTCTTGAATACGAAGTGTCAGATCTGCATTCTCTCCAAAATGCAAAGTTTGGATGCCTAAAGATGGCATTCACAAGAAACAACAACTTTGGCCAGCAGGTACCTTGAAGAGTAAGAAAGAGGGGTGCAAAGTGGACCCCCAGTATTGTGAGCAAGGTCAGACCTTCAGATGAAAAATCAGAGGCTGGAAAGTCTGTCCATAGTGCCCAGTGTGGGCAGTGGGTAAGTGCCATTGCAGTCCTCAAGGTTCCCACCCCCTGACACAACCTCTAAGGACAGGGATAGTTCACTGTTGCTGCTTCCTGACCCAGTTACCTGGCCATCTCAGTCTGGAATGCCCTGACCAGGTAAATGTACATTGTGAATACCAGCCTACCTTGGACCCCAAGAAGCACCAATGAAGGCAGCTCAACATTCTGCTGGAGGTACATCAAGGAGCACCTAGGAGTATGATAAAAGCTCAGAAGAAACATAACAACATCAGTGAAAAATGAGATGCCTGCACAACTTAAGCAGATACTCAAGTGCTAAGGGACTGCACTACTGCTCAGGACATTACAGCTCTGTGTCAGGCAATTCAGAATTGTACAATATTGTCTGAAATCATACATAGCTGACAAAGTCTCTGTGTAAATTTAGTAGAGGGCTCTTAAATATTTTTTTCACTCAAAAAATAATTGCTTATTCCAAAGTCATGTGCATATGCCAGTATGAGACTTTCCAGGTGACAATTTGTAATTGGAGGATTTCCTAATTTCAACTTTTTAAGGAAGTTTGAAAAGGAAACCTTCAAGAGTATTCATGAGAAAAATTAATAATTTTCAGTAGAAGATTAAAATAATAGATTTAAGGCAAAGTGAAAAAAAAAAAAAAAAAAGGGAGTAGGAGGTATTNTCTTAAGTCCAGGGTTGTTTTGCTAGCATGAAACAAGTAGAATATCCTGTCTTTACTGTTAGTTTAACAGACATTACTAAGAATGAATAGTTTTAAAACTAAAAAAAAGAGAAAATACCAGTCAGATGACTCTGACAGTGTGCATGTAGAACTTCATCTCACCAAATGCAAGTCACTTCTGGAAGCTGTTTTTCTCTCCTTATTAAAGCAACATAACACTTGTCTGGTATAATTAAGAAGGGATATATAAATTCTTTTATGCTGAACTTCTGATCTGAGGGTCAAATCTTCTCCAAGTGCAAATTATTGCAATTTCCAAGATATTTTATGCTGATTTATGTAAGCTGGGATCCTGGTTTGAGTCCAACATTGTTGCTGATGGGAACTGCTATTCAGCTTGGAAATGCATCACCATTTTGATAAGAATTATTTTTTTCTTTCTTGGGCATGGCACAGAAAGATATGTAGAAAGGAAAAAGGCTGATGGCCCTGCATTTCAACAGAAAGTCAGTTCTGGAAGATGGGCTTTTGGGAAGTAAAGGGTGAGTGAAGTGTGATTTTTTTTTTTCTTATTGTCACAGNTTGAATTTTTTTTTCTTATTGTCACAGA
>WAAB01012342.1:0-22147 GCA_013389865.1 Piaya cayana
ATAACAAAAAAGCTTTCTATAAAGAAAGGTGGTGTCCAGGGTGGACACCATGGCTGGGCTCCCTCTCACTGACCAAGCTTACCTCTTGAGCAGCAGAACCCTTCATGAACTGATCTTGCAAACTGTTTGAGCACGGCCCTCTGGTGAGCCCATGCCTGTTTGTGTGCTCCGGGTCGCGGTGCTCCCTGAATACCGTTTAGATCTCCCACGGCCATTTCTGGGACTGCCTTCCCCACTGTCAGCTGCATCATAAGAACCTGGGCTTCCAGCAGCCTGGACCCACCCTCTGGGCTCTCTCTGGGGTTCCTGGGCTCCCCCAACTCTGGTAAGCTCCCTTTCGATTTGATCCGCAGCACTTACCGTGCCTGCCAATGAATCGCATCAATTCACACTGAACCTTGCAAATACAGTTGGTACTACGGTGCTACTTCTTTCCTTGCATTCGAAGGCAGCTGCATGCTGGGGGAACTGGCTACTTTTCATGTCCAGATAAGGAAGGGAGATGCTCTTGCTCAGTATCGACATACCCAGTAACCTAGGCATATCCATGGTCTCCAGAGCAAAGCTACTTCCCTCACTTGAAATGCTGAGCTTTTCAAGGTACACCACTTATGCTTGTTAAAGATGTACCCAGCTTGAATTCTTTGCTGTGATTAATTGCAGCAGTCTAATGTTGTGTTTTCCACAAACCCTTTTTTTTGTTAACCTCAATTGCTGAACAGTGCACAAGTCACCAGAAGCTTCTATTCCCTCTTCATCCTCTGTTTCATGAAATATAATTATTCTCATACTCCCCAAATTAGACTGTTAGATTCCTTACCACAGTAACGTACCAAAACCACAGACAGTTTTAAAACTCAGCCATCACAGAATAAGACAGGACGTGAAAAGGAGCATACACCTGTGACTTTTAAATCCAGCCTTTGGAAAGAATGACAGATACAAATGCTTGTATGTGCACGCTTACAAAAACCTAGCTTGCAGCACATACATGGAAATGAGTCAGAATGCTTCATTATCGAACACTGCTTGGCAGCCCACACTCTGACGTGACAGCATGTAATGCAAACGTTTACAGCAGAAAGTCCTGAGGATTGATCAGTCACCACTAAATCACAGCAGCTTATCAAGCAGTAATTCCTGCTGTGGAAAACTCAGCTAAGGCAGCTTTTCCACACAAACGCAACACAGAGAAGGTCTCTTTCCATAATTAGCTCCAATTTACATAGCTTTCCCAAGGACGCTAAGTGTATTTGACGAGTGCCGTCATGATCTATGATACAGCAACTGTGGCACGAAAGCTCCAGAGGTTTGACAAGCCGTGGTTCCTTGCATCTAATACACACCAAGTGAACGCTCCCAATTTAGTTAAGACATTTGTCCTGAGGCTACGACATTGATTCTCTACTTACTGTCCTTTAATTGTGATATATCCAATTCATCTTTTTAGACTATAAACTCTAAAGGGAAAAGGTTTTTCTTTTACATTCTATATGCTGTTCCCATGTCTGCTTTATTTTACTGCAAAGCAGCTACATTCATAAATAATTTTTGCATTAGCAAGATACCCCTTTCCAACACTAAGCTGGGTGGAAGTGTCCATCTGCTGGAGGGTAGGGAGGCTCTGCAAAGGGATCTGAACAGGCTGGACCGCTGGGCTGAGGCCAATGGGCTGAGGTTTAACAAGGACAAATGCCGAGTCCTGCACTTGGGGCACAACAGCCCTATGCAGAACTACAGACTAGAATTCTGTCTAGAGAGCTGCCAGGAGGAGAGGGACCTGGGGGTGTTGGTTGACAGCCGACTGAACATGAGTCAGCAGTGGGCCCAGGTGGCCAAGAAGGCCAATGGCGTCCTGGCTTGTATCAGGAACAGTGTGAGCAGCAGGTCTAGGGAGGTTATTCTCCCTCTGTACTTGGCACTGATGAGACCGCTCCTTGAATCCTGTGTTCAGTTCTGGGCCCNATAGACATTAGGAAAAAAATTTTCACAGAAAGGGTCACTGGGCACTGGAACAGGCTACCTAGGGAGGTGGTTGATTCACCTTCCCTGGAGGTATTTAAGGCAGGGGTGGACAAGGTGCTGAGGGACATGGTTTAGTGTTTGATAGGAACGGTTAGACTTGATGATCCAGTGGGTCTCTTCCAGCCTGGTTGTTCTATGGTTCTGCGGTTCTATTGTTAGAAGTAATTGCTGTAACTGGTATTGTTTTTCTACAACAATATCTGATGTAAAGATGAGTTAACAGTGACAACATTGTGATTAAATGAAGAGTAACAAATGGAGGAATGCTCCAGATGTTGTAAAAATGTTCTCTTCTACTGAGGAAACTGTTTCCTCACCCATACCATGGTAATGCTTATACTTCAGTCATATAAACTACTGTGCACAAGCAACTGCTTCCAGGATGCCACTGGTTCAGGAAAAAAGAATCCAGCCAGGATATTCCTTCCTTCCAGAACTGCAGGTGCTCCGCTTTATTGCCATCACTCCAACGCTTATCCACTGCCCCAAATTCACATTTATGCAGTGTAAGAACAAATTCAAATGGAGCAAAAGACTCATAATAGAAGAAATGAGATACCACTCTGCCCAAAGCACCACCAGTGCTATTCCAAGACATCCAGCTAACATATCAACTTTTTTTCTCCCTTTGGAAGCAACGACATCTTGCCAGTAAAAGGCTGTCTCAGCAGCATGTGAACAAGAATGGCAACTGCTTACAGTCCCCAGCATGACTACTTACAGCTTCTTTTCCCTGTTCAATTGCAGTGAACCACAGTCAGACAATGAAGAGGGTTTTATTGTTGCTGGTTTTTTAAATTGTGGTGTTAGGATACTGCTGGTTATCAGTGTTTGCAGATCTTGTTGGCTGAGCAACCAATATGCCAGCTGCTTCCCCCACCATGGGAGGTACCACACGGCCGGAGGCTCAGACAGAATCTGCTTGGGTGGCTCTGGCATCAGCTGCAGACGAGTCTGTGCTAGCAGTGAAAACACTCTACCCAGAAGGTCACCTGTCCCCAAATGCTGTCTCTCAAAGGACACCTGCTCTGAATCCTTTTCTTAAGCTGTGCCAAATGAAAGGTTTACTTCTGTCAAATACACAAAGCCTACTCCCTCTGTCCCCTACTGACAGCCTAAGCTGCAGGGTGAATTTGTGACGCTGTCACTACAATGGCAAAACTTCCTATGGTTCAAGGCAACAGCTATTCAAACAACTTCAGCCCCTATACCCACAGCAGGATCCCTATTGAGAAGTTTTCCCTGCAAAGCTATTATTTCTAACACACTAAGGTCCCACAGCCATTGCTAAAACTATTGACTGCAAAAGAGGATAAATTTCTAAGCACAGACCACAGGATTCTCCTTTCCAGCAGAAAGGATGTTCAAGAACCTGCCTCAGGATCTCAAGAAGTTGCCCTCTGAGGAGAGCCCCTCTCTGCAACCAGGCCACACTGGTTGGAAAACCACGGTTGTCACTGGTACTATAAGAAATTACATGCCTGGGACCCTGAGGCAGTGCTCTGAATCACTGGAGCAATGAAAACAACTGTGGAATTTGATGCATTCAATTCAATCACCGAGAGCTCTTTGTGTCAGGTCTTACTAGGGTAGGAAGTCTGAGGGACCTCAAATGAGCTACAGGCATGGCACTAGAATGTCACAACCCTTAACTGATCACACAAATTGGAGAAACTCAAACAATCTATTGCTTCCCTGCTCAGGTGTGCTCAAATTATGATTCAAGGCATGGGAAAAAGAGATGGGGCTGCCCATTCAATATACTTCACTGTGGCTGCAAAGGGATGGGGAGAGACCCAGCAACACAGATAATGGAAGATGTGTATTTACTCTCTGGCTGATGATGGATGAGTATAGTGAAGTACAAAGTAGAATATCTGCTTCTTCTTTCAGATAAGGATTTTGTGATCATTGTTCCAAGCCATTATTTAGAAAAAATGTTTTAAATGGATACAGCAATTTATTTTGGAATTTCTTTAACATTTTCTCCCTCTTCCACTACAAAAAAAAAAAAAAAGCAAAGCCAACCCTCCCAAAAATCCAAGCCTGGAATTCACCATTAGTGAAGTTAGTGGAACCGTAGTCAAAAGACAGGTGCCTATGTGTGTCTGCAGTTCTAAGGATAATGTCTGCACTTCACATGGTATTACTCATCCCCCAGCAGCAGCCAGTGCAGAGGCAAACAAGAACCCAGGAAAAGCCTAGTGTTGAGAAAATCTCTTGTTACCCTCTTCACCATCTATGCAGTGAGCGTAATGCCACTAGCACAGGATGCTGCGAAACATCCAATAACTTTATTAATAAATGTTGGATATGTACTGCAGAGAGGCAGATGGAGAAAGCCATCTGATGTTTTCAGCTGGGACTGGAGTTCGGAGGATCATACTTAGCTGAAAGGCTTCACATAGGCAAGAATCAACCCATTATTTTCCTCTAAACTCTACAGGACTTTCCCATCTTTACATTTTTTTTTCCTCTTGCACTCATATGGAGTAGAAGGTGTCATCCAGGATCAAATTTCACAACCTTTGTTGCTATTCTTTTGATTTTGTTGTCTTCACTCTTTAGTATTTGCCTTACAATTCACTGAATGTCTATGTCATGCAGCACACAATGAAGAAAAGACAACAGAGACACTGATGCTGTACCTACAACACTGCTGGTCTCTCTGGCTTGCAAAAGAAATTGGGAAAACCATACAGGTTATTCTGTAATCCAGAAAGGCAGGAAAAAATAGATGATGTGAAGAGAATACTGTTTCCAAGGATGCTGGTTTGGCCATCAAACTGAAAACTGTTATCTGATACTTCTTATCATATTTTATTTTTCAGCCATGTACAATATCCCCAGCTGAAGGTCATAACACATGTTTCTTTTTCTCATCTGATCTCTGTGAAGACTATAAGGACTTTCTTTTAAACATGAGTCCTGCTCAGCTGAAAGTGAATGACTGCTAAAGGCACTTTATTTCCCCATCTGTGGAAATAAAGGCACTTTATTCCCCAAAAGACTTCTTCAGTAAGAAGTCTGAGAGATTACATATTTGCATATTACAAAGGCACAGGTCCTCATACATTCTTCTATTAATTTAAAACATTCTGCTGATACTTAATAATGATAGAGTGGTGCTTCCACCCTAGAAAAATTTGCTTAATTGGTTCAAACTCAGGTCCACCTGCTGGTGTTTACTGCCTGGGCTGGCTGGCTTACCTTTCAGAGAGGAGTAGGACTAAACCAATGACGTAGATTGTTCCCCCAAATTCTTGATAACCAGGAAATAAACAGCAAGCCCTGAGTCAACAAGACACCACCCACTATAGGCTAAAAAGAACTTTTGAGCGTCCCACAAAATGAAGATATTGAAGGCCACATCATAATTCTCCTCTAAAGGCAGCTAAGGAAATTCTCCAGGCTTCCAAACTGGTGAACAGATTCACAATAAGCATGTGACAAAGGCCTATGGAGACACAAATCCCTTTTATTCCTAAAAGACGCATCATCAGACCCTACCCAACATACAGTTTGTAGCTACTGCATGTATCAAAACAAGGCAAAGCAAAACCACCAATAGTCTCTATGTATGTTAAGGGTAAAAAAAAAAAAACAAATATCCTTCCTGGCTGTGGTGCAACCAGACACAACTAACAAAGCTTGAGAGACCCTTCAGAAATATCAGCTTGGGACTGCTAAACAAACAAACAACACCTCCTAAAAAACCCTGACCTTTAAAAATTTAACCTTCAGTGATGTTCACCAAAACCTGCATATATCTACAGGTAAGACAGACCTTTCCTGAATGCATATTCCAGATTAAACGTCTCAGTCTTTTTCTAATAGGACTAAAACTGTTCAGCTCATGTAGACCTCTGCCAAGATAAGCCTGGTAGGCAATGAAACTGTCAGCAAGGTCAGACAAGCTCTGGAAGTTAGCAAGTCTCCTCACAGGCTTCTAAAATATATTTCTTTCTCAAGGTGACCAAATCTTCCAAACCCATGCAAATGTTATAGCTTTTTAGAGCCACTTGAGCCACAGAGCTTGTTAAGCTCTGGCAAACCAAAACTGCTATCAATGAAGCCTCAATCTGTCAAAACAAATCCTCAGCACTTTGATGGATCAGGACCTGAATGCCCACTTCTTACCACTGATGGGAGTGTGTTACAACATAGCTGTTCCTGGAACTCAGAGGCACTGCCATGAAAATGCCCATGCCTCAATATCAGAAAAAAGCACCCTAAAGTAGGAAAATATTATTCCTTTTCTGGACATTCACCTTATTTACAGTCGATGAATCCCAAACTCCCTAGAGGCATCACTCAAGTCTCTCAATATCCAGCAGTGAGAAGATAACTTTACAGAATAGGATACAACTAGAAAGTGGGACTTGCCCCTGATCAAATAAGTTATTTGTGACAGACTGAAAGCTGAACCTTTGCTCAAACCCTCGTAATTCCTTTGCTCAAAACCACACCTTAACAGAAAGACTACCCATTTCTCTGTACCACAGCGCACTGAAGAGCAAATATTATTTTAAGTTCTCACATAAAAGTATATAAAGCTGTCAGGAAAAGTAAAGCATAGTACGGTGACAGCAGGGAACAAATATATAAAGAATAAAAGGCCAGTATAACTTACAGGCGCTGCATTGTTTTTCACTGTGACACTCGGCGTTGTGGCTCGTAGCGCCCCACTCACTCCATGGTAGTATTTGAAGCAGATCTTTGTTTCAGCTAAAAAAGAGAATTATTTTATATTAGAACTACCAGTGAGAAACTGCATGATCGGTTGCAGCTCGCAGGCACATGGCTGGCAAGCAGTTAAGTTGTGAGTGCTTTGTCCAGGTTGTTTGGCACAACCAGGATACCTCCTGCCTCTGATCTTCCCCTTCGCCAGAATGAAATTCACTGTTCAGTTCCTGCGATTTAAAGCAGTTAAAAACCCAATCTCTTCTCAGCAGCAGTTATGACAGACAGACTTAGGAGCACCTGATCGGCACCCTTTAGCTACATTAGGAAGAAGAAAAGTATGGACTGAAATGGTGATTTGTAAATGGTGGGATGGAACATCAATTATAATGTGTTAGAAACAAGATAACCACTAAGATGATTATAAGGACCCTTATCTTCTTGTCGCCCAGAGTCACTGAGATTGACCACTTGGATATGGCCACATCTTAATGACTCTAAGCTGGTTTGATTTCATTCCCCCTGGATATGCAATGAGGTTCCGGGAATAAGGTATACTTGTCATTACAGGGAAAGGTATGAATTTGAAGACAATTCTATGTATAAATTTTCTGTGAAATCACTGCTCAGCAGAAACACTCTGAGGGTAAATACTGAGTCTTTTCCAGCACTGAATAAAAGTGTACCTGCCTTAATGGCTGAATTAAACTATTAAGTGTAAGTTTCTTTGTTTCAGGACAGAGAAATGTTCAGTGTGTTCAGCCATACCAAACACTAATGTGCCAAGAAATTGAGAAATTTCCTTAGGACAACAAGATTGCATAGTTGCTCCCTGGCACATTTCACAGAGTCAATTTGCTCTGGCTTTGGTCAGAGCAAGGATGTAGATCTACATAGATTATCTGCTCTGGCAGTTACTGCGTTAAAGGATATTTCAGAAATAGCATAGTATCACAAGATCTCATCCTACTGTATTTCCACCAGCTTCCAAAGATTTGGATTAGGTGTGGAACACCTAAAGAAGACCATGGTTTCAGACTCACAGCTGACTTTTACTACTTGAATTGATATTCAGATAAATACATTAAGTGAGGAAAACCTGTTTCAATAACTGTATCAAGGCACAGAAGTGAAATCAGTTTCTTGTTCAAGCATGTCCTTAAGATATGTCTTCTTCTCTGCTGCAAGAAGGAAAGATACTTTCAGCCAGCTTCTCTGTCAGTCTGTAAATAAATAGATACTAATTGCTAATATGCATCATAATCCTGCTCACTCATTTGCCTGGACCTGGTGACATGCTGGAGCACATCCTTCAGGGAGGAGTTTTCTTCCATAGGAAACTGGGATGTGAACTGGGTTGATACGAACCTACATACCACTAGGATACAGCAGGTATGCATTGTACGTAAGTAGCAGGTATGATTGTGAAAAAATGCCTATTGAAATAAAAGCAGCATTCACATTTTGCAGTTTTAATTGAATAATGCCATGGAAATTTTCAGCTGCTCCACAATGCACCTGAAGGTGCTTCTCTATTATAAAGCTTTTCCTTAACATCTTGTGTTGCAGCTGTTGCTGAGACCCAGAGAAAACATGAATCTTTGCCTGCAGAGCCACTGACGCCACTTAGTCTAACTATATTGCCTATGTAAGAAAATAAAAAATAAAGGAATGCCAATGTTTTAAGAGACAAATTGCATTGTTGTTTTAGCACCAGTAACAAAATAAGTGAAATCAGTAACAATTATGCAATGTTAAGAGCTGGGACCTTGGCTACAAACCATGGTGCTATTTGGTAGGGCAGCACTCTGTGTGGAAGCAAAACATGGGTTCATAAACAGGGGTGCAGACCCTAAAAAAGGCAAGCTTGAATTGCTTATTCTGATATCTACAGAAAATCAGAAACATAGGAGGAAAAATAAATCCTGATTTGTTTTTTGAAAGACAAAGTAGCTTCAGAAGTGTAAAGACTTTCCAACTTTCAGATCTGCCTCGAGAAATGAAAACCAAAGGGCTCATGTTCCTAAGTAGTTCAAGTGCTTCTCATTTCCAGGTAGCTTCTCAGCAGTCCTCCCTGAGGAAGTACCAGGGACCCACAAGTCCATTGACAAGAAGAACAGTGCCAGCACAGTTAATTTGCCACCATGTTTTCCATCCCATAGCTCGTTCTTCCATCACGCAACCAGGTGCCCATTTCTGCTCACACAGTGAAAATACTCACCTCTCCCACTACATACATAGATGTTCCTCCCTTATACTTCACAGCACTCAGTAACAACTGTAACAGGCTGCAGAGTCCTACAGCACGTCAACAAACGGCTTTGTTGGCCATTCTGGGGTTTAATTGGCAATTGTTTCCCAAATGAACGGCAAATTCAAGAGAATTACTTGAGGTGTCAATGCAGCTGAGCAAGCAAACCCGATGTTGCACCTGAGAGCAGCGGTTGTTTTCTTTTGGCAGCAAAAAAGCTGGATGAGCGTGTGGGAATGAAAAACTGCAAGTCCAGATAAGTCCAGATCCAATTTTTTTCATGTTGTAATTTTCTCTACAGGACTTTTAACAGCTCAGCAGCAAACTCATTTACTCACTGAACAGACAGCAAAAGCTGAGGATGCCACAATAGCGAAAACATGCAGTTCTCACCAATTATTCAAATCTTAATTTTCTTCTCCCTTGGAGATTCTTAGCTACAGTTCACATAGAATACTGAGAGCTAGAATAAAGAAAAGCTTTTTTTTTTTTTTAAAAAAATATGTTAACTCATGTGGTTAATAAAATATAGCTTCAGGTTCTAGCCTGTATGACAACGTTCAGACCTCACAGCAGGAAATGTCACCTAAGGTTGACAAGTACATGGTAACTGGTTTCCTACATTGGGAAACTATGGTTTAAAGGAATCTATTCAAACTAAACTAAAAGTATTAGACAGAGAGAACAGAAGGAAAGAATCTATCCTTATGTGGGTATTCTGGATATCTGTACTGATTTCAAGGCCAAAGGTTTACTACTATGATCAAATATTTATTTGGAAAGAACCATGTAGTTATTGAAGATTCCTCTCAGTTTCACACAACTACTGTTTCACATTTGATTTTCACTCCAACTGCCCACATACAGATGCAAACTGGCAAAAAGACAAGCCAGAGTGATAGAAATCTCACACCCAATCCAAAACAGCGGCAGAGGAAGAGCCATTCAACAGGCAGTATTTGAGGCAGGGATTAATGAATGTCAAAGGCTTCACTCAGAGAGCAGATCTGATAGCAAAAGGTCTTATGAGGGCCTTCACAGCTTGAGAAATTGCTCAGGGGAACAACATTTTGGTTTTTCCTTGATTTCCCCCCTAACTTTTTCTCAGATCTTGTTCAGACATAAAATATTAGCAAAATGGCTGTTGTCAATGGGCAAATAAAACTTCAACAAGTACAATGTTTGCAAAATCACATACAGTATCTCTATGTGCACTTAGACCTTAGTTGGGCTTTTTTTGGTTGGAAGCCATTCTTTCCATTGCTGGCGTTATGGTTTACACATCAGCAGAGTCCTAATATTTTAATCTGTTTGAGGATTGCTCTTGTATTCCTGAATCACTTCTGTGACATTTCCAAACCATTTGCAGACATTCACTGGCTTACCTCTGCAGATGAACAGAAAGCATTGGATGTACAGGCAATGCAGTGACAGAAATTACCCTGAATATTATCCAGCTGGCATTTGTACGTAATATGTAGTTATAAGGGCTGTTTGCATTGCAGTCTTCTAGATGAGCTTGTTCTGGAATAAAGAAGACCATTTAACTCTGTCCTGATGCCCTAGCTACATGGCACAGTGCACAGGTCAGAGGCAGCTGCTGTCCACTTAATCCCCAGTTATAAATAAATACATGCCATTGTTATTTTCATCTCTGTAATTATAATTAGCAGCTCACTGCATCACATAACGAAGTTATGATGTTAAAGTCAGGAGGTAATGAGATTAAATTCTCCATTCAATTAGCATAAATGGCAGCTAGACTGGTAAATCTTCAAAGGGGTGAGATGTTTAAATATGCTCAGAAATACACGTGCCCATGACAATTATCAAACTACTCAGCAATTTTCATGGATCAAGGACAAAACAGCATTGTGTTCCCTTTAAACCAGGCTTGGCAAGTTCAACAAAGCCAAATGCAAAGTCCTGCACATGGGCTGGGGCAACTCGAAGCACAAATACATGCCAGGTGGAGAATGGATTGAAAACAGCCCTGAAGAGAATGACTTGGGGGTACTGGTGGATGAGAAGCTCAGCATGAACCTGCAGTGTGCACTTGCAGCCCATAAAGCCACCTGTATCTGGGCTGCATCAAGAGCAGCGTGATCAGCAGGGTGAGGGATGTGATTCTCCCCCCTACTAGCTATTATGAGCCCTCATCTGGAGTACTGCATTCACCTGGAGACCTCATCACAGGAAGGACGTGGATCTGTTAGAGAGAGTCTAGAGGAGGACCATGAAGATGATCAGAGGGCTGGAACGCCTCCTATGTGAGGATAGACTGGGAGTGTTGGGGTTGTTCAGCCCAGAGCAGCCTTCCAGTATCTAAAAGGGACCTTCAAGAAACCTGGAGAAGGACTTTTTACAAGGTTATGCAGTGGTAGGATGAGGCGTAGCAGTTTTAAGCTGAAAGGGGGAAGATTTAAATTAGATATTGTAAAGCCCAACTTTGCCTCTTTCTTTGTCTTAAACATTTCATCTGAAGTCTGGCCATTTGTGCCCTTGTTTTGTGGTGCTGGCAACAAACACCACTGGGGGTGCAGCAGCAGGTGCTCCCCGAAGACTGATCTTAGGACATCACACATGAGAGCTTCATCTGTGGCGTTGGGTTCAATGGGAGAGGAGGTGTAGGAGTTAGCACGGTTCCCCCTCACTTGGTCAAGCTCCTGGTCCTGATCCAGCTGTTATGGGGGGTGGATATGCAGCAGTGGGTGTTGCCCCCTTCTCACACTTGCCTGACCACCATGGTCAGACCCTGCTGAAGTAGCTTCTGCCCATATATGGTGGGACTGCCTCCCTCTCTGTGTGCCAGTGGGGCACAGACTGTCCTGATAAAAGAACTTGTGAGGAGCCATGAGATACACGGGTGTCCATCACTCCCATCAGACCAGCCTGGACCACACAACCTGGAAGAAGCTGCTACAGCGACTATGTGTTCTCAAGGAACTGCTGCTGCCCATGGAAGTGACAATTCTTTCTTTTTCCCTTTTCTCTCTCTTCCTCTCTCTTTCTCTCTCTCGTCTACTCCACTGTTTCTCTGATCTGGCATTGGCCTGTGTTGGATTGGATCTGAGTGACCATGTCTGTGTTCAGATATCAGATTGTGATCTGAACAGACTGAAATCTGTTTTCTGCAACTTTGGGAAGTTGCACCCCCATATCTCATCTGTACACCCAAGTCTGTTTATTTTTGTTGATGCCAGAATAAATATTGCTTTTGATTTTCACCCTGAGGGTGAACTTGTCGGCCTCCAGATTGCCGCACAGATAAATGACACCCTTCCTCCCCATTTTGTCTTTCAACTGTGCAGGTCAAGAGGCCCAGACCTGAGCGAGGGGCTCGTGGATCCAGGGTGTGACAGATGTAAGGAAGAAATTTTTCACTGTGAGAGTGGTGAGGCACTGGAACAGGTTATCCAGAGAAGTTGTGGATGCTTTAGCCCTGGAAGTTTTCAAGGCCAGGTTAGATGGGGCTCTGAGCAACCTGAGCTAATGGAAGATGTCAGAGGTTGGATCTAGATGATCATTGGGGTCCCTTCTGACCCAAACCATTCTATGACTCTATCATTGCTGTGTTACAGCCTTCCACTGCATTGACATAAATAAGACAGTTCTCTGTTGTGTGCTCAGACTCACTGCTGTAACCATCACGAGTGCAGAAAACACAGCTGTCTGAAGGCAAGGCACCCAAGGCAGAGTAAAGCAGAACAGTCAGAGGCAGGCAACAGGAAATGCAATTCTGTTTTGCACCTGGCACCACAGCCTGTGAGCAACTCCATGGGTCACATAAGAGTGATGCTCCTAGGGAATGGAGAGGACCTAGGACTTAGCCCATCCTCCAAAAATCACAGACACTACTCCTCGTTCAGAGGAAAACTCTGAGAAGTCTGAGTTTTGCCATAGAACAACTCTGCCATGAGGCTTTACTTGTCTCACAGGAAAATCCAGTTTGCAGAAAATGATTGCTCTATCAAAACCCTGAGTTATTTCAATTACCAAATCAGTTTTGCAAATTAAATGGAAAACAAATTTACCAGCTGAACATTATTCTTCTTGGCAATATACTGCCTCCACAATCACCTAGTTCTTGAAAACACCCTACTTCCTCACTAAACTAATGTGAAAGGAGATAAAATTTAGAAGAGTCTGCTGGTGAATTGCAGCTGGAGGTATTGAAAGTTAAAAGTCTGTGAGAGGTGTCCTAGTTCCCATCATCCATCAACTCTTCTTTCTGTCACTGTTATTGTTCCTGTTGGTTTGTTTGATACCCTTTCCCTTTAAAACACCATTCCTTCTCATCTTCCTCATTCCTTTAGAGGCAACAAAATTGCCCTAAATCTCTTCTCAAAAGTTCAATTGCTCTTATAAACCTCTGCTCTCTACTTACTACAGCTTGTCTGGTCTCAGTGGCTTGGCTTTCACTAAAGGGTGAATTTATTCTCTCAAATATCAAAAGCACTGCCAGGATTAAGCAGTTTCCCTTGTTAAGACTGGGAAGAAAAGTCCTAATGAGTATTTCAAGGGAAGACTAAATTCTCTGGGGGAGGCAGGCAGTATGAATTGGTACTACTAGTAGTGTGCCATACACCTGAGGCACTCCCACAGTCCGCTTGTGATTTACTTTCATGACACTTTTTGTTTCAATTAAATAGCTGAGGTGACTGGGCACCAGTAAAGCATTTCTCAGTGCTGAACAGCCTCATAAGGAATCAAAGTCAGTCTTAAAAACTGCATCATTTGTGATCAATTCACTCTATTACTAAAAGAGCTTCTGTTGCTCTTTTGGGCAAATGTTGTGCATGAAAAATGAGAGGTGTCAAAAACCAGTAATGCAAAGGTAGCTGTCTTGGTGAGTGGGTGGGAATCAACTGAACCAAATCAGAAAGGAAAACAATTAAGTTATGAGTCATAAAGTTATCCCTAGAGAGGACCCAGAAGGAATAAACAAACATATGACACTGTGCTATAATCAGATTGCTACAGGACCACCTTGAACTAAAGTAGCCATGGTGATCTCTGGAAGGGGAAACAGAAGGTGTCAAAATGGAGACATGGAGTCACTGATTGAATACAATGGGAAAACTGGGAAAGGCATATTAAAAAAAAATAGGACGAGGAATGACAATGGGAAGCCAAAACATCAAGATATTAAAGGCAGTTCGTAACAGGTGTTGCAGTACTGAAAATGAGTTAACAATGGCACCAAGTCAAAGTTGAGGGAAGGAGAGGACTGAGATTAGAAGATCAGTGCAAAGAGAAAGTAGGACAGGGGAGAGGGGAAAAAGATCAGGACCATCTAAATGAGACTAAATGAGAAGAAAAAAGAAAAAAGGAAAAAGGAAAAAGGAAAAAGAAAAGGTGGAGAGGGCAAAAGAAAGTCAAACCTGAAGAAGGAAGAGGAAAGAAGTACCCTCTCACCAACAGTTTCATAGAACACAATGTATTAGCTGTATCAGCAGCTACCTGTGAATCCTGGTGCGCTAAAGTATGTCCTGTCCAACTCTCATGCCTGACCACCCATCTCCTGCATCAACGTGAGCCTTTCCATAAGCATCAACAGTTTTTAGATAGTTTACATAGTTTATACCCATATTACATCTGCCCTGTCAGCAAACAATTAAGATACATAATGAAGATAAAATTAAGGTTATCAGTGGCAGATCTAATTTGTATTTACAGTATCAATACACAGTACTGCTTATTCCCATCATGTACACCTGCTGCTGCTCCATGCAAACAACAGCTCTCATTTCTTGTTCTGTAATGGAAGAGCTGTCTGTTTGAGGAATTGCCTGTCCCATCTGCAATGGGGACAGTACAGTCACCAAGCTGGTCTGCTTATCAGCCATTTATGGTCTGTGTATTTTCTTAAGCTGACAACATTTGTTCAGTATCTCAACCACCTATGGTTTTCCATAAGGCACCTCAGTTTTATACAAGTAACAGTTCGAAACGAAATAAGGCCTAAACAGATGTGTTACTTTAATCCCAGTTGCAGAATTTCTTCTGATTTTTCCTTGCCCTGCTCTAACACATGCACACAAATACATGTGAACAGAGAGTTAAAAGACTTCTGAGAAAGTGAGAGATATGAGATTTTAAAATAACACCTTTCAGGCTATTATAATGCTTCCAGGTAAGAGAGAAAAAAGTACCTGGATGCAGAAATACAGCTGACCAGCACATAGCAACAACTTCAGACACAAACCTTTGCAAGGAAGTTGTAACAGAACAAAACCAAGCAATAGAACACTCAGAAAACTCCTAAACAAGATTAAATTTAAGCCAGAAGTCAAAACTTGTCAAGATGCAGAAATGCAGTGTCAGAACATTCAAATAACCCTAACTCTGAAACAATAATGTATTCCAGTTTCTGCAGTTGTAACTGATATTTGAAGAACATATTAGATATTCTTAGTGATTTTATTTCATCTTCAGATGGGTGTTGTCACAGACTGCTCTTGCTTCAGGAGGGTTGCACATTCAGGGTTGGAGTTACCTCCTTTGTAACAGGAGAGCTGATTATTATTTATTATATCATTGATTCTTTGTTCTGTTGTTATTTTGTGATCTGTGGATACCCCTACTATTGATTTCTACTTTTATTTCCTTTGCTTGACAATTGGATTCAGCAGCTACCTGCCTCCAAGCACCACAAGATTAGCACAGTGAATCAGTACACTAATAACCAATGGATAGGAACAAATTCTCATAGTCAGTGGGCCAATCTACTCTGTCCTAGATTTTCTTATACTACATTGAATTTGATTCTAGTGTTGAATAATCCATCTCTATTACTATGCTGTTCATATGGAATTGCATGCATTTGCTTACCTATGTCTGCACTGTCATTAACTATCACTATTCAGAAATTCAGGCTCACGAGTATAAGACAGACAAAATCAAACCATTTTCACCTTATGAAAATAAAGGTATCCAGGAGTTTCTAGAGATGAAACGAAGTGGCTCTGTAAACTGATATTCATGGAGAACATACAGATCTACTTTCAATAGACTGTTGCTCATGCACAGCCTTCATAAAATATGTCCTATTGACAAGACTCATTACTAAAGAATGCTAGTAGCTGGAATGGATGTGTGCTTATACATTCATTTCCAGCACTTGTATATATTTCTCTACACAGGCAGGACATCTAGCATTGCTGATTACTAAAGCTGCTTGGCATTTTTCATTGTAAACCTTGTTTGCAGTTGCTTACACGTTTTCAAATATCCATACATTTGGAAAAAAATCTTGCGTGCTGTATGTCTGCCTCAGATCTACAGAGATGCAGAGCATGAACATTTCATCCAGAAATTTCTAGCTGTAAGAGTTAGGGAAAACTACGGGGTTTTACCCATTAAAGATTTCTGAAGAACTTTCCTTATACCCCACATGTTAATATGGAGCAGAAGTCCCTATACTTAGCATATATCTTTTGCTGTTCCTTTAAAAGTACATTAACATTCAGCTAACTTATAATCCTCTCCAAAAAATTCAGTTTGATATGCTCATTTGAGACATCTTTGATTTTACCATCTAAATGCCCAGGATGTTCTCTCTGTGTTAAGCATGTTCTAGACTGGCGCTAAGACAGAGTTTTTCTGCAATACAGGTCTAAGCTCCTCCTGACTGTGCCATGTCTGGGCACCACTGCTAGGAGTTGGAGGACTGTATCCCCTTGTACGTCCCTGCTGTGCCAAGTAGCACGAAAGAGGAAAACCTGAATCTACTGACAATTTGTTGCAGTTTAAGGAAGAGATGAAAGCAGCTTGGGGAACAAGGATCATGAAGAGGGGAAGCAGAATCCAGGACGAAACAAGGTTAACATGGTGAAGGAAAAAACCTCTGATATGTGATGGTCATAGACTTGAGTAGAGGATTTTGAGAGAGCAGGTAGCTGTACCTACCACTCTTTCAGTCTTGCTAGGGCAGATTAGCGCTGCCAGCTGCTTTCATGGTGGGAACACAATGCAGTACCAGGGGACTTGTATTCAGGCTCCCAATTAGGCAACCACAGGGAGATGGCAAGAGGATTTATGGTCAGTCTTCTAGCTCAGATTCTGTCCAGGCAGGCAGTGCCAAAGCTAAGTAGAGCAAGACAAAGATTCCACAGATATGTACCACAGGAAAGGTCAGTGCAAGGATACCACTGCCTAGCCAGTACCTAGAGATGCTACATATCTTTAATAAAAATGGGGTTTAGCCCTTATGTGACCAGGCACAGAACATGCAGTTTGCACTGGCTCATATTCTCTGACTATTACACACTTCTGAAGTTTTATTGCATATCACAAGTAATAGAACTGAAATTTGCTTTGCTCAGATGGCTCACATCCTTGAAAATAATCATTTCTTCCTAAAATTATCTTCACAAATGAGAGATGTGGAAAAAAATAAAAAAAGGATTCAGCCTTACCACTCCTGGCACTGAGTCATCCCTCATCCAATTGAAACCAACATAACTACTTGTTCCATATTCATAAAGACAGTGGGATCCAGCCCAGAACAGGTGAGAATTCTATGTATTTACTGACAGTCAAACCCAGCAGTGCTATCTGTCTGCTTTACCTTTATAGACAGTTGTAAAGAAAGGACTGACAGGCACCAATCTGAGTGAGTGAGAGTTGAGGATGGGGAGGTTCTGACAACTTTATTTGTCTTTCATCAGGAGAAGGAAAAAATGTTATGAGACATTTTAGTCACTGCAAATGGCAAATTATAAGGGCTGCATTAAGTTTAAGACTCTAATGAAATTCCAGACCCTACAGGCGTATAATGTTTTTATGTAAATCAGCTTAACGATGAGTTTTTCACCACAAGCATCAGCAAGTGAGCAATTTATTTGAGAAAAACTTGCAGTCATCAAAGCATTCCTAACTATGCAATAGTTGAGGCCATAATAACTTGAAACCATGCCTAAAGTTTGTTCTCTGATCCTAAGCACTCATGTACTTTGCACGAAAACATTGCAGGCAAAATCAAAACACATGGTTCATCTATTTATGAGGAAAATTATCTAAAATAATTTCTAAGGTGCAACAGTTACATCAGACTACATTTTAAAATCACTCTACTGTTGTTTTAAAACTACTCACCATCTTGGTTACAATGGACTTGATGGTTCTTTATCAAAATGGAGTAGTAGAGAAAAAAATCTCTGCACTTGCAGTACACTAGAAATAAGCCTTGCCTCATGTGCAGAAAGCCATCTGCTTCACTCTATTGGTGTCCCCTTAGCTACAGTGGAGTCACTGACAATATTCAGGAAATTAATATGAACCGGAGATATAGTGTCTGTATTCGCAGTTACACCAACATATATTAAACCATAACATAAATAGACAGAAAGTAAATATACAGAAACATTGACATCCCTGAGCTTTGTTCTGAGTGTCAGCAGAGGCACTGTAAATGTGACTCGATGATGGAGAAACTCAAAGCTATGCAATGGCTCACAGCTCCACAAAAGAGGATAAACGGGCAGAGCCGGAGATGTCTCTCCTCTCTACAGCATGATGTACAATCAGTGGGTTGTCCGAGATGACAAGCTCTTCTTGACTGCCCCTGTCACAGTATATCTTTCAGTCTTCTAGGTATTGCGTCTGCCTCAAGTTAGTTGTCTCCTAGAAGAGATGCCTGTGAACCAACCAGCTCTTTGCTTTTACCAGGACAACAGTAGTTTAAAGTCTTAATTAAATACATATGATTGGATATGCCTTCAGGCACAGCCTTGAGCAGGAGAGGATGCATGAACTTCAGAAGGCAAATGCCTCAAACACAACCCACTACCTCACAACATGGTTTTACTCCCCTTGATCGCATTTCTTTAGATTTATACAAGCACAAAATTATACCAGCCTTATGATAACTGATTAGTATTTAGGAAGGTGTGAGCCACAACTTTACCTGGTGCCTGCTTTGTGAAGGGAGAAGACAGTATAAAAAGGGACACCTTGCAACTCTAAGAATAGCCAGGTGCCAGAATGAGGAAGTACTCATGTTTTAATTTACATTAGTAGCAGTTAAATTCAAAGCACCTGCTACAGCACCTCTTGAGCCAGCCTTTAATCACACATCTGGTAAGCGTAACTGAATTTCACATTAAAAACAGAACATTCCCTTAAGTCTTACAATTTTTTTCCTCAAGGAGGTTACCTTTGAAGATATTGGTGCCAAAGCCAGCCATCAGAGACCTCACCATTCCCCCAGCTTCTCTTACACTTTATGCAATTTTGCTTGTTACTCGCTAACTCTCCCAGCCAGAAGCCGTCTTTCAAGTGCTAAGCTCTCTTCAGTCAATATAAGAATGCTTTACAACAACAGTTTCTTTGTGTTTAGCAGCCAGACCATGCAATATTAAAACTCAGTGTTCACCCTCATTGGGAGCTATTACAGTCAGTCAAGCATGTGCCATGCAGTATACAAAGGGAGTCTTACAATTAAGTCCTTAGGCAGCTAGATGTGAGTATTACCAAGAAAAAATCCTTTGCACTTGGATGTAAAGGAGAAGCCAAGAGCTCAGTGCTACTACTCACAACACCATAGTAAAGGTTGCTTTTCTTTTTTAATACATTTATCACACTTAAGAATCAGTGTGCACACATTCCTTGTCTCTACTGCATATCTAAAGATATTTTTAGCCTAATATTTCCATGACAACGAAGCAAGAAATGGTCAATTTGAGAAGATGGCTGAATGAAAATTCAAAATGCTTGTAGAAGCAGCTTACTAGCACTCAAATTGTTTCAGTTACCCACTACACTAAGCACATTATTGTTTGTTGCTGCTATTTCTAATCATCAAATTAAAAAACTAATTCTGAGTGATTAACAGAATTACGCATTCTATTATCATATAACAAAGACTGTTCATTACTGCTGACTATGAACACTCTAAAAAAACTAAAAGAAGACAGTAGAACACTACTTTAGATTGAAGTATGAGCTCACAGAAAAGAGAAAGAAGAGATGCTGTGGCAGTCTCTTAGGCAACTGGTAATAGATTGCATGGATCAAAAATTCTGTGGCAGGTATGACAGTTCAAAATGACGGCTTTCCTGCCCCAGTACTATTCGCAGATGATTTTGGAAGGGAATCATTTGCAAAATTTGGAAGACTAAAATGAAGGTCAGTATTCCAGGCAGTGGCACTAAAGGCAAGGAAAACGTACAAGGGAGCAACCCAAGGAAAAGTATGCACATCTCCCTCCACCTCAGAATCATTTGGTTGTCTTTGCAAGGCATCTAACAGGTATACACAGTGTGAGGAGAAAATGAGGAGAGTGGCATCTGTATTTTGGCACTGTAACCCTTCTGAATAGAAAAGACAGTTACAGCATGATAACAGTACAGCAGAGACTGAGGTCTTTGGCATACTGTTTCCTGGATTCACATTACCATCTTGCAAACATTTTATTTCTATCCACATCACTCTTCTGCTTCTTTTTGGAAAGAAAGTTCAATGTCTTCATCAATAACCTAAATGAAGGCATTGAGTGTACCCTTAGCAAGTTTGCAGATGACACTAAGCTGGGTGGAAGTGTCCATCTGCTGGAGGGTAGGGAGGCTCTGCAAAGGGATCTGAACAGGTTGGACCACTGGGCTGAGTCCAATGGCATGAGGTTTAACAAGGTCAAATGCCGGGTCCTGCACTTAGGGCACAACAACCCTATGCAGAGCTACAGACTGGGAGAAGTCTGTCTAGAAAACTGCCTGGATGAGAAGGACCTGGGGTTGTTGGTTGACAGCCGACTGAACATGAGCCAGCAGTGTGCCCAGGTGGCCAAGAAGGACAATGGCATCCTGGCTTGTATCAGAAACGGTGTGACCAGCAGGTCCAGGGAGGTTATTCTCCCTCTGTACTCGGCGCTGGTGAGACCGTNTAGGAGGAAGTTTTCACAAAATGGTCACTGGGCATTGGAATAGGCTGGTTGATTCACCTTCCCTGGAGGTGTTTAAGGCATGGGTGGACAAGGTCCTGAGGGGTATGGTTTAGTGTTTGATAGGAATGGTTGGACTTGATGATCCAGTGGATTTTTTCCAACCTGGTTGTTCTATGATTCTATGATTCTAACACATAATTCTATCATTACGTACTTGTTAAATTATTAAACACAAGTGTGAGATGCCTTGCACTATAATTAACCAATGACCAAAAGTCCTTAAAGTTCACTTGTTCTGAAAAACAGCATTTGTTGAGGTTTTTTCTCAGTACACCATACATCTATCCATCTAGGTCTTGTAAGCATTAATTAAACAGAGGAAAAGAGACTTCTGTGTCTTCACAACACAGAGTCATTATTCGTTCCCTTGTTTACACAGCCAAAGCATTTATAATTAATTGGGTTCACCCACTCAGAACCATTAAAAAAGCTGCATGCCAGCTATGCCACTGAGGTACGTGGTTTGTCTTTTTTTTCTCCCCTCTCCTTTTAGTCTTACAAATGCTTTGCTTTACAAGAGCAGGGCCTATCTTCCTTCCATTTGATGAGAATCCATAGGCAGAGAAAGTGTACCCACATCCTTTGGTTCTGGTAAAGACTTGCAAGCTGCACCGTTGGCTGGCAAAACCCCACCAGTGTGACACCTCTGCAAACGGAGTGCTGCATCTGGGAATAATGGATAAAAACTTGGCCTTATTCTTTTAAAACAATGCCACCAGAGTTCCTCTCCAGTGCACCACTGCTAATCCAAGCAAGGGTGGGACTGTGGCACGTGCAGGTTTAGCTAGATTTACATTTTCCACTACAGACTTGTAAAAGATAAACACCAGGTTACCCAGGGACTGGAGGCTGGCTGTTGTAGCACCCATCTACAAGAACGGCCGCAGGGAGGACCTGGGGAACTACAGGCCAGTCAACCTGACCTCAGTGCCAGGGAAAGTCATGGAACAGGTGATCTTGAGTGCTATCATGAAACACTTGCAAGAGAACTGGGTGATCAGGCCCAGCCAACATGGGTTCACAAAAGGCAGGTCCTGCCAAACTAACCTGATTGCCTTCTATGACACAGTGACTCGTCTGCTGGATGAGGGAAAGGCTGTGGATGTGGTCTTCCTGGACTTCAGCAAAGCCTTTGACACAGTTTCTCACAGCATTCTGCTACAGAAACTGTCAGCCTCTGGCCTTGACAGGTGCACACTCTCCTGGGTGAAAAACTGGTTGGATGGCCGGGCCCAGAGAGTGGT
>WAAB01012343.1:1348-22407 GCA_013389865.1 Piaya cayana
CCCCCTCCCCTCAGAACCCCTCCAGCCCCTCAGGGACCCTCCAGCCCCTCAGGGACTCTTCAGAGGCCCCCCCCGTGCTCCTCATGCCCCGATCTAATCCCTCAGAGCCCCCACGCCCCTGAGAATCCCTCCGGCCCCTACGATCCCCCGCGGGCCCCTCATGGACCCCCAAGCCTTTCCCCTCTGACTCCGCGCCCACCGGAGCCCAGAAGCCCCACCGGCCCCGCCGCTCCGTGCACTACGCATGCGCGGCCACGGGGCGCACCGGGAGCTGTAGTCCTGGCGCTACCGCCCGGGACTACAACACCCAGCATGCACCGCGCGCCGCGGCCTGCCGTGCTCCCATCGGACTACAGTACCCAGCATGCACCATAAGGGGCGTGCGGACGGCGGCGCGCGAGGGTCACGCGGCGCGAAAGGCGGCCGCCCCAGCGGAGCGGAGGTGCGTGGAGCGATGGGGCTGTGCGCGCTGCTCTTCCTCGCCGCCCTTCTCGTCCTCCTCTCCCTCCTCGTCGCCCGGGCCCTGCGCGGCGCCTCAGGGGGACCCAGCCCCTTCGCCGCCGATGCCCGGCGCCCCCCTGCTCCGCTGGTCACCGACAAGGCTGTGCGGAGGACCGTGCTCAAGACAGGTGAGTGCGGGCACCGGGGGGAGGGGGGGGATCACCTCCCGGGGCACCATCAATCCCCTCCCAGGGTGGGGTGTCCACCCCCCCTGGAGCAGCATCTGCCCCCAGCAGGGCATCAGCCCCCGCTCAGCATCAACCCCTGGATCCACATCCCCCCTGTACCCACATGACCCCCAGCACCCACAACCCCCCTGGATCCACATTCCCCCCGGACCCACATCACCCCCTGGGTGGGAACATCCCCTGGGTTCGGCATCACCCCCGGTGGTGACATTGCCCCCCCAAGCACCCTGGGGCACCATGAGCCCCTCTGGGTGGCATCACGTCCCAAGTGGCACCACGTCCCCAGCACAGCTTTACCCCCTGGAGCAGCCTGACCCCCCCCACTTAGGGTGGTATCACCCAGCAAAGTGGCATCAGCCCCCAAGGTGGCATCTCCCGCTGGGGTGACATTGTCCCCTGATCATGGTGTCACCCCCTGGGGCACCGTGACCCCTCCAGTGTGTCAGCACCCCCAACCCCACAGCACAGCATCGTCCCTTGGGGTGTCCTTGCCCCCCATCTCCCTCCCAGCACATCATCTTCCCATGGTTTGGGACCCCCAGCACAGCATCTCCCCATGGATTGGGACCTCCAGCCATGGTGCTGCTCCCAGCCCCTGAGGCTTTGGGGTCTCCTCTGGGTACCACCACCCCCCCCCCCCCCATCCCACCATTAATGACAGCCCCTCTTTTTCAGTTTTCTCCGCAGATAAAGTCCCCGCAGCCCTCGATGCGGTGGTGGTGGGCAGCGGCGTCGGGGGGCTGGCGGCAGCGGCGCTGCTGGCCAAGGCAGGCAAGCGGGTGCTGGTGTTGGAGCAGCACGGGAAGCTGGGGGGCTGCTGCCACACCTTCAGCGAGAGGGGCTTCGAGTTCGACACAGGTAACAGCAACGAGGAGGGGGCGAATGCACCCCTGGATCAGTGTGGGGGGGGCTCAGCAGCTGGTTGCCCCCATGTCCCTGTTGCTTGGCTCCAGATCCTCCATGAGGGAGGGGATTCTGCCCATCTGCTCCCCTCTGCTGAGACCAAACCTGGAGCCCAGTGTCCAGCTCTGGAGTCCTCAGCACGGGAGCGACATGGAGCTGTTGGAGCGAGGCCAGAGGAGGCCACGGAGATGATCTGAGGGCTGGAGAACCTCTGCTATGAAGCCAAACTGAGAAAGTTGGGGTTGTTCAGGTCTCCCAGAGCACTGGTGGCTGCCCCATCTCTGGAGGCGTTCAAGGCCAGGTTGGATGGGGCTTGGAGCCCCTGATCCAGTGGGAGATGTCCCTGCCCGTGGTGGGGGTTAGAACTGGATGGGCTTTGAGGTCCCTTCCCACCCAACCCATTCTATGGTCCCATGATTCTAACTTGCCAGCAACCAGAACCCCCAGATCTCATCCCTGGAGGGGTTCAAGGCCAGGCTGGATGGAGCTTGGAGCCCCTGATCCAGTGGGAAGTGTCCCTGCTCATGGCAGGGGTGGAGCTGGATGGGTTTGAGGTCCCTTCCAACCCAAACTATTCTATGATTCTATCATCTGGGCTTGGGAAGGGGTGAGGAGCATGGTTTAGAGGTCCCTTCCAACACAAACTGTTCTATGGTTCCATGATTCTAACTTGCCATCCACCAGGATCTGCAGATCCCATCCCCGGAGGGGTTCAAGGCCAGTTTAGATGGGGCTCGGATCACCCTGATCCAGTGGGAGTTGTCCCTGCTGATCGAACTGGGTGGGCTTGGAGGTCCCTTCCCACCCAACCCATTCTGTGGTTCCATAACTGTATGACAGGGGATGTCACTTCAGGACACATCTCCCGCCGGGACAACAAAGTCCAGCTCTGAATATCCCCGGAGCTGCACGGCATTAATTATTGACAGCGACATGGAAAGGCAAAACATCAAAGTCTAACAAAATCCCCAAAACCTGCTTAAAACACCGTGGCAAAGGGCTTGGGTTTCCCTTCAACCTAAAGCAATGTGAAGGCATTTACCGGCTTTTCCCCAAATCCTCCGTTTTCCCAGGGATCCACTACGTGGGGCAGATGCAGGAGGGCTCCAGCGTCCGCTTCCTGATGGATCAGCTGACGGAGGGGCAGTTGGAATGGGCTCGGCTGCCGGCCGCCTGCGACGCGGTGGTTCTGGGGGAGCCCGGCCGCGGCGGCAGGACCTACCGCATCCGTTTTGGAGGGCAGGAATATTTCCAGAGCCTGAAGGAGCAGTTTCCCAAGGAGGGAGCCGCCATCGATGAGTTTGAGCGGCTGATCAAGGTAGAGGAGCTCCATCTCCTCCATGGAAAAGGGCGAGGGTGGGAGTTTGAGTCAGAAATCCGCCCTCTGCCCCAACACCCAAAGGCTGGAGAAGGGCAGAGAACAACAACGTGGCCCAAGCCAACCCCAAACCCACCAAAAATTGCCCTTTTCTGCCTCAAAAGCTGGTGTCACGCCCTGAGGTTTCACCCCACAGATGTGTTGAGACCTCTGTGAGCCCCAAACCCACCCCTTTGGCACCATGGAGTGACGCTCCCGGTCCTCAAGGCCAGTGGAGCAATTGCGCTCATTAAGAAAATGGTGCTAAATTAGCATTAATTAATGCATTTATGGATTTGAAACTTTGAAACCACCCCCTCCACCTCAGGGGAGGGGGGTTTGGGTGCTCCCCTTGCCCCGGGACGCCGTGCTTAAGGGATGCTATTGCCTTTCCGTGAGCTGAGGAGTAAATTTAAGGGGAAACGGAGGCTTTGGAGTATCTTTGGAGCCCGTCCTGGGGCCGTCACCGCAGAGCTGGTGGCAGATGCTCCCCGTCTCCTCCTGCAGAGCGTCAGAAGAGGGACCATGCTGTTCGGTGTCCTGAAAATGATCCCGCGGGCACTGGCCGTGCTGCTGTGCCGCTCGGGGCTGCTCACGTGGCTCAGCCCCTTCTGCCGGTTGGCGTCGCGCAGCTTGAAGGACGTGGTGGACGGGCTCACCGCCAACCCCGAGCTCAGGGCTGTCTTCAGCTACATCTTCCCCGCCTATGGTAGGTAGCCGGGCGGCTCTGGGGGGCACGGAGGTGAAGTCAAACATCTGGTGAGGGATGCTCTGTGCATGGATGCTCTGCGCCAGCGTCCTCATCCACAAGCCAGCAGCTGGTTGTCCCCATGTCCTCATTGCTTGCCTTTATCTCCTTTCCTCCGTGTTCTCCACAAGGGAGGGGATTCTGCCCCTCTGCTCCGCTCTGCTGAGACCCCAACCTGGAGCCCTGTGTCCAGCTCTGGAGTCCTCAGCACAGGGAGGACATGGAGCTGTTGGAGCAAGTCCAGAGGAGGCCACGGAGATGATCTGAGGGCTGGAGAACCTCCTGTATGAGGACAGGCTGAGAGAGTTGGGGTTGTTCAGCCTGGAGAACAGAAGGCTCTGGGGAGACCTTAGAGCAGCTTCCAGTATGGAAAGGAGATCCAGGAAAGCTGGGGAGGGGCTCTGGATCAGGGAGGACTGGGATGGGATGAGGGGGAAGGGGTTTGAGCTGCAAGAGGGGATATTGAGAAGAGATCTTGGGGGAAAATGTTTTACTGTGAGGGTGGGGAGGCCCTGGCCCAGGTTGCCCAGAGCAGGGGTGGCTGCTCTATCCCTGGAGGGGTTCAAGGCCAGGTTGGATGGGGCTTGGAGCCCCTGATCCAGTGGGAGGTGTCCCTGCCCATGGCAGGGGGGCACTGGATGGGCTCTGAGGAACTTTCCAAGCCAAAACTCTCTATGGTTCTATGATCCTTCAGCTACATAATGTGGAAACTTTGCTCCTCTTATGCAAGGCAACCTCTGCCCGCTCTTAACCTTCCGCTGGCCTTGCCGTAACCGTTTTGCTCTGAGCTTTGCCTTTTCCCTTCCTCCCCTCCGCCCTGGAGGTTCGCTCATGGTCCCCGAGGACTCAGCTGTCTCAGCGGGTGCAGCCAGAGCTGTGAAAGAACCACAGGGCCGCCCATGTCTGATGTCCTCCCTGCTCCTCTGGGTACTGCTGACCCATCACTTCTCACCCACATCTCTCCTTTCTCGTGGTATCGTGTCCAACTGATAACAGGGCACTTCTTGTCCTAAAAATGTTAGGAAAAGCCTCAAAACCACGATTTGGCACAAACTCGTAGAATCACAGAATATCCTGAGTTGGATCCACAAGGGTCTTTGAGTCCAACTCCTGTCCCTGCACAGCGCTTACCCCGTGGGACCGAGGGCATCGGCCAAACGCTTCTGGAATATTGTCCTTCTTGGCGTTGTGACTGCTGCCCTGGGAGCTGTTCCGCTGCTCCACCACCCTCTGGGCCAAGAACCTTTTTCTCCATGTCCAACCCAACCCCTGGACCTGTCTTCCCGCCGTTCCTGCAACCCTGCTCCTTTTTCCCAGGCGTGGTCCCCTCCAAGGCCAGCTTCTCCATGCACAGCATCCTCATCAACCACTTCCTTCATGGCGCTTGGTACCCCAAAGGCGAAGCTGGAGAAATCGCCTTCCACACCATTGCCGTTATCCGGAAGGCTGGAGGCAACGTGTTCGGAAGGGCGCCGGTGCAGAGGATCCTGCTGGACTCCGAGGGCAGAGCCTGCGGTGAGCGCCGGGTTGGGTGAGAAGGGGCACACGTGGCTTCTCCCTCTGCTTTTAACCGGAGCTGCTCTTCCTTCCCTCCTGACCGTTCCCTTCCAGGCGTGAGCGTCAAGAAAGGTGAAGATGTGGTGAACGTCTTTGCTCCCATTATCATTTCGGATGCTGGGATCTTCAACACCTACGAACGGCTCCTGCCAGCAGAGATACGAGCGTTGCCAGGTGAAACACAGCAGTGTGGGGATTCGGGGGGGTTATGGCATTGATCCCCTCCAAGCCGCGTCCCATCGAGAGCAGCTGCGTTGGAATGGGTGGAGGTCACGTCTGGGTGGAACTCCCACAGATGGTGTCCCCAGGGCTCAGTGCTGGGTCCAGCCCTGTTCAATGTCTTCATCAATGACCTGGATGAAGGCATCGAGTGCACCCTGAGCAGGTTTGAGGATGACACTAAGCTGGGTGGAAGCTGGATCTGCTGGAGGGTCAGGAGGCTCCAAAGGGATCTGAACAGGCTGGATCCATGGGCTGAGACCAACGGGATGAGGGTTAACAAGGCCAAATGACGGGTCCTGCCCTTGGGGCACAAGAACCCTGAGCAGCTCCAGCCTAGGAGAAGTCTGGCTGGAAAGTGCCTGGAGGAGAAGGACCTGGGGGTGTTGGTTGAAGAGGAGCCAGCAGGGGCCCAGGGGGCCAAGAANTTTATTGTGGAGAAGAGGAGGCTGAGGGGAGAGCTCATTGCTGGGCTCTTCTGCCAAGGGATGGGACAGGACGAGAGGGAATGGCCTCAAGCTCCACCAGGGTTGGTTCAGGCTGGACATTAGGAAAAATATTTAAAGGAAAGGGTCACTGGGCACTGTCAGAGGCTGCCCAGGAATGGAGTTTGAGTCATCTTCCCTGGAGGTGTTTAAGGTGTGGGTGGACGAGGTGCTGAGGGACATGGGTTAGTGATTGATGGGAATGGTTGGATTCAATGATCCGGTGGGTCTTTTTCAACCTGGTGATTCTGTGAAAGTGGCGTGACTGCATGAGAAGGGGCATGGTTGGGTGGAAGGGGGGTGGTTGGGTGTGAATAAGGCACAGCTGAGAAGAAGGGAGCATGGTCAGGTGGGAAGAGACATGGTTAAGTGAGAACTTTCTGGGCAATAATAAGATCCTGGTCTACAAACATTCCGTGACTGCAGACCAGGACCACATGGGAATCCAAGAAAGTCATTAAAGCCAATGGTACCCTAAAGTGTCCCCTGTAGGAAATCTCAGTTCCCCTCCTGTCCCCCCAGTTTGCAGGAGGTTCCATCGCTCCCCTTGAACTGGGCGGCATTTCAAGATAAATCAGTTTTGCAGCCAACGTAAATACGAGTGGGGCTTCTTGTAGGAGAAACATCTTCGCCGTAGCCAAGGAGCCCAGAAAATACCCATTTTCCCCTTCTTCCCTCCCCACTGCAGAGATCCAGGCTCAGCTCCGCATGGCGACCCACGGGGAAGGGGGTTTCACCGTCTTCGTAGGGCTTAACGGCTCAAGGGAAGAGCTGGGACTGGAGCCCATCAACTACTTCATGTACCCAGGAACTGACCTGGATGAAATGTAGGTTTGGCTCCACCTTAGCCGTGCTTCATTAAGCTTAAGGAGATGAATTCCTGGGTGGTGACTCGGAGAATGCTCCTGGCGGGTCCTCGCTGCTTGAGCTTTAGGTCCTGACAAGTATTCAGGGAGAGGTTCTCACCCACCTTAATTTCTCTGCAGGGTGAATCGCTACGAGGCTTCTTCCAGAGAAGAAGCCGCCAAGAACATCCCGCTCCTCTTTGTCACCTGCCCCTCAGCCAAGGACCCCACCTGGGACATGAGGCACCCAGGTAAAGGTTGAAGCTCAACCACACGGCGGCTCGTGAGGCCTTGTTGGGTTTTAGTTCATTTGGTGACTCCAGCCAAGGAGTAAAATAGCTGTGGTCAAACCTGCTGAGCAGGTTGCTCATGGGAAGTGCCCTTCAGGATAAGGGGATGAAGGATATGGGACAATGAAGACCTAGGAATGTCCCGGGTGTTTGCACGGGGAGGGTCGGGCTTGTAGCGGCAAAGTGGTGACGTGAAGGCGGGCGGAGGGACAACAGCCCCGACCTCATCCCGCTGCAGGTAAATCCACACTGGCTGTCGTGTTCTTTGCCAAATACGAGTGGTTTGAGGAGTGGAAGGACGAGCAGGCTAAGAAGCGGGGAGACGATTATGAAGAGCTGAAGAAGACCTTCGTGGACGCAGTCATGCAGACCGTCTTCAAGCTCTACCCTCGCATCGAGGACAGGGTGAGGAAACTTGGGGTTCGTTGGTCCTCCGGCTCCTCTCCTGGCTCGTGTCTACCCAGCCCTGCAAACGCAGGAGCTGGGCCTACTGGACACGAGGTCCACCTGGGCAGCACAGCACCCATTGCCACCACCTCTCGAACGTGCAGGAGGGGACGTGGTGGCCCTCCAGAACCATTCTGGGACCAAACTAGCCCAGAACCACCCCCCAAAGGTCTCCAAGCAAACCTGTTCCAGCTCCTACTCCAACAAAACAGCTTTCTGGAGCACGAGGCACCCTGTGCCGTCACACCTATCTCTTGCAGACCACGTTGTCCCCTCGTGTCCCCCCCCCAGATCGAGTACATCTCGGGAGGAACACCCGTCACCAACCAATACTACATCGCCAGCCCCAAGGGGGAGATTTACGGCATGGACCACGGCATCGCCCGCCTGCAGGCCGAAGCCATCGCCACCGTGAGGGCACAGACGGCTGTCCCCAACCTCTACCTGACAGGTACCTTGGCCACCGGCCTCAGATGAGGACACCTCTGGGGACACAGGACATGGGGGGAAACCTTCAGTCCTGTCTTGGAGTAAGGAGGGGACGAGCTGCTGGGGCGCCATGGGGTGCTGGAAGAGTTGCTGGAGCACATCAAACTGGAACTATAAGGTGCCAACAGGATGAGGAACAGGCTGTGCCTCATCCAGCTCTGGGACGTGGTCTCCCTGCCCAGTGCTGATTTATTTCGTTTGGGCTGATGACCTCAGAGCTCTCTTCCGACCTCAGTGATTCCATGATTTTACAGAATCACAGAATCACAGAATCACCGGGTTGGAAGAGACCCATCGGATCACCGAGTCCAACCATTCCCACCAAACACTAAACCACTAGCTGGTCAGGATGGTGGGGGAAGGAAGGGGTTGTGCAGGGAGGGTTCAAACCCAAGGGAAGGCGTGGAGGCAGGTGGATGGTGGTTGGGGATGGTGATGGTGACATCCATAACAGCGCTTGATGGTCACTTGGGCTGCTCCCAGGGGACCAAAGCTGCTGCCACCGCCACCTCTCGCTCTCTTCCAGGGCAGGATCTGTGCCTCGGGGGCTTTGTGGGAGCCCTGCAAGGAGCCCTCATCTGCGCTAGCGCCGTCCTCAAGCGCAACCTCTACATCGACCTGGCACAGCTCAAAAGGCGCACGGAGGCCGCCAGCTCCAAGAAGAGGGACTGAAGCCAGAACCTCCCTTGTCCCCTCGTGCCCCCCAGCCACCCCCAGTGCCTTATTCTGTGCCGCACATCGCTCGTAGCTCATCCTTCCCCCAGCAAAGCCAGTTGGAGGGCACCATCCCCATCTCATAGAATCATAGAATCACCAGGTTGGAAGAGACCCACCGGATCATTGAGTCCAACCATTCCCATCAATCACTAACCCATGTCCCTCAGCACCTCGGGGGTTGTGACGGAGGCAGCACCTCCCTGAGACGGGGCTTTGGTGCTCAGTTGGTCTCATGAAGCTTCACTGGGCTCATAAAGCTCCAGGTGGCACCTCCAGGGGTTGTGACGGAGGCAGCACCTCCCTGGGATGGGGCTGAGCACAGGCTTGTCCAGGTGGGATCGGGCAGATCTGGTCGAGCCCCACCAGCCCCTGGATGGGCTCCAGATCATTTAATCCAGGAGAAACCACACCAACCTAAGCCCCATCACCGTGGGCACCCAGGAGAGGCTCACGGACACTGTCTTATAGGGTGGTGGAACAGGCAGGTCCTTCTCACATGCCAAGGCCAGCGTGAAGGGATTTAAACCAAGTTTAAAGCTATTTAAGGTGCTTTGTCACTGTTCAGTACTTCCAAAGTCATTCCGTGTTGCAGTGGAGGAGCAGAGCCACGTGCTCCACGCCGATACAGCCTCTTGATGCTGCTGATACCACAGTGCTGCTCTACCCCCCGAGGCATGCGATGGTGCAGCCTGTAGTCCTGTAGCAATAAAGAAATCTTAGGCTTTGTGTCTGCTGGGAGAAGCTTGGGATCATGATCAAAGCCCTCTCCAAACAGGAAGGGAATCACATGAAATCAAAAAATAAATCGCGTCATCGTCGCCTTGTGATTTGTGCCTCGTGATGTGGGATCAGCAGGGCTGGGGTGAGGCGGGTGAGAAGGCGGATGAATATGGGTATGAAGGGACCTCAAAGCCCATCTAGACCCACCCCTGCCACGGGCAGGGACACCTCCCACTGGATCAGGAGCTCCAAGCTCCATCCAGCCTGGCCTCGAACCCCTCCAGGGATGGGGCAGCCACCACTGCTCTGGGCAGCCTCTGCAAAATCCTCAAAAAGAAGAATTTCTCCCTAAGATCTCATCTCAATCTCCCATCTTTCAGCTGAAAACCATTCCCCCTCGTCCTCTCCCTGCCCTCCCTGATCAAGAGCCCCTCCCCAGCTTTCTTGCAGCCCCTTTCAGCGCTAGAAGCTGCTCTAAGGTCTCCCTGGAGCCTTCTCTTGTCCAGGCTAAACAACCCCAACTCAGTTGTGAACAGGTGATCCACCATCCCAGGAGAAAACAAATTGCTTTTCTTTCCTTCCTCCACCATCTCCATAAGCTCCAGGTTTGAATGGCACCAACTCAGCCCTCTCGCAGCTGTTCCCCAGGTGAGCCGTGCCCCTCTCCTACCCCCATGAGTCATTCCCAGGTGTCACTTCTCGGCAGGTGACAGGACATTGCTCCTGCCTTGCCCTTGGGAATCAGCCGTGCTGGTGCTCAGCCAGCCAAGCAGGACACGCTCACCTGAGCTTCCCAAAGGAGCTCCTTGGGGCTCACTGCCAGGCAAGCTGAGCTCCGGGGCAGCACGGTGGGGGTTTGGAGACCAGCTACCTGCCCAAGGAGATGTCCCAGCAGAGCCAAAACCGGGCTCTTGTCATCGTCAACACCCATTTTCACAGCAGCGATGGCGATGTGGCATTTGGGACCCGGAGAGGAGCCAAGCGAGAAGTGGAGAAGCTTTCCAAGGTGCTCTCACGGCTCAATTACGCGGTGAAGCTGGCCCACAACAGGACAGCCAAGGAGATAGAAGACCTCTACCGGCAAGGTAGGTACCCCTAAACCCTGCTCCTCACCCCTTCCCAAGCCCAGATGAGAGAATCATAGAATGGTTTGGGTTGAAAGGGACCTCAAAGCCCATGGCAGGGATGGACACCTCCCTCTGGATCCAGTTGCTCCAAGCCCCATCCATCCTGGCCTTGAACCCCTCCGGGGATGGGGCAGCCACCCCTGCTCTGGGCAGCCTCTCACAGCAAAACATTTCTTCCTAAGACCTCAGTCTCCCCTTTTTCAGCTGAAAACCATTCTCCTTGTCCTGTCCGTGCATCCAGAGCCCCTCCCCCAGCTTTCCTGCAGCCCCTTTCAGCACCGGAAGCTGCTCAAAGGTCTCCCCAGACCTTCTTCTCCACGCTGAACAACCCCAGCTCTCTCAGCCTGTCCTCGTCTGGGAGATTCTCCAGATTTTCCCACCCTTGGCACCAGCCCTGGTCGCTGCTGGACAGCATCGTTGTGTCCGTGTCCTTACAGAGTGCTGCCACGAGCACGGCAACTACTTTGTGAGCATCATCTCCAGCCACGGAGAGGAGGGGGTCATATTCGGTTGCGACACGGAGCCTGTCCAGCTGAGCCGCCTTTTCCGGATTTTATCCTCAGGGAAGTGCCCGGTGCTCAGGAAAATCCCCAAAATCTTCTTCATCCAGGTAACGCAGGCATTGGGTGAGAACCTGACCCCTTGATTCCAAAGCTGGTGCAGCATGGGATGGGCACAAGCACAAGGCTGAGTGGGTTTCACGGTGGTTTTCCTACACCTGTGTGAGAATTCCAGCCTTCCATCACCCCCCAGCTCTCCACCACAACCCAATCCCTCTCTTTTCATGCTTTCATCGTTGCTGAGGTTTCTTTGCTAGCTGCAAACGCTCCTCTCCCAGGTTGTCACCACCCACCCACACACACACGTGTCTCTTCATGAGGAAACAGCTCCAATCTCTTCCACGTGTCCCAGCCAGGAGCGTTTCTCCTGGAGCTTTGCACCCTTGGGACTCGCTGAGCTGAAAACAAAGTGTTTGCCATGATACGTGACATTACCGGGATGAAATATTCCTCCCATACACCACCGGGATGTAGATGAAGCCATCAAAGCTGCCTTCTAATCCGATCTCCATAGCGCTTGGGCACAGCAAACCGCTACAGTAGGGCTGGGAGAACCACACAATCCTGGAATGGGTTGGAAGAAACCTCAAAGCGCATGGGCAGGGACACCTCCCACTGGCTCAGGGGCTCCCAGCCCCATCCAACCTGGCCTTGAACCCCTCCAGGGATGGGGCAGCCACCCCTGCTCTGGGCAACCTGTTCCAGGACCTCCAAATCCTCACAGCAAAACATTTCTTCCTAAGATCTCATCTCAAGCTCCCCTCTTTCAGCTCAAAACTGTTCCCTCTCATCCTATCCCTGTCCTCCCTGATCCAAAGCCTTCCCCAGCTTTCCTGGAGCCCCTTTCCACACTGGAAGTTACTCTAAAGTCTCCCTGGAGCCTTCTCTAGGCTGAACAACCCCAACTCAATTGCGAACAAGTTTAGTGTTTGACAGGAATGGTTGGACTCGATGATCCGGTGGGTCTCTTCCAACCTGGTTGTTCTACGATTCTATGGTAAGTGATGAAGTAGGGAAGGCAATGAAGCCTCCAGTTAGTTCCAACGGGAAGCGTAAACGTGTCCTTGCGGAGAAGGCGCCCTGGAATTGTGCTTCAATGCACATTGACAGGGAGGATTCAGTCATAACCTCACGGCTGGATGGGCAGCAGCAGCAGAATTATGCAAATAGATGTAGAACTTTAACCTCAAAGCCAGCGTAAATTACTCACGGTGTTCGCTTCCTGCTGGTAAAGGGCTCGGCTGCCGGTCGAGACATCTGGGGACGTCCCCTGTGTGAGACAACAACCCGGTGACTGGGCCGAGCACCTCAATCAGTGGGCAAAGTTCACGCTAACAGACACAGTTATCCAAATATGAACAAACATCACAGGGCTGAGAGCCTTCCGAGCCCCACCTGCTGCCCCTCAGCATCAACGCAGCACCTGGTGGCCTCTGCCCACTTCTCCAGCCTGTTCAGTGAGGGAGGACTGGAGAAGAGAAGGTTCCAGGGAGACCTTAGAGCAGCTTCCAGTACAGAAAGGGGCTCCAGGAAAGCCAGAGAGGGGCTCTGGATCAGGGAGGGCAGGGACAGGATGAGCGGGACGGTTTTCAGCGGAAAGAGGGGGGATAGAGATGAGAGCGTAGGGAGAAATTCTTCATTTTGAGGATTTTGCAGAGGTTCCCTAGGGAAGTGGTGGCTGCCCTGTTCCTGGAGGGGTTCAAGGCCAGGCTGGATGGAGCTTGGAGCAACTAGATCCAGAGGGAGGTGTCCCTGCCCATGGCAGGGGTGGGTCTGGATGGGCTTGGAGGTTCCTTCCAACCCATTCCAGGATTGTACGGTTCTCCCAGCCCTTCCATAGCAGTTTGCTGTGCCCAATGGGCATTGGATTAGAAGGCAGCTTTGATGGCTTCCAACCCTTCCCTTTCCAACCCAAACAACTCCACGATTCTAAGAAACACCAAACTATTAGGTAGGACAAAGGACCATGGACAAGCTGGGCTGCCAAAGGGCCGTGTTCCAAGGGGGGATCTCTGGGGGCTTCCCCAGTGTTTCCAGGTGGGCTTCTCAGGTCCCAACTGCAGCACCACATCTACCAGCAAGGGGAATGGTAAATGTGAAGCGAAGGAGCATCAGCCTTGTGAGAAATGCAGAGGGGAGACACGAGGGAGCCCCGTCTCCGGGGTCATTGTGGAGAGAGGCCTGAGAAAGCTGAGCTGCAATGGATGAGAAGGGGAGGGGATGCTTGATGGATGAGATTGAAAGGGGACAAAGATGGGAGAGAAACCATGGGGTCTGTAGGACTCGGGAAATGTTCTCTGGGAGGGGCTCTGTGCCATGGGGTGGGTTTTATGCTTGGCTTCAGCGGCTACATGTCCACACGGAGCCCCCAAAGAGCTTGGGGCTTGCTCTGGAGACAGATGGGAGAGAGCAGAGGGAAGCTCATGGCAGCTGTTCCACCCCCAGGCCTGCCGGGGAAAAGAACTGGACAGGGGAGTGTTTCTGGAATGTGACAGCGGGGAGCCCGAGCCGGAACATGAGCCTGAACCCCTCTTGGATTTCCTCTCCATCCCCCCACAAACCGTCGTGACGTTTGCCTGCAGCCCAGGTAAGGGACAGCCCCGGGGACACTCTCCCTGCCGCCGTGGGGCCGTGACGCAGCCAGTGCCATTCTCCTTCCTTTGTGCTCCTCAGGCTACGTCGCCTTCCTCAATCCCTCCGGATCCATGTTCCTCCAGGCCCTGCTGAAGGTGCTGGAGGGAGAGGAACGTCACCTGGACCTCGTCCGCCTCCTCACCCGCATTAACGGCGCGGTGGCCTTTCACTGCCAGGCCAGGGGCACCTACGACGGGTGCAAACAGATGCCCTGCTTCGTCACCAACCTGCAGCAGGAGGTCTTCCCCTTCTCAGCACCCATCGCGGAGGAAGCAGACGGTGTTTAACAGCTGCTAGAAAGCCCAGGGGGTTGAAGAACAGCATGAATCCCCTGTCATGCATGGGCTAAAAAGGACTGTTTCCAAGCAAACCAACAGGAGACCCCTCTGGAATGAGGATCAACTCAACCTTGGGTGCTCCAGGGGCAGGTTGGAACAAGCGAAGTGCAGCCAGGGCAGATCTTTCCCCTATATGAGACCTTCCACAGAGCAGAAACGTCCAACGGAAGCACAAAAGGAGGCAGCGACACCCAAATGCCCTATTGCAGCATCCCCGCTCCACGGCTGCTACAGCTCGAGGGGAATCATCCAATCATCAGGGGTGGAAAAGTCCTCCAAACCCACCCAGTCCAACCGCCAGACCAACCCCACCGTGCCTGCAAACCCAGTGCCACAACAACACTCTTTGAATCCCTCCGGGGACGGAGACTCCACCACTTGGAGAAGGAGGATGCCAACTTTCTCCTCCCACGAAGAGCCCCAACCTCGCAGACACCATCTCGCCACTTCTGGTTTCCTTTTAATCCAAACGAACCCACGCAGGGCAGGGACTCTCACCTCACAGAGGCAAAGCTGATGTGTTTACCTGGTTTGGGTGCCCAACCCCAAATGAAAACACGGCTGCAAAGATCACCACGCGTTCAAGCTGTTTGCTCACCAGGCAGCTTAAAAATGCAGGGAAATCAATAAAATCCACAGTGGTTGGCAGGACTCAGAGGTTGGTGGTTCAAGCTGGGACCTGGGGTTGAGGTCAGGGAGAGGATTTGGGAGCATTTGCTCAAGGTTGTTCTGAGTTCATGATGGGCAAGTGGGTCTTTATGAGCTTTCGTTTGATGAAGAAACGGAGGGGATAGATGGGCTGGGACAGCTCGTGGACCTGATGTATTTCATAGAATCATAGAATAACCAGGTTGGAAGAGACCCACCGGATCATCGAGTCCAACCATTCCTATCAAACACTAAACCATTTGGTCAAGGTCCTCTCCTGTTGTCCTCTTGGTGCCAAGAATAAGCGAAGTCAATAAAAAAGGGGATTCTGCCCCTCTGCTCCGCTCTGCTGAGACCAAACCTGGAGCCCTGTGTCCAGTTCTGGAGTCCTCGGCACAGGGAGGACATGGAGCTGCTGGAGCGAGTCCATAGGCGGCCACGGAGATGATCCAAGGGCTGGAGAACCTCCTGTATGAAGCCAGGCTGAGAGAGTTGGGGTTTTTTGGCCTAGAGAAGGCTCTGGGGAGACCTTAGAGCAGCTCCCAGTGCTGAAAGGAGCTCCAGGAAAGCTGGGAAAAGGCCTGTGGATAAGGGATTGCAAGGACAGGATGAGGGGGAAGAGTTCTGAGCTGCAACAGGGGAGACTGAGATGAGATCTTAGGAAGAAATGTTCTCCTGTGAGGGTGGGAAGGCCCTCACAGGAGAGCAGGGGTGGCTGCCCCATCCCTGCAGGGGTTCAGGGTCAGGTTGGATGGGGCTTGGAGCCCCTGATCCAGTGGGAGGTGTCCCTGCCCATGGCAGGGGTGGAACTGGATGGGCTTTGAGGTCCCTTCCAACCCAAACCACTCCATGATCCACCTTAAATTATCAATAAACTCTTACTTGCTGCTAAATCGTAACTGTAAAACGTTTCTGTCTGCAAGGAACTGGTGATCCAGAAGGAAGGAGGGAGGTGAAGGGCGAGGGCCTCCGTGACGCAGGCAGTTTCACCTCCAGCTCACGCGTTCATCTCCGGCATCAGACCTGCCCCAGCTCCACCCCGAGGGCCTCTCAGATACACTCGGGCCGTATCCAAATCATTCAGAGTAATCTCCAGCAATTCCGCTCTGATAAGCACAGCCCAACCCAGCTGGCGGATAACTCTGGTTTAGATCATTTCCCACACTCCTGGCTTGTGACTCACGACGCAGCGATCCCGAACGATCCATGCCCGGCACTCACGGCGTCCTGGCACTCGCAATGGGATGCGCTTGTTGCTGCCTCTCTCTCCAAGACACCAACAGGGCTGTTCCTGCGGGAATAAAGTCACCTTGAGACGTCTTTGGTGCTCTCAAATCATAGAATCATGGAATGAGTTGGGGTGGAAGGGGCCTTAAAGCCTACCCAGTTCCAACCCCCTGCCATGGGCAGGGACACCTCCCACTGGATCAGGGGGATCCAAACCCCATCTAACGTGGCCTTCAACCCCTCCAGGGATGGGGCAGCCACCACTGCTCTGGGCCAGGGCCTCCCCACCTTCATCGTGAAGAAATTCCTCCTTAAGCCCAGTCTAAATCTGCCCCTCTCCAGTTTATCCCCATTGCCCCTCATCCTGTCACCACAAGCCTTTGCAAACAGCCCCTTTCAGCACTGGAAGCTGCTCTAAGGTCTCCCCGGAGCCTTCTCCAGGCTGAACAAGCCTAACTCTCTCAGCCTGTCCTCATAGCAGAGGTTCTCCAGCCCTCGGATCATCTCCATGGCCTCCTCTGGACCCGTTCCAACAGCTCCATCTCCTTACGTTGAGGATTCCGCAACTGGACACAATATTCCAGCTGAGGTCTCACAAGAGAGCAGAGGGGCAGAATCCCCTCCCTCGCCCTGCTGGCCACTTAGCCTTCATGGAATCATGGAGTGGCTTGGGGTGGAAGGGACCTTAAAACTAATCCAGTTCCAAGCCCTCTGCCATGGGGTGGAAGCAGGCAGGGGGGCGTCACATTCACACTTACAACCTTGTGACTTCGGTTCCTTTGGGAACTCATGGAATCACAGAACAAGCAGGTTGGAAGAGACCCACCGGATCATCGAGTCCAACCGAACTCACATAGCAAAGCAGCACTCAGACCTCCTCGCCGCAAGATCTGGACACACGCTCAATCCCACAACCCCACATGCAGACGAATGGGGAATTTTCATTTTAATCCCTCATTTCTGCCTTGGTTTAGCTCGCTTGAGCTCTCAGCAATCTCATACACACAAGAGCACGTGGCCCTTCCTTTATCCTAGCCCAACCTCGGCTCTCGCTGCTGGGCAGCTGGTGTCCAGCCAAGCTGGAGGAGCGTGCCAGAGGGCAGATTTTCTCCTTTTAGGGAAAAAGTAGAGGAAAGGACAAAGTTTCTGTCATTTACTGCAGGAAAGAGAGGAGGGTAATGGCCTCTTCTCCCAAGTGACAGGGGACAGGATGAGAGGGAATGGCCTCAAGCTCCACCAGGGGAGGTTCAGGCTGGACATCAGGAAAAAAAAAAATTCAGACAGGGTCATTTGGGACTGGAACAGGGACGGGGTCAAGTCCCCTTCCCTGGAAGGGTTTAAGTGATGGGTGGACGAGGTGCTGAGGGACATGGGTTAGTGATTGATGGGAATGGTTGGACTCCATGATCCGGTGGGTCCCTTACAGCCTGGCTGTTCTATGATTCTGTGAAAGTGGCACCTCTGGGTTCTAATTTTTCCACTCGGAAGCGAGAGGCTGCGCCAGAATTCAGGCTGCGCCCTCCTTAGAGCCTCCCTGTGGGTGAAAGCAGAAATACAAGACAGATCCACAACCCACAGCAGCTTAAACTCTGATCCTTACCCGGAATAACCCCACTCGCTGCCGAGACAGGTCAAGAGGAACAGGCTCGCTGACACGGGGTGAGAGTGAAGCAGACTGGAAAGGTCTCAAATCCGCTCTTGGCTAGACCCTGTCTGGGCTCCTTCTGCCTGCGGGGTTGGCTGCTCAGGAGAGGAGAAGCATTTGCATGCATAAATCGAGCACGACGAGCTTTGAGCTTATACGCAGGGTGGAAATGAGAGGCAGAAATGCCTTTTTCTTAAATCAATTTATTGATTTCAACACACAGAACAAAACAAAAAAAAAAAAAAAGAAAAATTTCGATCCTTCAAAGCAAACCACGTCGCACCGTGGGGGAAAACAAAACAGATTCAAACTGGCAAGACGGTGGCTGGAAAGTGGGAGCGTTTGGCAAAACCCCTGGGGACCGTTTGTAATATCCGGGTCGTGTCCAAAGGGGTGTTACCCACACCTCAACCCCACTGGAATGCGTTGTGTGAATTTAAAATCCCAGAAACCCAAAGAATCGGGAATAATTCCAGAGGTTCTGGGCAGGCTGGACAATTTGAGCGGCCGTGTCAGCATCAGGGAGCTGCTGGGTGGGAGAAGCTCCCTGATTCAGCTCTGCTTTAATCCGAATAATCCAAATAACCTGAATAATCCAATTTCTGAATAAGCAGCGTTTCTCTTTCACCCGGAGGCATGTTGGAAACCGAGCAAAACAACAGCTCCCGCTGAGATGCGATGCGTAACCTCATTAACCTGACGAACAAACTCACGCTCGGCCCAATCTGACGCCCGAGGTATTTCAAGGACAACATTCGCGCTCTTCCAAGGCCCCTCCTGCTTCCAGGTGCTGCCAGTATCCGACTGCTGGAAGCGGAGCGTGATTTCCAACACAACCTGGAATGATAGAGGACTGAACGGCATCTGAAGAAGCAAGCGGATGGTGAAAGAAGCCCTTTATAAACTACTTTTCAACCCCAAAAAACCTAGGATAAAGCAACAGAACAGCGCACACAGACTAAGAACTCGGGACCGGGTGGCTTGGGAGCTCAAGGTGTTGTTGCCGGTGTTGGAATGTGGTTGTCCCTGCGCTGTCACTGGCCACGTCACCACCTCCCACCCTCTCCATAAACCAGCTGCACGACAAAGAGCCTCAGAATCATCCTGCAGGAGCCCTGGATCAAGGAAGCCTGGAACCCTTTCCCCCATGGGTTACGTTCCCAGCCTTGTTTTCCTTTCCTTTCCCTCCACTTCACTCTCCCCTTTCCCAAACCAGCTCTGCAAGTACTTTTAGCATGGGAAGAGTTCACTCTGTAACCCTTGGAAGTTATTTAAAGCCCAGATGGACTTTGTTCCCCTCTTTGTGCTTGTTAACAGCCAACAAAAAGGGGGGGAAAAAGGAAGATTCATCTCTTAGGTGAGAGTCAAGCCCCTTTTCTCCTCTTCCATGGGGTATAAGCCACTATGAATAACAAAATATTGCTGTAGCTTTCATGAATGGAGAAGAAAACATCTCAAACACAACTGTCTTTAGCCACCAGGACAGGTTACCAATCACTCACGAGCTTGGAAAAAGGCCGGCCTCATCCCAGCATTCATTTTTGCAAAGTCCACCCAACCGGGATTCCTCCTGGGAAGCACTCAGAGAGGGAGACACTCCAGCACGAGCTTCGGTTGCAGGTGGGGACCCATCTGAAGGGCTCACGATGCCAGTTTTCTTCTGTCCACAATGGAATTAAAAGCAGGAGACAGGCACCTTGTGCCCCAACCAGACGCCTCTGGCATAGAACCAACCGCTCCCTCAGTTTTAACTCAAGGATGCACAATTTGCAGCTGTAAACACAAGCGCTAGGTCCCAGGCCCTGGTGTGAGCTCTCCGCAGTCATTTCCAAGCGAGCAGCTCCGTGACAAGCAGCTGGCAACACGAACGTTCAGCCGCACAGAGCTCCTCAAAACCAGGGGAGCCACGGAAGAGTGGGAAGCAGCTGTGCTGGGTGAGCGCTGAGCCCTTTCGCACATCGGTCACTGACAAGACATCTTGCAGTGATTCACAGAGAAGCCGGTGCCCTTCCTGAAGCCGAGGGCTACGTCGCAGTGAGCTCCGTGACGGGTAGAAGCTCGCTCTGGGGACCAGAACCTGCATTTTTCCACAAGGATCATGAATTTTATCCATCCCATCATCACCTCATCATCATCAGTGCTTCAGGATGCTTTGCATCGCCATCCAATTCCATTCCACAAGGGGCAGGGAATTGATCTTCCAAGGCACAGGCTGCTACAGCCACACGGCAGCGATTTGGCATGGAGCTTCACTCTGCCCTTCACAGCTTCAAACCCCGACGGTGCCTTCAGTGCAAACATCGGAACGTGGGATTGGGGAGGGAAAACAGCCGCGTGGAGCTGGGGAGGCAAGGGAAAAGGAGCAGGGGAGGAAGGAAAAGCTACAACCCAAGTGCTTAAGCACAGCCACAACGTTCCCAGAGATGTGCTGGAAGTCAGAAGCAGGTTGTTTAAACTCTAACGTAGCACAGAGAGAGAAAAGAATCAAACCGGGGTCCTTGGCAGATCAGTTCCACATGGTGACGCTCCTAACCAAGCATCCAAACATCAGGGACAAGAGAAGAGGAGGAGGAGGTTGGTGTCTCAAGCAAGATTGTGCTGGATACAAAGGCAGCTCCGTGACTCGGCGTGGGAGGAGTGAGGCGGCTCATTTCACAGGCGGATATAGAAGCTTCAACCCCCCCCAAGAGGAGATGTCAGTACAGTAGACGGCAAATTCCATTTCATTTGGACACCAAAAAGTGCTGGAGATTGGCTTTTCCCCGGGTCACAGGCGACAGCTGGGCACGCAAATGGCAAACAAATCATTCTTCAGGCAGCGGAAAAAAGGGGAAACATTTTACAGAAGCAAGAGGCTCAACGTTACTGAGGTGCAGGTGCAAAACAAAAAGCGTTTCCCCTTCCTCCTGCTGCTTGAAACCTCGAACGCGGCAGCACAGCCGCAACCCAGTCAGAGGGTGGCCTGGTGTTCACGCACGTTCATCGCCAACCAGCATTATCCCACTGAACATCCAAGGAGGAATCTAGATCTGGAAAGGGAAAAAAAAAGGTTTAAACCTGAAAGCTCAGCATCGCTTTTCTACTTGAAGAGCCATGAGGTCTGAGCCAGCTGAGCATCTCAAAGGAGCTTTCAACTGAGCTCTTTCCTGCTGCCTGCCTGCTCTGCTGTGCCGCAGGGTAAAAAGTCTGGGAATTCCTGGCAAGGGAAAAGCATTCCTGGAATATTGGCGAGGCCAGACAGGGAGGCCTGAGCGGACAAATCATCTCGGTGGCGCTTGGATGGCTTCCTCAGCCGGGCAGGAAGGGAGAGAGCTGAGCTCCTGCTGCCAACAGCGCCCGGGGCCTCGGCAGAGAGGAAACAATCAGCGGTTTTGCCTTTGGTTTTACAGGGAAAGTCCCTGCCAGCACTGGAAA
>WAAB01012345.1:0-22424 GCA_013389865.1 Piaya cayana
GTGATTCTGTGGGAGGACGTGTCCACGCGCGGGGCTGTATCCAAAGCACAGAATCCCAAGAAACACCATTTCCCATGGGAAGACGAGGGCGGTCAAATAAGTACGGACCAAGCCAGGATTGCTGTAGCCAGGCAGGAGTTGAGGTCAGGCTTATCCAAAACAGTGAGCGCGATCAATCTTGACTCGCCCACAGCCCAGCCCCCAGGAAGGACAGAGCCACTGCCTTCCCACAGAAGGACGCTCACCCTCCCTACAAACACAAACCCTCCGACGCGTGAGATAAAAGGAGATCAAGTACTTGGAAAGAGCCACCGCTTACAGATTATTTCTCTCTCCTGTTTTTTTTCACACAGCACTTTATACCCCTTTAGCCATCACCTATAGTTGTAAATAAACTTGGGACTTTCACAACTGAAACATTAAAGCTTGAGGCCAGAAAAAACAAAACGTAAACTGCTGAGACATAGGACTATGAAATAAAAGACTAGAAAGAATCACAGCATCTTCCAGCCTGATTTCCAACGCAAGAGAAACTAGGGAGCTTCTCCCCCTCCCGTTTCACATCCAATAGCAGGAATACCAAAACTGGGAAAAGCACCGGTATAAGAACCCAAAGATCTTTCCTCCATTAGGAGCAAACACGCACAAAGCTAAAAAACGCAGCGAGATGTCAAGATGCAGCACGCTAAAAACGTCCCCTCCAGCAGCCGGAGGCAAATGCTGGGAGAGCTGGGGCTTTATCAAATCAAACGTTTTGATCTCCGAATCGTTACGCTGTCTGACTCCGTGGGGAAAACAAGACAGCAACCAGCGCATTAGAAGCCTTTGAAGGTGTCTTTCCCAGCCATTACAAAAGAAAAAGAGGGGAAAAAACAGGTACATGTTTGAGCCTCAGGCCCCAGCTCAAGGCAAAGGAAGATTTCAGAGGCTTGAGGCACCGTGCAAAGGGCTGGCGAGGGGGATCCCAAGCAAAAGGATGAGCACATGGAGGCTTTAAAAGCCCAGCAAGGTGCAACACACAGGGACATGGAAAAGGAATTGCTACCCTGAGCATGGAACCTTGGGATTTCATAGAATCATAGAATCANCAGCCTCCTCTTCTCCAGGCAACCAGCTCTGCCAAAAAGTGCTGCACTGGAAAAAACAATTTCTTCAAAACCAGCAAATAGGCTGATTGAAGGACACTTTCAGTTTTTCCTGACCCTTGAGCTCTTCTTGCTACAGGATTGAAGAGCAGCACAATGAACACACCTTCCCATAGAACAGGAGGCTTGCTTCAGAGTTCTTCCCACCTAAACACGAACTGCATAGGAGATCACCCTGAAAAACGTCAGCCAAAGGTTTTACGGAGATAACAAACTTGTCCTTGAGCGATATCCGATCATCTAGGTTTGTACAAACACCGAGAGCGCTGTGAGAATAAATTCCATCCATACTCACCTACATGGGGTAAACAAAACCACAGCACGGCCGCCCGGGAGGAAGCAGGAGGCGTTTCAAGCGTCAGCCCATCACCGTCGCTTCTCAAACCGGACCAGGCTCCCTCCCTCTCCAGCCCTGAAACAGATTATAAACCCATTGCCATACACGGATTGATGCAAAATGTAAGACGCATTCATAAAAAATAATATCTCTTACTCTGCGGGATAATCGTGCCTTAAACCCGAGCTGTTCTACATAAACTGTCCCCGTTTGAGTCCGGCTGATAGGTGGATCTGCAGAGGCTTCGACCACGGGGCTTTGCCTCCTTGCTGCCATTTCAGCAGATTATCTCCCCGCTTTGCCACGGCCCCAAGATTAAGCTTGTTTCACTACAAATCCAGCTGATATTTGCGCTGCGCTCATGCTGTCGGTGCTACAACACACAGCGTCCATCTCCTAAAGCGCTGCAGGATGGCTCAGCTGCATTTTCAGCGCTCGGCCCCGAGAGCGGGGCAGAGCGAGAGCTTAGCGGAACCTTCCCTTGAACTGAAAAATGTTTTGGTACCTCAGTGAAGCCACTCAGGCTGCCCAGTTTCTGGGTATCAGTAACAGCAAGGAAACGCCTAACAGGAACGTTCCCAACAGCTTCAAGAGAGAAAAAGCAGAACTAGTGGACCCAAAAATTACACTGAGAGGTAATACTTACAGGTTTCTGCTCCAGCCTAGGTAGGACGTTACATTTTTGGATGCGCTGTAGCTCCAAGCGCTACAGTCAGAAACGCTGACAGCTTTTGAAGTACGGTGGCAGCAGCTGGCAGAGGGGCCTGGGGTGTAGCACGGCGCCTTTTCAAAGCACCAGCTTCTCTTTTCAAGCCGCTGCATGGTGCTGGGATAACAAGATCCCAAGAAACGGCAGAGTCCCAAAGACAAAGTATAAAGAGAGAAAAAAATCTGGAAGGAAGGAGCAGCAGGAGTGAGAACAACAGCTTCTTGCTCCCTTGCACCAGAAGAACTGGTTGCATCTAAGTGGGATGTGGAGAGAAAGAATGGGATTGTTCTTCTCCCCCAATTAAAAGTGATAGATTACACACTAACAGCAAAAAAGAGAGGACAAAGCTCCCCCATCACAGTTTTGGGCATGTTCCACACGAAGTTAAAACAATAATGAAATGAAGGGCAAGTATGCGAATGCAGAGCAGGATTGAGAGCAGAGGCAGCAGCACAAGCACAGGCCGCTCGGGCCAAGAGCCACCACAGGCTTGATGGGAGAGGAGAACATGGAGAGCAAGGGGAACCTTCCCCAGGGCAGCCAGCAGGCAACGGGTGGTGGAAACACGAGGAGAAAAGCTCAGATACATCACACGGAATAAGAGTTTTGCTGCCCGGGCTCGCAGGAGGGATAACTGCTCTCCAACATCATCTCAACACCTCCGGCATCTCATCCCGCAGGGTACGACTGGGAAACACGGTGATCTGGACAAGAAATCTTGCGTCCATACGACACCATCCAAGCTGGTGAACAGAGTCACTGACAAATCATCTTATGAAAATGATTTTTATTTCTTTTCTTTTTTTTTTAAGTTCTTTTTTTTTCCTTCCCTTTTTTCGGAAGTCCCGATGTTTACAGATACGCTTTCGTTTCCGATCATAGAGCTTCGCGGCAATAAAAACCCCACAACGCAGCTAGCGGAGCAGCCGAACCGAGAACCCCATAAATACCAGCACAGAAAACAACGGACGACCACCGATATTTCTATACATGAACTATTACTTTTAATGTCACATTTTGACAGTTGTAAAAGGTCTACAGAACGTACGTGGGCAAAAGGCAATAAGTGAGTCTCTTGAAACACTAGATGTATCATAAACAGCGCATTATCCACATTTACATGATTCACACATCAAATTGATGGCATCCTAAACGTATTCCTTTTAAAGGATAGAGATTTTTTTTTCAATAAAATATTACATTTCATTTAATACTCTGGTACAATACTTCATACATTGCAGGAAGAAAAAAAAAAAATAAATGCGAGGTCTACTCCACCTAATAAAAGGATCCTTTTTTCATTAGTTTTTAGTACTGTAATTAAAAAAAAAATCACAATAATGTCATAAATAAACAGGTTTGGAGTTATTAATTACGTTTCGCTATTTAAAAGGGAGAAATTAAAAATGAATTTCAAATAACGAAGTTACGGGTGGCAAATCAGAAAACCTGACAACACATCCTAGTACCAGCTACGATTTTTTCCCATCCCTACAGCAACAACAAAAGAAAAAAGGAAATAGGCTTTAACGTCGTTAGATGTATCCGAGTTAACTGTGTTTCAAACACATCTTAAGAGGGAAAAAAAGTAAAGTTTGGTCAGGGTTAATAGGAGAAACCAATCAGTCCTAACAAGAGTTAGCAGAAATTAAAGTGTAGGCTATAAAACATTCAGTAAATGAAGTTCTGCAGCAAAAAAATTCATGCTGGCACAAATTACCGCGCCGAGGGAGTTGGGTTAAAGTTTCCCTTGTGGTATAAAATCTTCTACAACACTTCTTCCCTTTTCCATTCCACTGACACAGCAGAAGCTGCTAAATGAAGGCTTAAAAATTTATTCTCTAAAAAACTCACTAGAAATACACGAAACCCACATCCACTTCTCTCTCTCTCCCCCCTGGACCAAAAGACGTTTCTCTTTTCTTGCTTCGCCTGTCATAAACCCCTTGTTTAAAATAAGTTAAAAACGCTTTAAGAATCATCACCCCTCCGGCGCCAGGGCAGGGAAGGCAGGCGGGCTTCGCTTCACAGGGTCTCTCTCTCCCCTCTGGCGTTGAGCGGGGCCAGTTAAGAGAGGAGGATTTAGCCACAGTCTTTCCGCTCCTGTTCCCCCCCTCAGTGACGTTTTCCCACCATATGCTCCCCAGGATTAATACACATTCTGCAGTAAGAATTCCCTGGTTCCAAGGCAAAAAAAAAAAAAGAAAAGATAAAATCCTACAGCGGCAGGTCCTAAACAGCTAAAATGAGGTCATGGGAGGCAACTTGATGTTGACAACGTAACCGATTGGTGCTTACACAGGTCGGTCTTTTCAGATACGTCACACTGAGTTCATAAGAGATCAGATTCATTCAGGATCCTTCTCCTGTTCCTCTCAACTTCTCTCCTGACTTTTCCATTTGGTGCAGGCCAGCTCCGAACCTGACTGTGCACTCCACCTCGCGACAGCACATGAAGTGTAGAATTTCATAGAATCATAGAATCACCAGGTTGGAAGAGATCCATCGGATCACCGAGTCCAACCGTTCCTATCAAACACTAAACCATGTCCCTCAGCACCTTGTCCACCCATGCCTTAAACACCTCCAGGGAAGGCGAATTTGTCTACTCTAAAGAATTTTAACTGCTCGTTTGCTCTATGCAAATATCAACACTCAGAGCTGATCCCTGTGGGGTGGATGAAGCTGTAAGGAGGGACAAGAGAGGAAAGCAGGCAACGTCGAACAGGTATCTCGCTACCGAGTGAAGAGATTTCTCTCTCATCAGGACTAGAAATTTTAGATTCAGGAAGGGCATGAGTATTTGTAAGTATAAGGCTCTGACACGAAAACACGTATTGTGGTAAGCTGGTGACAGGAGTTCCAAAAAAAAAAAATAGCCTCAAGCCTCGGAAGACAAAAAGGACAACAGGCAAAGTAACAAAATTAGGCTTAAGATTAACGAAGCACCTTCATTCCGTTCTGAGTGTTCAAATATTTGCTTTTGCAAAGCGCTCTCAGGGAAAAAGGTAATGGAATCTCCCACTTAACCTTTCACGAAGCTGCATTAATTACATTCCGGGCTTTAGCGTAGTTCACTAGGAAGGCCAACGCCACAATCCTGTTGGCCCTGAACCCTCACGCTCAGCGATTCAGCGCAGAGTTCACCACCCGTGGTGTGAAAATGGCAATAATTCCTTCACACCACTTAAGTCACAGAGCTGCCTCGGAAATATGGGGAAAGACATAGGTGAATGCCACCAGCGCCCACTCCTAGGGACCGATCCTGCCACGATGCGTGTGCGGCTACTGACGGCTTCACAGGGAGCTTCTGGTCCAGGTAGCTGGACCGAGCAAAGTCAAGAAACCCAATTAACAGGCAGCTTAGCAGCAGTTCTTCATTCTGGAGTCCCTAGAAGAGGACTTTGTATCAACAACCACCAGAAGTGGTTTCAGATGAACGTGACTCTAATCGGGACAGCAAATTCGATCCAGCTCCGAAAGGCACTTCAGGTAGAATGATCATAAGCTCCCACCTGATGGAACAAACCAGAACGAGCCTGCTGGCCTTGCTGCCTGCACTGCCCTTCCCCTAAGGCAAGTGGAGCGGACGGCCAGCTTCCACGCGCTGCTTTCCCCACACAACTTGAATTTAGCCACTTACACTAGCATAAGGCCTTACAAAAAACCAAACAAAAAAAAAAATAGAAGGCTCAACAGCTTCCACCTCCCTGGCAGTACTGGTTACCTTATAGAAAGGTAACAGCCTGCACAGGGGGTTGTTTCACTGCTTTTAATGAGCTGTCAAGGCGTCATCATGCAACTTTTTAAAATACCTTCAACTCTGCCAGTTCGATTTCTTGCTTAATAAACGAACACAGACAAATTAAGAGACAACGTCCTCCCAAACCGCCAGGATATTGTGTCTTTGGAGAGATACAGTCAATTTCTGGTTTGGGTAGAGAACACGTAAAAGAAATTTTGATTGACATCGAGGCTACCTTGCAGAATTACTCACAAACAGCCCACCCAGCCACTCAGCTAAGTCATAATCAAAGCCACTACTTATCACAAAAAGCACCTTCATATCAATAACCACTCGTCCTTATGAAACTCAGTCTTGAGCTTGAAATGTATGAGGACTAATTTTATCACGTAGCCGATTCTAGTCACGCTGGTGATCCGCTATTTTCAAACAATCAAGTGTTGTTCCCATCAGTATTTTACATTAGCGAAACGGATTTATCCACATCATTGCTCTCCCACCACCCACCCCACAAGAAAGAAAGAATCCCACAACTGCTGAAATAAGGAAAAAAGACCCCACCTAACAGCCATACTGTGAAACAGAAGTACTACCTAAAAAAAACAAATGGATGAGAGTCCAACGGTTTGCGGGATTCAAAACTGACTCCACAAAGCAGGTGTCCACATTGTAGAAAGGATTTCCTTTTTATTTGGAAAACGAGCAATTGGAAATCAGGTATTGGAGAGAAGAGATAAAAACAATCTTTAGGTGGTCTTAAGTTTTTCCTACTGCTGAAGGATTAAAACCGTAAATAAAAAGGTACGAAGCCCTCAGAGTTCACCGTTCGTGCGAAGCTTCTTCCGCCTCTTTCTTGACCTTTTTAAAACCAAATTCATTTCTGGGGAAGGAAGAGAGAAGAAAACAAAAAATTGTTTAGGAAGAAATTAGGCTTTATTTCAACTCCAATTTCAACTCCAGAAACTCTTAAAACCCAATGAAAAGTCTCAAACTTATAAACTTGCTTATAAACTGCCTGGTACTTTGGCAGCAGATGAGATTGGGTATAAAACTCGGAGAAGGGCCTTGGACTAAATGGATGAAACGCGCTCACAGCTCCCAAATGGAAAAGGGAAAATAGGATTTCTGTAGCCTCTGAAAGCACAGGGGGAAAGGTGACAAAAGGCTTTAGATTAGAGTCCCAAAGAAGTTAATGACTGAAGACACCTTTAATTCAAAGCTATTTCTTTGCTGTGTTCACAGCCCATTAACCAAAGAATCAGATAAACCTACTAGCTAATAACCAATACGTACATTCAGTTGACTGATTGCAAGAACCAAATTATAACAGATATTTAAAACATAACAAAAAGAATCTACAAGTTTGCGTCTCAGCAAAAGCGAGGATTTAATTTATGACAACAATACCACACCAACTGCTCGCATCACACAGGCACAGCAGCGACCTTGAGGCTGAGCACGAGATTAAGCATTCTTTGAGTCTCTTTAGAAGCAAACAAATCCTTATCATCAGCCAGGAGATTGCTTATAAAAGACACGGGAACTTCAGGCTGTAGTGGTTACTCATCTTTGCTAGCACGCAGAATTTCAGCCTCCAGAACGAAAAAGACTCTGCAATTTATGTCACTGGTGACTCAGGGCAAGAGAACAAAAGGCCAAACCACCAAGGCTGATATTCCACGGTGTTTTGAAAGGGAGGCCTAGATGCAACTCAATCAACATCATCTTCTGGAATTTAAACACCCTAAGGGGTATAGATTACAAACATTTCAGGCATTGTAAAGTCCTTCACGTAGTTCAGTTTTGTGTATGTTTTCTCTAAAAATTCCAGGCCAGATGTGTAAATTCACTCCTGAAAACACGTACCTGCCTTTGCACGAAGTCTCTGTACATCTTCTCATCTGAAACTTTTCTGCTGCTGCATCAGCCCCACATTTTCATATACTCTAGCACTATCTTCTCTCATTCTGGAATGAAACACAGACTTACAGTCCAAAGATTCTACTTTGAAAGACACGTTTGTGCACACAACATAATCCAGTGATGATTTATTTTGCTCAACGTAGTTTAAGAGCAAAGCACAGGGCAACGTTCTCATTCGAGGTCCCTGAAGATTAATCAGAGCAGTTCGAAACGAACACAAGAAAAACAGAAGTAAACTTACTCTGGACACGTTGGGGTTGGGGTACAGGGTGGAAGAGGGCTCTGATCCCCACTTGTCTGGTCCGATAAAGAATATTTAATGTTTGTGTATTCGTGACCTTTTCTCTTACTCTTCTGTGATGCAAAACAAAACAAAAAGACAGATTTTGAATTACTGATAGGAAGCAATCATTGAAGTAGCAAAGAAATTACTGACAGTGGATGTTTTTAGAAAAAAGTCTTGCCTGTGGACAGAAGTTCAAATCTGCAGGTAACACACAACACGGACAAGACCTAAAGGCTGACTTTAGCTATTTGTTAAAAGACCCGGAAAGCCTCACTTTTCAATATTCCTTTTTCCACTCCCCTCTCCAGCAGAACGTACCGACCTTACAAATCAACACTCGTACACAATCTTCATCTTCCTTGGCAGAAGGAACCGCGCTTCATTCTTTAGTAGACGGTACCAGCCAGTGGGCTTCCCACTGACCTTATTTCCAGCTTGGAGATGTGGCCAAGTGCGTAACAGCGTTGTTTGCAAGATCTCTAATAAAATAACATCCTAGCCCATTAGGTTTGATATAAAAAGAACCCAAGCTGTTATTTGTATTCGGCAGCATATGTTTGAAGCTGCAGCCAATCGTGCTGGCATTCATCTACAGATACTGAAGGCTCCANGAGAGCAATGAGGTCTCCTCTCAGCCTCCTCTTCTCTTCTATGATTCTATGATTCCTACTTATTCCTGACAGATGCCTTTTCAACAGACCCTCAGTCCAGATCAATTACCTGGAAAGTCAAAGCTAAAAAACCAAGATATAAACAAACCACAAAGGCTCAAACTCCACTGCAGTCTACGGAGTTATGGGTATAAACCCCTCACCCACGAAGAATATCCTGAAGCCTGAAACCAGAGCTCGATTTCCACCACCCCCAAACCTGCGTGATGGATGTCAGCTCCAGTTACAGATGTACCGCACAGTAAATTTAAAAAGAATCAGTCAGTTCTTCTATTACTTAAGCTGACTGCAACAGATAAAACGAGCCAAGAAAAAAGTAGATATCTGGCTGTTCTTCCCTCTACTTAATTCAATGTAATTAACCTTTCCAATTCAGAATAACAGAACTGTGGTAAGAACCGCTCGTGTCCTAGATGTAAGAGAACATACGCATTTCCCACAGGGAAAAACCAAACCGCAAACCCCCCAAACAAATTCGCTTTCCTTTTCTTCGACACTTGTAAGACGACAGGCGATATGTAAGACAACACTTAATTCTATGAACTCCTGAGGTTCTCAGCATTTGGAAGATGGAATATGCAATAGCAAGATGGAATGCTGGCAGAGCAGGGATTTTTTATTCCCGCATACAAACAAAAAGCAGGATGCAGCTCTTCTCATACCCACTTCATCAGGCCAGCTGGTTGCAAGCCCTGCATGACAAGAAGCCAGCTAACAGGACTACCTGATTTCATCAGAGATGGCTTGTGTTCATCAGGCAGGGAGCACAACCTCATATTCTTTCCTATAAAGATGCCCCTAACTGACTTCACCAGGGTGTATTTGTTTTTTTTCAAGCTTGCATGGCTTGGAACTGCAGTTGAAGCAAGCAGAGAAAAGCAGCTAAAGTTTCTTAAAACACAGCATTTCATTCCAAACTATCTTTCTGAGTGACATTCAAGCACGTGATGGGATGAAGGGGAATGGTTTCAAGGTGAAAAAGGGGAGATTGAGATGGAATCTCAGGAAGAAATGTCTTCTGTGAGGGTGGGGAGGCCCTGGCCCAGGTTGCCCAGAGCAGGGGTGGCTGCCCCATCCCTGGAGGGGCTCAAGGCCAGGCTGGATGGGGCTTGGAGCCCCTGATCCATGGGAGGTGTCCCTGCCCTTGGAACTGAATGGGCTTTAAGGTCCCTTCTGACCCAAATCATTCTATGATCCTGTGATTCTGCATAGTATTTTGCTCCTCAGCTGTTTTATTTTCTGCTCTATTGGAAGAGGCATTGGAGCACTCCCAATTCACCATGTTTTTTTTCAGGGCACTAGTTCCTACCATCCCCACAAAGCTTTGCTTTTGTCTGAGATGTTCTATATTGTTTTATTCCTCCAGCTGCCACTAGGCCGTAGTTATAGGTCAAGACCTCCTGAGGTAAATCAATGTTCATCTTCAGTCTCTTAAACTTTTATTCTTGTGCCTTCTGAACTACTAACAGAACTCAGAATGAAATACAACTAACTGAGCCTCAGCACTATGGGGAAATACACTGCTCCGCACAGTAACAAAACACTATTCAAACCGCACTACTACAATCAGGAGAAAGTTGCCCGTCTTCTTTTAAATGGCAGCAGCAGAAAGAGACCATATTTGCGAAGCTGAGGATATAAGGCTTGTATAATTACACCCACAGAGATATGAGGCAGCTCTGAGGCGAAGCGAGACAACAAAGCCGGGGGGGAAAAAAAAAAGTACACCTGAGGGACTTATTGTTCTTCACTCTATGTCTAATCACCATCAGAGCACACAACAGCTGTCCTGGGGAGAGGAATAGAGCCTCTATCCTTTCTGCTGAACAGAGCATCTACATCGCGTAGGAAAATATAAAATAAGCCCTGCCACACTTCAGAGCAGCCAGACATCACACACGAGTGCCAAGCCCGAGCTGGCACGCTCCATCTCCAAGCAGGATTACATCTCACACCTGGCATCACACTAGCCACACAGCTCCCACATCTGTCTGAGCAGTTGTGAGGGTTCCTCTCCTCCTAAGCAGCAAGGCAGCTGCAGAAGGGAAGCTACTGAAATTCTGAAACGAAGATAAAAATCACAGATGACCAGAGTTAGGGCAGGGAATGAAAGCAACAGTGGGGAGAAAGTTAGTTCTTCGCTACAAGATAAGGGAATTTCTGAGTCCAAGGAAGTACTTAAACAGAAAGAGAGAGGTGAAAGTCTTGTAGTTGTCACTAAATATTCAAAAACTTCTCTCATCTTACCATACCAAATCAGTCCCCTAATTGCTTTTTGTTGCCCACTTTATTACAAAATCAGCACGCTCATTTTTTAAATCTTTCAGTTTGATATACTTACCTCTTCCTAATAGACATGTAATTTAAGACTCCAAAATGCATATCAGAGCTCCTGCCGTTCAGATTTGATTGTCGTAGTTTAGAAATACAGTTAACAGATTGGAAATCTCTTTAAAGCCCAACAGAGCACAAGGTTCTGTATTAATTAATAGAGCTTTATCTTTTATTCTGCTTGCACAGAAAGCTAGATATATTAAAGAGAATTTGAGATGCAGGCTGCAGGGACTGAGGGACGGGATGCTATCCATGCAAGCATTTTTATGGAAAGTAAAGCACCACCAGCTGCACTCGCATGGAGAAGCCTCTCAGACTAATTATTTTCTTCCTCGGCAAGTGGCCAAACACATTGGTTTTTATTTTATGATTTTCTAATTCCAGAGTCATTGGGCACTGGCAGAGGCTGCCCAGGGAGGGGGTTGACTCGCCTTCCCTGGAGGGGTTTAAGGTGCAGGTGGACAAAGTGTTGAGGGACATGGGTTAGAGATTGGTGGGAATGGTTGGATTTGATGATCCGGTGGGTCTCTTCCAAGCTGGTGATTCTATGATTCTATGAAATACAGGTTGACTTCTCTCAACACTGTTAACAGAGGGTTACAGAGCCAGCCTTTCCCCAAAGCATTAGTTATACTCAGCAGTCACGACTCCAAAGGTCACAGGCAGCAATCGAGCAACTCTACCCCCTGTTCCAACGATAAGGTGGTTCCTATGTAACATTTTATACTGAGAACAAGCGTACCTGCTCCTCTTCGATTCTGCGCTGTAGCGTTTCAATGTAGTGCTGCACTGCCATGTAAATAAATCTGTACTGTGCTTCTGTCTGAACCATCCCTGACCGCTGCGATCTCACCATCTGAATGGTCTTCGGAACATCGATATCGCAGTCCACACCTAGGAAGAATCACCAGCACGTTAAGAACAGTGAAATAAACTTTGTGTTTGGAGAAAAGATCGGCCTCATCTTCCAGCAGAACGCAGTGCAATAAGACTGCTAATGTTTAACTGATTTATCCCTGACTGCTGACACACAGATCCGTAGAAGCGTAGCATGAAGTGGAAAGCTGTCCTGAGGGAGAAAACTGCACCACTTTACACTGTTCCAATATGCCTTTAAAAGCAACCCAGCTCCACACATACGCCAAGTTAGTGTTTATGGCACTTTACGCATAAATACAAGATGAGTCTCCGAAAACAAGTTACTCGGATTGAGTGTGCATGAGCGCACGGACAACAACACGCCCGTGAATGATCTGAGAAGGAAAACAGAAAAAGAAATAATATAAATAGGAAGAGAAAAAACAGATTCCTGGCTAATCCTCAGCTGAAAGGTTTCGTTATGCTGAATGGGAGCAGGGTGCCAGCACTTCCGATTCCAGAGGAATGAGTAAGTCCCTTCTATGTCAAACACACACACCGACTGTAGCACCAGTCAAATCCTGTATTCTGTCAACTCTCCTGCTATTTTACCACGAGGCACCTGTCAACGTCCAACAGGGAAAGAGAAGCAAGGCAAACCTACCTTTTTCTCTTATGATGTCAATAAGAATATCGATGACAATGAACGTTCCTGTTCGCCCAATCCCAGCACTGTAAAAAGAGAAAGGGGGGGGGAAAATTAATTATTTTGATCTCTCTGAGCAAACATCAAAGCACTAGTCCAAGTAAAAGTCTAACATTAAGAGATATTAGATTTCCAATCTATAGCCAGAGGCAAACCAAGTCACAAAGCTAAAAGTAACTACAGACCTAATCGACTTAACGTGGAAGAGACAGAAGTCATAACAGCACCTCTGTACAGCACCGAAACCGAAGAAAACGACAAGGTCAGAACTAACAGTTCCTTGATTTGTAAGAAGCACCTAATTTGTAAGTCAAGACTGATGAGAGAGCACTCAGGAGGTGGGATGGGGCACTGGAATTTCCGTGCTNCAGAGAAAGGCGGGGAAAAAAAAGTTAATTGTTTTGCTCTCTCTGAGCAAACATCAAAGCACTAGTCCAAGTAGAAGTCTAACATTAAGAGATGTTAGATTTCCAATCCATAGCCAGAGGCAAACCAAGTCACAAAGCTAAAAGTAACTACAGACCTAATCGACTTAACGTGGAAGAGACAGAAGTCATAACAGCACCTCTGTACAGCACCGAATCCAAAGAAAACTACAAGGTCAGAACTAACAGTTCCTTGATTTGTAAGAAGCACCTAATTTGTAAGTCAAGACTGATGAGAGAGCACTCAGGAGGTGGGATGGGGCACTGGAATTTCCGTGCTCCTGCACCTAAAACACACCTAGTCAAGACTGGTACCACCTCCCCACACAACATGAGAAATTCTTACTCGTGTAGCCATGCACACCCCGAAAGGCAGCCTGCTTCAAAGGTAACCATTTGACAACCATCTAGAACACAGCATTTTGCAAAGCAGAAAGCAAAACGCCTTGTAAGATCAAAGACTGAGTAGCTCTCAGGGAAATCTGTCTTCTTTTAAAGTTTTCAGCTCTCCCGTTAAAAAAATACCCCAAAAAACAAAAGGAGGATTCAACAGAACTGCAAAGGCATGGAGAGTAGGAGAGGCACAGTGCATCACCGTACCTGCAGTGGACGACGACTGGTCCCGCATCAGAAATGCTCTCCTGCTTATGGTGCACCTCCTCGAGGAAGTCTAGGACACCTCCAGGGTCACTCGGGACTCCGTGATCAGGCCAAGTCCTGAAGTGATATTGCCAGACCGTTCTCTCCGTGTTCCCCTAGGAGGAAGATGCGAACACATGAAATGAAAATCTTCAGATCAAAATCCTGCTAAAAGCAGTTAAGTGGCAAAGCTGAGTCAGATCAGAAGGTGGCATATCCAACCTGCTGCTCAGTACCCACAGCACCACGACTCTTAAAGGAGCAAAACACACCAGGAAGAACTCTGGCTTGAGTGACAAGGCAATCACATCACCTGCATCCTCAGCTCCCTCTTTCTCACGCAGTTGTTTCCAACCACATTTCCATCCTCGCCTCATAAGCCAAGGCAAAGTTCCATCTGAGGATGACCTACACCCAGGGACCTTCATCTGTCACATTCATACTTATCAGCACTTATCTCCCACATCTCTTGCCGCTCTGTTGCATCCCACAGACATTCCAATCCAATCCATCCCGCTTATTTCCTCATTACACAATTAGTTTTGCACCCTGATCCAAATTGTTCCCTAACGAGGAAGTGCTATTTCCACGCTAGTTCACCGTTTCCTTCCTCATCTTTTGTATCCCTTCCTTTAATTGTTCTTCCTACACACTGGATCCACACACACACCATTTTCTTCTAGCGCAACCATGAAAGGGAACAAATGCCTAGTGGGATTACTTAAAAGCATCGTTCCCTCTTTCCAGATTTCCTCAAAGCTCTGCAGCCATGCATCTTCTGCCAAAAAGCGCTTAGGTACAAGAATCTTCAGTTATCCCAAGGACAGAGAGGAAGAGGTACGGAATAAACCTGGAGCTTCAAAGACACAGGGCTCAATTTATTATTCTCTTAGTGCTTTTATCGATTCAAAAGAAACAGTCTATTTCTGTGTTTTCTTTTGTTCTCTGCAACCTAAATTAAAAGGACAGAGTTTTTAACATGCTTACCTGCCCAACTTTAGAAAGCTTAAGTTCTCTTAGTGTGTAATCGTGTGCTGCACTCTCCTTAACATTCCTAACACGCATAACACCGTACTCCTTTAGGGAATATTCATCAGGCCAGTACTTGACGCATTTACTCTGCAAGATTATAAAAAAAAAAGAAAGAAAAAAGGCGAAAGAAAAAGAGGTATGAGTAAGAAGAAAGGCTGGCTCATAAACTGGTTAACAAACACGCTGCTGAAGCTTTCGTTTCTGAATACAAAGGGCAATTACCAGCACCAACAGGACAGTGAGCTGACAAGGTAAAAACATTTTAGGGAGGTTTTTTCCCCTACATAAATACCAGGTATTTCAGACAAACAGGGACAGGCAACCTCTCCTTTGAGCAGCTTTAATGATCATAGAATCATAGAATCACCAGGTTGGAAGAGACCCATCGGATCATCGAGTCCAACCATTCCTATCAAACACTAAACCATGTCCCTCAGGACCTCGTCTACTCCAAGTACCTGGTTTGCCTTGACAAGTTTCAAAACTCAGGGATTAAAATACTGCCAAGTGTACCCCAACCCAGATAAGGGCTACAGAACACTGAGAATTTCCAGTGGAATGCTACAGTCTTACAGGCTACTCTACAATTAAACCTCAACAGCCTGCAAAACAAATACAAGTAAAAGGTATAAGCCATTTTTTGCAGCAACAGAACATAGATGCTTGTTTTTGAATCGCTTAGAGCAGAAAGGGCTATCATAGTGCTCCAATTCAATCACCAAAGGAACAAAGCACTGCTCCTTGTGGCGAGGCACTGAAGCCTCACGTGTCAGTAGCTTTTGAAATGTAGTTTTTGGCGTGCTGCTCTCCTCTCATCTTTGGCCAGGGCCTAGTTCCACTTTGAGAGCCTGTTTTTACCTTTCCTCTCTCGACTTCTTTTGTTGTCATAACAATGACTCGAGAATTCTCCTGGAACACCATCCTCCAGAAATCGTTCACTGTATTCTGCAGGCAACCTTGAGTAGCAATGTAGCTTTTTTTTGGCTTGGAATTGTTGCACTTTGTTTCGAACTCAGGCTAGAGAAGAAAAAAAACAATTCAACAAATGGTTACAAGACTAACTCGGACTTGGGTGAGGATGTTAAAGAGATGGGCTGTGCCAACGAGATTCCTGTAGCTAGGAGTGTACTTACCATAATAATATTAGCATTGATATAGTCTGAAACAGGCTCGTTTGGATCACCATCGTGTAGAACAACTCTGGTATGATCAACTGGAAGAATATAGATGTATGTTAAGCACTTGCATCCCACAGTTGTGAATCACAGAACTGCTTGGTTGGAAAAGACCTTTAAGATCATACAGTCCAACTGTATTCGTCCACTACTAAACCAGATCCCTGAGCGCTTAATCTGACCGTCTTTTAAACCCCTCCAGGGGTAGTGACTCCGCTACCTCCCTGGCAGCCTCTGCCAGTGCCTGAAAATCCTTTTGGTAAAGAAACTTTTCCAGATGTTTAATCTGAACCTCGCCTGGTCCAGCTTGAGGCCATTCCCTCTCATTCTATCACTTGTCACGTGGGAGAAGAGACCAGCAGCCACCTCGCTCCAATCTCCTTTTCAGGGAGCTGTAGACAGCGATGAGGCCTCCCCTCAGCCTCCTTTTCTCCAGGTTAAACAACCTCAGCTCCCTCAGCTACCTCTCATAAGTCTAAAATATTTTAAATATCCCACAGACAGGTACAGTTTTCCCTGCTACCAGAAGCTCTCAAGTTATCAAACTCAGTAAATTAACAGCTAGAATAGTCAACTTATCTTTTTTTGCCATTTCATAAAACAAGTTGTTAATTCATAACAAGCCAAATCAAAGCGTTCGTGCCCGCAGTAACTCATGTGTACATGGACAGCCAAGCACTAAGTCAAGACAAACGGCTGCTGGATTTACACACAGTTTTCTACTGCAAATTAATCCTCTTAAATCTGAGCATTCCATTTTGCTGAATAAGAGTTTAGGGCTGCGATGCTTTTAAATGAAAGCTGGAGATAAAACCAATATTTGGGAATCAAAATATCGGTATCTACAAAGCGCAAATATTTGAACATGAATTGGAAATTGCGTGGGCTAATACTGACAACACAAGAGGGGGAAATATCACTGAAGGGAAGAAAAAAACATAGCAGTGATTAATTAACTCTGTATTTACAAGTTAAAGAAAATAAAGAATAGGCTTACGCTGTAATAAAAGGAATTAATACTTACAGGGTAAAATGTTTTTGTATCTATTTTTGTTTTTGTTTTCCTGACGCTGACCTTCTTTACGACTATAGAGGAGTTTGCACTCTTGCTGCTGCAGAGTCTAAACGAAAACAGCACGAGAAACCGGTTTTAATAAAAGCAGCTCAGACTGTGGTACCAGCGATGGCTTTTACTTCAAAGCTTGGGCATGTCAAGCACATTTGCTCACGTCTATTTCAGTCTCTGATACCACTAGTGCCTCACTTAGCGACCTTGGACAGTTAGGCTCATCCTAAAGGCAGGGAAACCAAAGAACAAAAGCAATACAGGAGAGAGCTGTGAGGTTTCATGCTGTGAAGCAAAGACAGAAGAGGAATCTCTATACAGCATCGCAACATGTGAAATAGCTCAATTCTTGCCACGTTGCAAGAGTGTCTCAGGTGCCTTTATCACCTTTAATACTTTGAAGCTTGTGGAACACAGTGCAAAAGAACCGAAAGCTAAACTTTGCTGGCAGGTTAAAGAAAAATGGAAACAATGAAGTTCACGGAAACCATAGTTCCAAACACAACTTCACCTCACACAGTTAATTATTGCTTTGAGCATCCCTGAGGAGAGATCTATGAGCAGCAGGACTTCTAACAAGCCCATTAAGAGATGTACACGACGCGACAATAAATCCGCAACACAGTCCTCAATCTCACAACAACATCCAAGCATTAAGCTCAAAGAGCCATTTTTCAGCGGCTAAAACGTCACGAGGACTGACAACATTTCTATCTAGTGGTTCACGGGACAAGAGGAACATCCTCAAATATGCCTGAAGACAAGTAATTTATGACAACCATCTGGACTGCCAAACCATAAAGAGCGCAGGCAGAGATTCATGGACATCCTGGAGTTTGCCCCCCCACCACCTCCTGCCACCGAGGCCGACAGCGAGAGCTTCCCTGGGGCGAATGAAAAAGCACGACACTCAAACTGCTATGAGAATGCTGCATTTCCAACAAGAGAGTGGAAAAAAAGTAAAGTTTGGTGCTGACCTCGCTAACATCAGCAAAGGGGAAAGAGAAGTGGAATGTCTCACAGGTAAAACCTTTCATTTCTTACATTTGCTCTTTCTAGAAGAGTTCTGGCTTCCTAGCAACTGCTGTTCTCCAGGAAAAGCCAAAAGAGGAAAACACGTCGCTTCTAAGGACCAACTGACAAATCCCTTACAAGACAAATTTACTCAACAAAGAGCAGAGGTCAAAAAAGAAGTCATAATAGTCAAGTTACATTTAGACAAACCAACAATCCAGTCCTAAGTGCTCTGTACAGAAGTGCTTCCCTCAAGGAAAATAACTCAAACATTAATTCACACAGTTTCTGGTAAGCCAGCACCAATTACAAGAAAGGCAAGCCAATAGGGCACACTCTTCATAGAATCATAGAATCACCAGGTTGGAAGAGACCCTCCAGATCATTGAGTCCAACAATTCCTATCAAACACTAAACCACGTCCCGCAGCACCTCGTCCACTTGCACCTTAAACCCCTCCAGGGAAGGCGAGTCAACCACCTCCCTGGGCAGCCTCTGACAGTGCTCAGTGATCCTTTCTGTGTAGAATTTCTTCCTGATGTCGAGTCTGAACCTACCCTGGTGGAGCTTGAGGCCATTCCCTCTTGTCCTGTCCCCTGTCACTTGGGAGAAGAGCCCAGCTCCCTCCTCTCCACAACCTCCCTTCAGGTAGTTGTAGAGAGCAATGAGGTCTCCCCTCAGCCTCCTTTTCCTTTTTATACTCTCTGAAAAAGAGCAGGGCATGCTTCGAGTGGGCAGAGGGGAAGAGAGAAGAGAAAGCTTAATCCTCAGTTTATGACTTCCCCACTGCCACGACTTCATCTTCTTATACCCCATCCACATTCGTAGAGAACGGTTTTACCTTTGGTACGTCTTATGCTTTGCATGGATTTGGTTTTCTCCTCCTGACAATAATCTTGGAACAGACTGGACTGTACACGACCAAAAAACAGTTTCTTTGCAAATCCATCTCTATTCAAGAAGTTTCTCAAAATAGCATTACAGCCTCTCAGAGAGAGATCAGGACTTTCTAGTTACCTGTTGCCACCTGCTGGTGGAGCTTGCAGACTCCACTATGGTTTTCTTTGGTCTGTGTTTCAAACTAGCCCATTACATTTAACATATTTCTAAGCTTTTGGCCATGACCATCACGTGTGTGCAGTTGCTAAGTGACGCCAGTTGTCAGAGAAGGGTTAAGACCCAAGCTAGACTCGAGTAATCTGGAATACGTTAGTTAACACTCGTATTTAATTTGTTCTACTTGAAAAATCAGTTTCAATTATATTTTTCTCCCCTGAAACCATTAGGGCTTCAAAGCAGAGAACGGAGCCAGCACAGGTATGTTAGACATGAGGGGTGTGCTGGTAAGACAAAAGGAAACAGACTTCCAGCTGCAGGCAGAGAAAGGAAACACAGAAACAAAATAAAAACACATCTCCAGCAGCCTAAGGAATACATACAATCAGCTTCCTACCACTACTGCTTCACAACAGTTTTAGGATACAAAAAAAAAAAAACAGCTATCAAAACAGCATCAAACTCAATGGCAGGATCATATATTGACTGAGACATCACACTGGAGTTTTGTAAAGCAATGGTAGCCAACCTCCCAAAGAGAGTGCAAATCAGAACATCCTCTGCACCAGACAGCACAGTGCTATGTATCAAATTAATAGCATTGGAGAATATAATTAACTCTCAGAATCAGAAAAAAAAGGCAAATATTTCAATCGCATTGCTAGCAGATACAAATCCGCTGAAATTTTAACAGATGCTGTACCTGACACAGGGGATGGGAGCAAGAACAGGGAGCTGAAGAGACAGAGGGGGAGATGCAGAATAGTCAGCAAGGCTGTAACAAATCTGACATGTTAGCAGTGTAGAGATTTAATACTGTGACACTGAAATATAATGAATTACCTCAAATTCTTCCCAGAAGCCCTGCTTGACTTTATCTGTGGTCTCTGCCAGCTTGCTTAGCTCTCGCACTCTGCTTTCAATCTCTGCAGCGTTAATACGGGTGGTATTCAGAGGCTAAAATAGACACAAACATTAAACAAAAGTATAACTGTGAGAAGACAATTAAAGCATAAATACCCTACACAAACTATATTTTATATAGGTAATTCTAGGATCCAGGCATCTATTTGGACTTCAAAACTTGTACAATGACGGGCACTGAGGGCAGAGAGGAAGGGGGCAGGGAATAATTGGTTTTATATGAAGTCTCACAGTTGTTCTTCAACTTGTTTCATTTCTGGACTAGTCTTGTAATCCCTATGGAGCACGATGAAAACTAGAGAAGTTCTGTGTACAGAGACCAAGAGTCTGTCCCTTCACATGGATAAACTTCCCATCTAAATAACCAATTTCTTCATCCAGTTTCATGAAGTATAGCTCTTTTTTATTTAATTAGGAAAGAAAAAACAATGATGTCTCACAGAAGATATGGAAAATCCTTCTCTTCAACAATACATGCTGAAGATCAAGCTCCGTGGTGCCTTCTCCATTCACTCACCTGCTTGAGCTGCAGTACTGTGCCCAAAGTTTCTACCATAGGGTTCTTCTTGTAATGTTCCACTAGATCTGTCAAAGAGTCGAACTTCTCCCCTCCACCAACGTCGTATTTTAGATCCTTGAAAAACAAACGCTCATCAAAATCAACGCGCTTCATACAATGACGTCGACATTAATATTGTATTTAGGCAAAGCAACGTAAGAGAAATTCTCTTTAAAACCATAAGAATCGAGTAAAATCCTTCTGCTAAGGGATAGTAGAAGCTTCGTAACAACAGACACACAGAGACACTATGGGGGACGTTATCCTTTATGTCAGCTAACAGCAAATAATATTTTCTGCCTTTCTGCCTGAGCTACACCATCAGAACCCAGCAGACAGCTTTGGAAACCATTTCAGATTCCTAAGAATCAACAGCTCCTGAAAGATCAGCACCTTGACTGGCACCACCCCTATCTCAGGGAGCCCATGCTAAGTTATTTTACTCAATGCTGTACCTGCTACTAGTAGAACATTGTGAATCAAAGAGGTTTTATTAAAAAAATGCTCATAGTTTAGCTTCTAAAGTCTTGGTACGCTGCTTCTATCTCCAAACTGTATCTTAATGTCCAATTAAGATGTTGCACCATCTTTTAGGACAACACAAAAAAAAAATTACAAAATCTGTGATTAATTTTTTTATAAATATCAACCGATGTGTATACATGAAAACATCAAAAGTTCATAATTTAATTATATTTTAGTTATGAACTACTCTATTTTTAATNACAGTCAGACAAGATTAAGTGAGGCCAAGTGGTCAAAAAACTCTAAACACTAATAGAATTGTGATGCTATCAAATTAGTCGGTTTGATTAAACAGATGATGTATAGCACAGAGTACCATGAGGAAAAGGGGAATTTATTCTGCTCTCCGTAGCAAGCGCAAGATGGCTCTCGAGTTAGAATAAATCCAGCGCCCATGGAAGCTGCCCTGTTAAAGCTGCTTGTGCTTCAACCTACCTGGCAGTGAATCATGACATGTGTCACTTTCGATTTCCCATCGTTGCTCTCTCCTTTATCGTCTCCTGTCCGGACAGAAAGAACAAAGTCCCCAGGGTGGCTTTGACTCTCACGCACAAGAAAGCTTCCGTGTTTTCCTTTTTCTGTTAGCAGTTTTTCAGCTTCTCTTCCAGAGAGGTGCCCATGAAACCACCTTTAAATAAAGCAAGACAAAAGACAGGTAATCATCATTCCAGCCATGGCTGGATCTGCTTGTTCTAAATATTTATTATAAAGCAAAACGCTTGTAGAATCATGGAATCGTAGAACAACCAGGTTGGAAGAGACCCACCGGATCATCGAGTCCAACCATTCCTATCAAACACTAACCCACGCCCCTCAGCAGAGTGTGTATACTGAACAATGTCCACGTCTACACAAGGCCTTGTTTTTTAAAAATAAAGAACCAAATATGCCTTGGAAGTATACACGTACATCCACAAGAGTGATAACAGAAACAGTTCAAAGCAAGCAGTTCCAGAAGCACCGAAATTTGCATTTCACACAAGCCCCAAATAAAACTTCCCTCATTCAAGGCATTTATTCTTCATTTATTATCTTATTTATTTTCACGGACGCCAAGCTATTCACCACTATTCATCTGACCTTTCAGATGTGGGATCAGCACAGTTCAGCGGGTATTTCAACTCTATAACATCGCCGTTCTTCTCCTTCAGCTGTCCATGATGTTCCATATAGTATTGGACCAACTCAGCCAACGTAGCAAACTTCTCTCCTCCATAGAGGTCATAGTAGTCTCCAGTGTTCTGGATCTTGATGTGAGTGACAGCTCCAGTTCGTCTAAGATTCGGAAAAAAAAA
>WAAB01012346.1:0-39486 GCA_013389865.1 Piaya cayana
GGTAGTTGTAGAGAGCAACTACAACTCTCAGCCTCCTGTTCTCCAAGCTAAACACCCCCAGCTCTCTCAGCCGTTCCTCATAAGGCCTGTTCTCCAGTCCCTGCACCAGCTTTGTTGCTCTTCTCTGGACTCGCTCCAGAGCCTCAACATCCTTCTTGTGGTGAGGGGCCCAGAACTGAACACAGGATTCAATGGGGAAAAACTTTTTAGCAGGGCTTGTACCAATAAGACAAGAGATAACGTTTTTAAAGCAAAAGAGGAGACATTTAGACTAGGTATTAGGAAGAAATTTTTTACACTGAGGGTGGTGAAACATTGGCAGAGGTTGCCCAGAGGGGTGGTGGACACTCCATCCCTGGAAACATTCAACGTCAGACTGGATGGGGTTCTGAGCAGCCTGATCTAGTTTCAGATGTCCCTGCTCACTGCAGGAGGGTTGGACTACATGACCTTCATGGCCCCTTCCAACCCAAACCATTCTGTGAGTCTTAATAGAGCACAAACTGGCCTGCTTTGAAGTACTGCCAACATCCCGCGGCTTTCGCTGACAGCAGCCAGTGCTGTGCAGGGTTTAATTCCCTTAATCCCTTTTGCTATTCTTCTGCATTAATTCCTTGGATTAAATTATTAGTTGTGTGTTACATGCTAAAAGGATACGTGGTAAGAGAGTAACCAGAAGAGGTGGGTTTTAATCCACAGAGATACTTTACTCTTTTATTAGCCAGTTGTGAGTAGGTGATGATATACTTGATTAGCCCTACTGAAAACTGCAGGTGCTGCCAGGTTCATGTGTTAATTAGGAGTAATGTGTATGAATCCAATTGCTACCATCATAATGTGTATGTGTTAAGAGGTTGCTCCACCACTTGGACACGAGGGCTCCTGTTCCCATATGGACGAGACCTATAAACCTCCGACCCAAGGACGACCGGTGGGTTTTGTAAACCTGAGCTGGTGATACAGATATGCACACACTTTATTTTAATGCTGGCACAGCTGCAACTATTTCCTTTTTGGCTGTGTACAACCAATCTAAACCACTCCTAGAACCATAAATATTTGTTGTAAATATAAACACCAAGATGTATGTCATATGTCAATATCAATACTGAGGTTATTTCGCTCTGAACAATGAGAAGGTAGTGAAGGTAACTGCACTCATCCTTTTGATGTATTTCAGACCCTACAATTAACACGTTTTATCGTTTTAACTCCTCAGTCTATTTTTAAACATGAGCTGTTGCTGAGTTGTTTGAAATTATTTACTTAAAGTGTTTAAAAGTGACCTTTTTATTTTAAATCCCCTGTGTTCCGTACTTAGTATTTTTCATCCTTAGGGCATATTTCGTTGTTGAATAAACACGTTGTAAGTGCTGCTAAGACTGCTGTAATGATCCTGTTATTAACTACTGTTTGTTTCTTTAGTGCTCCTAATGTCCTCAATTCTGTTCACAGATGCTTAATTATCAACACTTCGGTTTAATGTAGCAAAACTGGACTAATTTTAATCAATATACATGTGTGCGTATAAATAAATAGGAAAGGAATGTGCATTTTAGTGTAATCAGTCATTTAAAGAATCAGTTTTCTCACAGATGGCATGTTGGGAAACCTAAGCCAAGTGTTTTCTGCACTATGAGAGCCTGAATTGATTATATTGTTCCTGTGGAGTTGAGAGCGGCTCCTCGTCATTGATCTGTCACTGTGTGAAAGAGGAATTCACAGAACTAGAGTGAGTCAAAGGAGAAAGCAGGACCCTCTTGCTTGAGTCAGGGACTCCACCTGGAAACACCTAGATTCTGTTCTCAATTCAAACAGTTTGTGAGGGCAAGTGTTCCAATTAAGATCTTGCAGTTGGACACTTTGCTTTCACTGGCAGATCTCATGTCAGTCTCAGATCTTCAGGGCTATTTTTTGAGATGAAAGATATCTTAATTAAGTGTTCATATCTTTGTCAGCCAGGCTCGGAATAAAAATTCATGTGATTCCCTTGAGCTTCACTGCTTGTTATACCCAGCAGACAACAAAGAGATGAGAATGATCCCATTGTTTCCTGTACTTTGGGGAAGAGAGAATAGGTTAATGATTTTAGTCCTACGCTTTGAGAAAAATGTCAGTTCTTCCATACCATGAGCAGCCCAGAGGACCTCAGGCAAGACACTTCCTTCTCTCCAAGCCTTAATTCTTTCATTTTTGCTAGTTCAGAGAGGCTAAATATATTAAAAATCTTGAAAGGCGTAGCTTACAGTCATGGCAGCCAGAGCAAAATCTCAGAGAGGAGAGAAATGGTGATAAAGTTTCCTTCTCAAATAGCAAAAAGACCTTGACATTGCAGGAACAAATCTTCCACAACGGTAAGAATAGAAAGTCCTATGAAAATCCTCTACAAGTCAAAAGCAGCTGCAAAAGAATGATTCTCACCAGCATGTCACCTAGCTCCTTCCCTCTCAGCCAGTAGGGAAAGAAGGAGTTTTGGTATCGTGGTGTTTCTCATTAGCCAAACTAGTTAGTGCTTTCAAAATCCCCGTCTAGACAGGAGATTTGAATTTCTGTCTTGAAAGGACCTGGCAATGTTTTACCAAACCCAAATTACTTTTGAATAATCTTATTTGAAAATCATACGTGTAATAGCAGGATCAGGTAAATGAGAGGCCAGGTTGCATTCTCCTTCAGCTTCTCCAATAAATTAAGTTCCAACACCTGCAAGATGTCAAAGCAATACAGCACCAAGACTTTTTCTGATTTCTATATTTCCACAGTCCCTCCCTTCTGCACCATTCTTCAGTCTATCCTAAAAAATGGTTTAGAGTGACACTATAACCATTCTCTATACGCACTGCACTGTAGCCAAGTTGGTTACGAAAGATGAGATGCTGTTGTGCTTCAGCATTTGCTTTATGTGTGTGAGGGGAAACTACAGACCGTGGGCTGCTAATTGTGCATAACCTCCACAGACAGAGTTCATATCACTTTATGATGAAAATGTTGTGTCTGGGGGTGGGAAAACTGAAGCACAGTGAGATGAACCAATTTGACCAACACCCCAAAGATTAGCAAAAGTGATAGGGATGTCAAGCCAGGCCCTGTCCAGTGACTTCTTTGCCATGGAATACAAGGATGTTTTGGAGCTCCTCCATCCCAAATGGAAAGTGCTTGACTTTGAAGGCAGTAACAAGCTACTTCTATAACATTTTTTTCTGTTACTTTACCGTATGTGTGACTGCTACTCTACATTATAGAATAATTTAAAAAAATCAAAGAGGAAAACTGATTTTGCTTCTTGGACTCGGTTGTTTTCCACACCAACCAACCATTTTAAAATTAAAACCAAACCAGCAAGATTTTTCTACATCCCAGAGAAATTAATGTCTTTACTCTCATACTTCAGTACAGAACCCCAGATCCCTTCAACAGTGTTTAGAAAAATCAGTGAAACTCGTGCAGATTATGTCAAAAATATCTGGGCTGAGAACATGGATTGGCTCTTTTTTTTTAAAGTAAAAGCAAGGCATTAACATATTAATGAGTGGGAAAAAGAATCCTAAAATAAATTATTGAAAAGGGAAACTTTCCTACTGGTGACTCACAACAGTGAAATCCTAGATATCGTGAAGTCAGTATTAATGAATTCTGCCAGCCTTTTTCTCCCAGATGGATTCTGCTAAAAGAAAACATGCTAATCCGGAGATTTGGTGGCTTCCTGTGAAAGAGATAAGAAAGCAATAAGAATACATCNCTGAAACTGGTGCAGATCATTTCAAAAATATCTGGGTTGACAGCATGGATTGGCGCTTTTTTTTTTTAAGTAAAAGCAAGGCATTAACATATTAATGAGTGGGAAAAAGAATCCTAAAATAAATTATTGAAAAGGGAAACTTTCCTACTGGTGACTCACAACAGTGAAATCCTAGATATTGTGAAGTCAGTATTAATGAATTCTGCCAGCCTTTTTCTCCCAGATGGATTCTGCTAAAAGAAAACATGCTAATCCGGAGATTTGGTGGCTTCCTGTGAAAGAGATAAGAAAGCAATAAGAATACATCAGGATGAGTTCTGCGGTTACCAGCTTTTACTTTTGTTTCTTGAATTAATCAGCATCACTTTGGGATTCCTACTGTGAAGTTCCAAGCATCTGTACTTTTTGTTGTAGTTGATTGCTGTTAACAATTTGAGTTATCTTTTACCAGCAAGAGTCAATTTAACTCATTTCCAAGTCTTTTAACTTGTAACAGATGGATCAGAAAGGCAGGGTTAGAAAAGCAGCTGCAAATATGACAGCATGATGTAAAGCTTTTATGGGCTAAAGCCTGTGTCTCTGAGTTACTTGCTGTTTTCCAACTATCAAACACTGAATAAAAATTCTTGTATTCATTTAGAAAATCTGCCAAAATAAAAGAGCAATGGTTCATTTATATCAGCCTTCCTACAGCTGAGGAGCTATAAAAATGTCTAAAAATAACATAATTTAAAATGGTGCTTGCAGTTTCAGATGTCTTGGTACTTTCACATTTCTAGTGAGCAGTGGGAAGAGGAAATATCCTGAACTTGCTGGCAGCCTCTCCCTCCAGCTCTTAGCCCAGACTTGTCTCTCCATGAATCCTGGCAGGGTGAACAGGAGGAACACGAGGACCTGATCAGGACCCACTAAGGCAAGTAGGAGGAGTTACCTTCTGGTAATTGTTTTCTTTACACATTGGCTCTTTGAATGGGTTTGAAGTTTGGGAGGTCAAGCCAAGATTTCCAGGAGGAACACAGTGGTGTGCAGCTGGTTCTCGATGAAATAATTTATTATGTTTCTCGGTAACTGACAGTATTCATGACCACCATGAAAGGAAAATAGTTCACGGATACAGAAACACAAGTTTGACAAAGTTTACCAAATTTCTAGTGGTTTCTTGATGGGGCTGTGCAAAGGTCAGTTATTGTTACAGCAGCTTTTTCCCAAGAAGACACAGGGAGTTTGTTTCTGTGATCACTGCATTACAGTGTCCTTTCAGTATGGGAGGATGCTTCCTTTGCAGATGAGAACATCTGCAGAGCTGAACATCAAATATGGCACATACTGGAATGTTCGGTTTCGCTTGAAAAGACCCCTGGGTCTGGTTCTCAGAATCACAGAATCACCACCAGGTTGGAAGAGACCCATCGGATCATCAAGTCCAACCATTCCTATCAAACACTAAACCATGTCCCTCAGGACCTCATCTGCTGTTGCCTTAAACACCTCCAGGGAAGGCAAAATCATTCGTTCACTACGATCACAGAAGAAGGACAAGATCTCCTATACCTGATCTTTGTAGCCCATGACTTAAACCCCCTCTCTTCTCACAAAGAACCAGCCATCTTTAGAAAAATTCCAGTATTACAGAGCAGGGTTGTATTGTTAGCATAGTAAATATGTTATTTTCTGCCAAGCAATTAGCATGTCTACCTGATATTTGGCTCATGCCGATATGTCAGCTCTGCCACTGATCTGCAGATTGGGTGGAACCTTGATAATTATAGATAATTACAGTGATCCATTATAGATAATTATGGAATAGCAGGCCAAATTCCTCTCTGCAGTTGCCCCACTTAACCCTGATGGTGTTAACACCATGGTTTGAGTGTGAAGCAAAGCTTCAGCCTCTGCATCTGCGTACTGCAGTCTGCTTGTGAGTAAACACAACTTTGTAGGTCAGGAGTTCATCAGTTACAGCATCAGCCACATCTTAATGCTTGAGATGCTCACAGACCCATTGCTCAAGGTTATGGCCCTGTTATTAGGGATGTAGGCAATCTTCCACCTTCAAAAGCTTCCCACAAGAAAGAGCACCTTGACAAAAATAGAGCAGGCCGTGTTTAGGAGAAAGTTGGAACTTAAAGCAGTGTATTTCATCATTTGCAGCTGCTGCTTTAACAACTAATTGCCTGCTCCTAACCAGGTCATAGATGTTTTCCCAGCCACACTTCATCCCACCTCCCATGCCACGGCTGCACCAGAGGCTTCATGGGCCATGTGCAGGTGCAGGGAGAACTTTTGGCTGTTCCTGAGGCATGTGCCACTCAAGCAACTAATAAATTGCTTAGGGAAAAGGTAGAGGGAGCCAGCTGGATCTGGCCCATAACTGGCAAGTGGACTAGATGGGGTTGATGAATGAGCAAAGAGAGGCTCCTCTAGATTTACCTTTCTAAAGGATGAGTTACACCGAGAATAAAGCCGTTCAGCTATAGCAGAAGCAGTGCTACAGCCTCTTGGGAGGGATGTTGAATCTCCTGTTTGAGGACTTGGCTACTTTCCAGCTGGTAAAGATCAGAGACTAGGAGAGTGAGCTTATCAAGTGCGGTTGTTTAACACTTCTCATGCCAGAAGCGCCATGATAGGCTGGTGATTTGCCCAGAATGGTTAATTCTCACAGAAGAGAGGGGGAGACACCTCTTAAAAGCATAGTAACCAGGGAACAGCCTGAACACACAGTGATGAAGGGAAGGGTAATTTCATAAGGAGCTCAGAGGTCTACCTTGCAAAGGTGCTGACCACATGCAAAGACCATTTCTTAAGCTGAGTGATGGTTTTTCAACCTCTGGGCACTAGGAAGTGAAAGAGTGAAAGTTAGCAGCAGGTGGCGAGTGCTTTGTGTTATGGTTTGGTTGGGTTTTTAAGCTGAATCTATTCACCAAAGAACCAGACCCTCTGCATACTCACAGCAATGGTACCAATACAGTTGATGAATCCCACAAACAGTACAGTGCCACAGTTTGCCTTGAAGAAAGCTTTGCAATTATATAGAAAACCCTACAATCAACAGCATTTAGTTGTAGGAAGGTATTTTCTTTGCCTGCGTTAGGATGTGGTATTAAGTAAGTTGCTGCTGTAAACTACTGTGCTACTACTGATGTCAGTAAGAGTGGTACTGATGAATTTGGCAGAAAAACTGTGTAATATAATTTGCTGCCGCTTGTCATCAGCATCACAGTCAACTTGTCAGTGTTATAGATCCTGATTGTTCTTTTATCAGCAATAGAAGAATGTCATGAGGATTTCCTAAACATAAAAGGGTTCAGATGAAGGAAGTCTCTTAAAAATAATTTACAGTACCTTGAAGAAGCTTGAAAATGAAATGGTTTTAGCCCAAACCATATGCTTGTACTCACATACATGCAAACTAATTAAATAAAATGGCTCACGAGCATTGAGCTATGGGCAAAAGTTTTGATTTTTTTATTATTAAAACAATGAACATTTGAAATACTGTAACACGTTGAACTAAAACATAATTACACAGACATCAAAAAGTTTACAAGCAGATATAGAGAAAAAAGCAGAAAAAATCTAGAGTTTACCAATCTTGTGAGCTTCTCTTACTCTCCTTCATTGGTTTTTGGGGAGGGAGGATGACAGGTTATCTTCAATGCTAAACAAAGACCTGGGGCAACAACCTGGCCCCAGTGAGGGTGATGTTTTCCACTGGCTTCAGAGACAGCAGAACTTAACTCGTTACCCACATACTCATTAACACATCTTCTAAATCCTTGAACTTGTTGTACTTGTTTCTCCAGTGAAGTCATGTATCTTCTCATTATGCCTCTGCTCCAGACCGGTTACTTTCCAGATAAAAGCCTTTTGGTCTATTCAGTCCATTCATAAACTGTCTGTATTTCCCCTACACTGAGACACAAACACCAATTCGTGCAGATTCCAGAATTCTCACCTGTCTGTCTGAAATAATCCTGCTGTGCTAAATTTCTGGGCACACTCTACAGCTACCCCAAAAATCACAGCACAAGAGAAATGCCCTTTAGCGTAGAGTAGCTAAACTTCAAATGCAAATACATCGCTGCAATTGCTTCTCTGAAGGATACAGCTGCTTTGACAGCTATGCAACAGGTGAAGGCTATAGGGTGAAAGTGTGGAGCTGCAGGTAAGGCTCAGATGAACCAGGATCAAGGACTGGGTGGCTCAATGATGCAAACAGAAGTGCTGCTGTAGCAGTGTAAAGCCATTGACACCCCTGGTTACTCAGTGTTCTCTGTGAAATGAGTTTCACAGCATTTTCCCAATACTTATGAACGCATATACATTTAACATGCATTAGTAAGATAATCTTCCCATACAATCTCCAAAAACAAAACGCAGATGGAGATTTGACAATCATTTTCTCATCCTTTGAGGCAGCACTTCTGAGATGGGTCCAGTGGAGGCACAGTCTAAGAAGCCCTCACAGCTACCACCAGAGCTGCAGTTCCCCTAGGGATAAAGGGCTCCAGCTTTTAGTGGTGTCAGCTCAGGGCTATTTATAAACCACAGTATTAAATCGCAACACGTTCCCTCCTCCATACTTGTAGGCCCTCTGACAACAAGAAATACACACTCTTCAGTAAATACTAAAATGACATTTTAAAAAATTTCATTCACAAATTCAGTTTATATCAGAATATTTAAATAACAAAATGTTAAAAACTTCCAAACATCAGATTAAGAAAAATGATTTCAAAAAGTTACTTCAGTCTACTATAAGTACAAGTGCAACATGCTTTGGACGTATAGACTTGAAACTTTAGCCCACCATGAAATCTGAGGAGAAAAAAAGGACTTAGATCATCTTTCCAAAATAAGTTTAAAAACCTCCTCCAGAAATTTTCCCTTGTGGAGCAAGCTAGCCTGACAAAAGGTGAAAAGTATAAATATGTCAGGGTATGAGGCAAAAGTCGGACTGTAGCAGCCAACAAGGATTTAAAAGATTTAGGAGGTTTGAGAAAGATCCACGTTATTCTCCCTATCTCTGAACAGTGCTTCCTTCTGTACGTTAGAAGCCTATTGATGAACACCTCTGCAAAAATACCAGTGACCAGACTGAGTTGGTGGACCTGCCATAAAACTAAAGTACAATCATGGTCAGGTACGACCCAACAATCTCTACAATGGCAAATAACATTACAAGTTGACAAACAACATGACAGTGAAGAACCGAAAGGACTTAATGCAACCAGTCAAAATCCATTCAACAGCCTTTAATCAAGGGCAGCAGTTTGTAATGAACAGCCACTCTGTTTCAATGCCACCTCCTGTGCACAGTGTGCTCATTCTCTCCGCTCTGTCACACACTCACTCTCTCTGGCTCACTGCTCCTCTTCTCCTCTTCCTCTCACTGGGAGGTCTCCTAGAGCCTCTGTACTTTGGGCTCAGCGCGGCATCGCAGAAAGCAGAATCCTTGCAGCTCATCGGCATGAGCTGCCCCGTTGAGTTGTCCCTGGCAGCTGCACAGCTCCCTCAAGTCTCTTTCTTCATTTTCTTCCTCTTCCTCCTCTCCTTTTTTCCAGGTACACCTGCCATAGAAGCAACAGGGGCCAGTGCACAAACCTTCCATATGCAATCAAATACCTGGGAATTGCTGGCATTTCTCCCAAAGAAGAGTATTTTGAGGTTCTTAGATGTATTTTACAAGGGCCACCTACTCAGAAGGGTAATCCAGACTCACAGAGAGGGCTCTGAATGTTTTTAGTGGGCTCTGAGTCACACGTACATTTGCTTCTGTTTCAAGCTTTAAAGCGCTGTGCAAAAATTACTCCCACAAATGCAACAGCACTTTTGTTCATTAACTCTGGCAGGAGAAGAAACATGTATTTGTCACAGAAAAAAATATAACAGAGTATCTCTAAGAATTAACACATGCACCTAAAGGAAAAGCATTTTGCATATTCACTTAAAACTGCATTTGTGAACACCTCTTAGATTATGCATTATTCTGAAACCAAAATTCATCAAATGTTCAAAAAAACCCAATCACTTACTGTTATTGGGTGAATTATTAGCAATGTCCAAGGATTTTTTGAAGGAAGCACAGACTGCATCACTGCTATGTTTTGTAGATATCGAGTCCCTTGGGCCTTCTTCCAGTCTTGTTTTCAAACCTTGCTGGGGCTTAATTGAAACAATATGCTTCACTAAGCACATGAGTTAAACGAAGCATATGCGAGTACAAAATATGAGAGAAAATGTCATTATTGGAGGGAATTGGGGTATTTAAATAAACTGCAGGACAAATTACTATTTAAATGGCTAGAATATTCTGGCATGTCATCTATCTACCTCCTGTTAATTTGTTTTAGAAGGGTTTAAATTACTGAAATTGTCTTTCATTACCATCTTTCCCCTTGTTTTCCCTCATGAACAGCAGAACAGCAAGATATATTGAGGTCAGGGTACTGCAATTGTATGGTAAGACTGAAGCCTGAGATGTGCCCCACGACTGCTAAATGACCATAGTCCACAGAAATCCTGGAGGCAGCACAGGGAGCATGATGAACAACTTAGTGTATCTGGCTTCACATGTAATTTCATTTTTCCATGTCCAACTCCAAAGGATGGATTTGTACATCAGCAGACACCAGCATTTGGGCCTGACCTGTAGCACAAACCCCTTCTGGCTCATCACAAACATTCCAGAAGAAACTGCTGTCTCGAGGAGTCTGAACAGCACTATTAAGTTTATTCATTAAGGTATCCACAAAGCTAAAGCAACTAATTGGATCTGCCAGAGACAGAGAGAGAGAGGCCTGGCAGCACTCGGATAACTAATGGTCTGTCCTAATGGCCACGTGGATTGTGGTCAGCCAGTTAGTTAAAAGCTTTTCCCTTAAAATGGGGGCATCAGGAGTTCAAGGAGCAAAATTGTCCCAAGAATCAAGAGAGACAGCAGTGGGTGTGAGGGGAGGACAAATGATATTACACAGCTGTATGAACCCAGAGCAACATATTCAGTGACAAGAGACTGAAAAACAATTAGGACATTTTGGGGTTCTGCACTTCCCTTTCTTATTTCACTGAGCAGCAAGGACATCATAGGGAAGGACTGGTCCAAACCCCAGTTAACATTCTGTTTCTTTGTACTTCCCATCCCAAATGAGCTGACATTTTCCACAGCTTTTCTCTGTTGCACTATTTTTCCCTCAATAAGCTCTTCACTGGTATGAGACTGGTCTCTCTTTATCTTCACTGGCTTTTGGGGACCCCCTTTGCATTGCTGTTCATGTCTCCAGATGATCTTATACTACAGATAAAACATAGCCTGGTTGTACACTAAACTTGGATTGAATTTATCTGAGAAAGCATTTTTTCTTCCATGATTAAAGCCATCTGCTCCTCTCCACATTGCAAAATCAAACTGTTTAGTAAATGTATTAGGGAATACTGTGTTGCAAATAAAAAAAAAAAAAACCAGTCAAGGGGCTCACTATTCTTTTATGGGAGGGAGAAAAGGGAAGAGAAGAGGAAGCCAGAAGATGGAAAGGAAGAAAAGCCCTCCCCTCCTTAGGTCCCATCATCCTAATGAGAAGACATTGCCGCCTTCTCTTGGAAAACCAAATATTACACTGGGAATTAAAAAATACTCACATGCCTCGGTCCCACTCCACGCTTTGTTTCCTTCACTTCAATGCTCTTCTTTTTCCGCTGTGTTTTGCTTTCAAATCCAGAAAGGCAGAGATGAAGGCCTGCTTTGCCTTTTGTCAAGTCCTGAAAGCACGAGATTTTATAAGAGGAGGCCTGGGATGGCTGATTGATGTTTTTTTCCAGGAAAACCGATTACCTCCAGGAGTGTGCTCTGACAGTGCACAAGCAGGGCGTCTCTCTGGATGGGGCATGCATCTAAGTTTATGAAAGCTGTTTGTAAAAAGCTTAGGATGCTCTTCGCATCACTGCCAGAGGGACATGCCCCTGGGCTTCTAGAGAGCATTTAAAGAGCAAGCTTTCTGCTGTTGCTTCTCCATGACTGTACCACTATCAGCGAACACTCACTTGAATAAACACATCCCAGCCTCCTGGGATGGTGTGAGGGATGGTGTCAACTGTGGATTCTACAGCCCTTTTGAGCCCCAGGTGTTCGGGAGGGTCAGCAGCAGTAGAAAGAGTTCATTCTAGGAGGGTGGCAAACGACTGATGTTTGCTGTTCAGAACAGCAATGCCATCTGGATGATGAACCCCAAGAACCAGCCAGTTCCCCCAACCCATCTCACACACATCCTGCAAGTGTGTTCTTCAGCTCCGGCTATCTCAGACAGGTCAGGAGAGAAAGGCCCCATGGCTGGAGGAGCACAATTCTAGGGCTGGACTGGATACCCCAGTCTGGCTAAGACTGACCCCAGCGGAGCAGGTCCTCCTCAGTCACCAACACTACTGCCTCACCTTCTCTTTCTCGTCCCCTCTCTGCTGCTCCTCATCTCCTGTCCAATTTCCCCACTCTTCCGTGGGAGCCTTCCAGTCAGAGTCTAGGTCAATTGCTGAGGGATCGTCTGTTAGGACAAGCATATGGATGAGTTATATTCTAATCCATACTACTTCCCAGGCTCATACTAGCAACGGAAACACTACAGAGTATATCTGTCATCTTCCTGCTTGCCAGTGGGATGTCTGAGTGTGCATGTATGCACATGCATCTTAAATATATTTTAAAAGGTCTATGTTCCCAGCTAACTCCCGATTACTGACTGCACTTTTCAGGACATGAGGAAAACTAAAGAAAGGCAGAAAAACACATACAGGAACAAAAGCCTTTCCAGCCTGTGCTTCACTAAAACAACCTTTATGAAAATAATAGCATGGTTTGGCAAACATTTTCATTTCATTTCAAGGAGAAGGATTCAGGCATATCCAGAAACAGTGGCAGAGATGACAGGCTCTTCCACTCACTGCAACAAAGTATCCTCAGGGCAATTATTTGTGTGGAAGAATAATCTTAGCAAAGGATTTGTGCATTTGTTAATGCTCTCACTGACTTTTCTTCTCTGTAAAATAAAAAAAAAATATTACCAAGTGCATTTTTTACTTCATCTCCTCCCATTTGCTTTCCTTGAATGTAAGCCAGAAAGGCACCAACGTGACATAAATTTCCAAAGCTCCCTAACATGCACCTCTAAATATGCATGAAATAGATACCACCTACCCTGCATCAATTCTGATTATTTCATGGGGGCTAGGCAGAAAACTTTTGAAACTCTTTTAGGTTTCTGTATCTGCCAGCATCTGGTACCTTCAAAAATCTGTCCACAAGCCCTCAGCTGCCTCCCCACAAAGCACTGGCAAATGATCCTCAGGCAAGAAGGCAAAACAGACGAGTCTTAATTATTTGCTCAGACTGAATGAGATGCAAAAAAGCAGATAAATCAGCATAAGATGTTGAAAGGACTGTTTGATTATTTTTTAATGGTTTGAATGTAACAATCTTAATCTTATCCTAACAGGGAGAAAGCCTTTCAAAACACAACATATAATAATAACTCTTAGCTGATCACATCTCTTAAAACAAACACAAATATTAAAAAAAACCCAGGATGGATGGAAAAACTTCTAGTTGAAGCAGGGCCAAACCCAAAATTATGCTGGGGATGATAAATGAAAACTGTTTCCCAAAAATTTTCTCTGTCCAGTTTGCTGCCAAATGTTACAAACATGATTATAAACATTGCTTAAGTTTCTCAGTTTAAAGTCCATGCCCTCTATAAAGACAATATTTCTTTCCTTCTTCAAAGGGTACAGGAACAAATGTACTCCCCCAAAATTCCAGCCTAAGTATTTTAGGTAAATAAATGCATCTCTGTTTGAGAGATGCACAATATACATACGCTCTGTACTCCAGAACAAATGGAGTATTGTGTCCAGTTCTGGAACTCCCAAGATAAGAAGGATGTGGAATTCTTGGAAGGGGTCCAGAGGAGGCCACGAAGATGATCAGAAGGCTGGAGCATCTCTGCTACGAGGACAGGCTGAGAGAATTGTGACTGTTCAGCCTGAAGAAGAGAAGGCTCCAGGGAGGCCTTATAGGAGCCTTCCAGTACCTGAAGGGGCTACAGGAAAGCTGGGGAGGGACTTTTTACAAGGTCCTGGAGTGATGGGACAAGGGGAAATGGCTTTAAATTGGAGAGGGGAAGATTTAGATTGGACAGTAGGAAGAAATTCTCCATGGTGAGGTTGGAGAGGCACTGGAACAGGTTGCCCAGGGAAGTCGTGGCTGCCCCATCCTTGGAAATGTTGGAGGCCAGGTTGAATGGGGCTTGGAGCAGCTTGGCCTTGTGGGAGGTGTCCCTGCTCATGGCAGGGGGATCAGAATTCGATGATCTACAGTGACATCACCTGGAGTGGCTTTAAACTTGGAATAGTCTCTAATAGTCTCTAATATTTTTAAATCATCAACTGGTCCTCCTTGGGTCACAACTTCTCTAACAGGCTAAAACTGGTCAGTAATTCTTTCAGGAGGAGCAAACCATGAGCAGAAAAAGGAAGGTGCTGTGCAGCACGACGTAATCCTGCTTCCTTGGTGGGTTTAGCACTAATGCAGGTGACCTTTCTCAGCGCATCTACAGACCAACATCTCCATAATTCCTGCTGTTCATTTTTACAAAAGTAGTGCTGTTAAATGCCATTTTGCAATTGGATTCTTGCATGCAGCCTACCTCAGTCCCCCAGCAACTGCACCCAGCTAAGCATTCCCTGCTAGCAGCAAACGTGTCCCTATTCAGCATGCATTTCAGTGCCAGGGTGGTTTCCAAATAATCTATGCAATGAAGACATTTCAAGCTCCTGAAGGGCCCTGCTTTGAAGGTGTCTTCAGAAACCAGGGAGGATGCCAGCACTTCTGCAGGCAGAAAGTCTATCCCAGAACCAACCACCCAGACACCTTTGGTCACCAGCTGCACCCTGGGAGGTGTCAGGGAGCAGACAAACAGCAGAAGGTCTGGTCAAAGAAGGTAGTCAGCAGGTTCCTTGTGCTAGCTGACAGTGAGGATGGAGTACATTACTCTATAAGTTGATCCTAATTATCTGTTGTAGGTTTGGATCCTGTGCTACCGGCATCCTTTTCTTGGCATGGTGTCCCCCAATATAGTCAGCAGAAACCTAAGAGAGAGCAACCCTTCATCTGGCAGGGCAAAATCCTCAGTGGATTGTGTATTGTCTACGATGCTGAGTCCTGTATATGCTGTGGAAAACCCATCATTTTGCAAAGGGCATGTGTCATGAGCGAAGTCTTAGTCCAAATCCTCACTGAGCCCCCACTTGTAGACCAAGAGGAATCCATTCAGTGCAAATGGACAGGCAATTTCCAATCTAAAGCTTGCATTTATGTATTACAAGTCAAAATTATTGCTACCAACAGCTGGGTGTAGGAGTCCTTCATTTGGCACCTTCCTCTAGTCTAATTCACTAGATGAAAGCATATCAAACAAATTCCAGACTGAAGACTTCTTTTAAGTGAAAGAAGGTGCTTATTCCCATGAAAGAAAGGAATTAAAATTCATTTTAACCCCGGGACAGAAGGAAGGATGGGAGTCAGGAGACATGGGAGTTTTCTGAAGGTTCTAGGGAAGATCTGCCTTGGCAGTCAAGAAGGATTCGTTGGGAAGATGCCAAGTCACAGGTAAAAAGGCAGCACTCATGGTCATGAGATGCACTTCATTTGTGAAGCAGAACGTGGGTCTTCTGAGACTGGCACGTGCTGCTGCCGAAACACAAGTACATTGCACTCAGAAGCAGATGCATGGGATAAAATTAGTATTTGGTTGCCTTGGAACCAGACACAAGTGCTCTAAAACAACCCAGCTGACCGCATTGTGCAGGTTCCACATTTTGTAACAGCAAAACCAGCCACAGCCTACAATGTGTTTTGTGGAACAGTTAAGCATAAGTACATAAACGTCACCAAAGGGCAGCGTGTTGTATAGGTGCACAAAGCCAGTATTGAGAAACATGTGTGAGCAATAAAGCTGCTAAGATACAAGAAGCAGAGCAGGATGATCCAGAATAACTCTGCAGAACAAGCAAGAAAGGTGTCTGGAGAAACTAGAGCAGTTCCCGGGTTCAAAAATAAAGTGAATTGTGCCAGAAGCAGAAGAGATCCACCCCCCTTTCTTTTCTCTTCATGGCAGGGGTGAAAAGTGTGCAAACACTAATAATGAGCAGGGAAAAATGGAGATTAAATAAGCTGCCCACTTTAGGGTCCACTGTCCTCATGGAAGAGTCCTGGCCACCTCAATCTGGTGGGACTGTAGGGACCGCAGCCATTGGTGCTAACCATGTGGCTTCAGCTGCAAGACAATGAATACCTTGGCTAATGTAGGCTTGTATTGCTAGGGATTAATTGTTTGAGTATGCAGAGACAATGACTGATGACAGAATGAGCATTACAGAATTACTGAGGCTGGAAGGAGCCTCTGGGGTTCTAGTCTTATCCTGCTGCTCACAGCACGCTCAGCTACAGCAGGTTTCTCAGGGATATAACCATCTGGGTTTTGAATATCTCCAAGGGTGGAGACTCCACAATCCTCTGGGCAACCTTTTGCTGCCTAACCACCCTCACCATAAAAAAAACCAAAAAAACCCAACTTTTTCTTATGTATATGTGGAATTTCCTGTGCTTCATTTCATACCAATTGTCTATTGCCCACTCTCTGGGCAGACCAGAGGCAACCAATCCATCAGGTGTTTATCCACATGGATGGATTCTGCTGGATCCACTCCAGTACATCCATGCCCATCTTGTACCACAGGGCGCAGAAATCGGCACAGAACTCCAGATGTGACGATGATTAGGAATTAACCATCAGCAACATTTATCCTTAGTGAGTGTCAACCTCTCAGTGTGTTAATTTGAAAACAGCAGTTTATCAATCTTTTAAACACTCCCGTGTCACAGTGACTGCTCAGTTCCCTAACTTCCTCTGTCCCTCTATATGCTTTTAGTTGTGACAGCACTTAAGCCTCAAACCTTTTGTGAGTTAGGCTGTTATTATTACTAGTGCTTCACAAAAAGATAAGCCCCGACATGGAGTGGGGAGACAGCCAAGGCTGCTCTGTGAGCTGGGGCAGAAGGAGTCCAGCATCCAGCTCCTTCTTCTGCATCAGCCCATCATGGAACAAAGAGACTCATTAAATGTACCGATCTAGATTTGATAAAGTGACTGCAGCTCATATTCAGGTTCTGAATGGCACCTCTTTTTTTTTTTTTTTTTTGTAGTTCACAGGCCTACAAGATCTAACAGGCCTTGTTTAACTGTCAAAGAGCTCATTTTGCCTGCAGCACAGACCTTAATGCCAACCATTACCTCATCTAAATTCAGGGAATACATGTTCGCGACACTCCCCTCTGCATCAATATCAAGGCTGATGCTTCAAAGTGAAAAAAAAGTACTGCTGCTAAGAAGCAAGATGTAAGGCAGGCAGAAATCCCTCCATTTCTGCTTTCAATCAAACTGCATCTGCTTCCACATTTGCAAGAGCGAGCTGCTGAATTTGCTCCTATCTGTTCTGCTCTCAGAAAGAAGAGAAGCTGTGCCTGGGTTTGCAACTGCAGATCAAAGCTGGAGTGTGCCAAGTGTGACATTTGCTGAGTGCAATGCAAGGGAACCTACGGTGCCTCCCACCCTCCTGCGCGGGCGAGTCTGGGCTCCAAGAGCTTGGCGCTCACCAGCAGCAACGCGGGGCTGAACAAACACCGCGCTGAGGGAGGGGAGTGCTTGAGGCTGAGGTTTTTTGTTTGGTTTTGGGTTTTTTATAAAGCAAACTATGCAGTTTCTAAAAGCCTCTGATGGCCATGCTGATGCATCTGCTGGAGCTCAGAGCAGAGAAGCAAGATGACCGCAGTCTTTTCTCCTCAATGCATTCAACCACTGAGTAGTGGTAAGTAGTTAAGGCAATCAGAGCAACCAGAGCAAGAAGGGATCTGCTTGGCTTGTCAGACATCAGTCCTGCAAGAGCAGGGTAAGGCCTCTAACAACAGGGTATAAATAGATACTTCACTCGATCCTGACTAAAAGTTCAAGAGCAAAGGCCATCTAACATCCACACTTTTCATGCCAAATTATTCCAGCCACTCAGGACTCATACTGGCCTTTCAAGCAAATTTTACATGTTAAAAAAAAACCCCAAACCCCCAACAACAGTAACGATCATAAAAAAAAAATGAAATCCTGATTGCCACAGTCCACGGGAGTTGGATTCTGCACCTGGGGCTGGGTATCACAGATGAAGTTTTAAGTTTTGGCAAAGACACCCCATGCTCTAGCAGCACCCTGTCCTTCCTGTGGCTCTTCCCTGGCCACCCCACAGAGCCCAGACTGGGGGCTGCCTGGAATGAGACCCCCCAGCTCTACCTTCCCCACCCAACAACAGCAGGAAGGGGAACACAATGCTTTGGTTACAAAAAACAACCCAGCTTTGAATTCATTTTGCAAATTTAGTAATGTGAGATGATTGCTAACACGTGTTTTTATCTGAAGGACAGAGACCATATTGTTGCCTCTGGCTCAGGAAGTCCCTGACCTGCTCTCTGCTGGGTGTGGGGGGGGATAAGGCAGGGATTGCCCTGTGCTTGCCTTGTATCTGTGCTTATCTGCTAGCAGCTCCGGGAGGGAGGGCACTGGACTATAGGAGCATCCCAACAGCCTCCAGGCAACAAGGCCTGATTACACTTTGCACAGCAGTATCATAGAATCATAGACTGCTTTAGGCTGGAAGGGACCTTAAAGATCAGCCAGTTCCAACATCTCCCACTAGACCAGGCTGCTCAAGACCCCATCCAACCTGATCTGGAACACTACAACTTCCCTGAGCAACCTGTTCCAGTGTTTCACTCTTTGTATGTGGGCCCCTCACCACAAGAAGGANGAAAGGGTTATTGGGCATTGGAACAAGCTGCCCAGGGAGGTGGTTGATTCAACTTCCCTGGAGTTGTTTAAGGCACGTGTGGATGAGGTACTGAGGGGCATGGTTTAGAGATTGGTGGGAATGGATGGACTTGATGATCCGGTCGGTCTCTTCCAACCTGGTGATTCTATGATTCTATGCTGAATAAGACTGCACCCACTGCATTCCTTTTTTGTCACTTTCTAAGTAAAAACATAAATAAATTGCACATTCTCACCCTTCTCAAGGGTCCCTGAGCTGGCAGCAGCTTTGGGCACGTGTCCAAAACCAGACCCAAACTGAATTTCTCCCTTACCCCTGCCAGCCTTGTGCCAGGTGGGAGCTGAACCCTGAGGTTTGAAGCTTAGAAAACAGACTGAAAGGGGTATTAGCATTAGTACGCTTGTCTTTCAGTAGAAAATGAGCAGAGACATACCCTGCCCCTGCCACGCATCGTCTGCAGGGAGGAAAGTCAAGCTGGTGTGCCAACAGCATCTGGAAGGACTGTTCTCAGATGATTTACTCTTCATGTTATCTGCATACAGGAAAATCATCTTTTTTTTTAAGTAAAAAACAAAACCAAACCCCAAATCTAAAAGATAATCACATAGGTATATTCACATTATTAAAACCAATTAATCATGCCTCTATCTGCTCACTATGTCACGATGCCTGGATGTTATGCAACTTAAGCCACACATTAATCTATGCTGCTCATCACAGTGGATTTATTAATGAAGGCTGGATGAGGACACTACATTCATTAACTGTTAAAAACAACCCACTCAGGAATGGCTACACTAACAGCATTCAGAGATGTGACCTTCTGACACATCTCGGTTGGGGATGTAAGAAGGAGCTGTAGTTGCTGCAGAACAAGAGCTGCACCCAACATATACAGCTTCAGCTCCTACTGACTTCAGTGAGAAAGCTTCTGCTCATTCTAATAGAAATCCATAATTACCATATTAATTACTGCGAGAAACTGTGGGAAAAAGAAGAGTTAAAGTATTTCTGATTATTATTTTCAACAACTGAAGCAGCCCATAGGATTCCTGTCTCCCTGAGTGACTTCCCTTAGCCCTTTGCTAAGGCCTGTAAATAACAGACCCGTGTTTTCTTAATTTCTGTCTCACACGAGATTTTTTTCACCCCTCTGGTATTTCCTTTCTTCCTTTCTCCTAAAGAACTCCTTTGTTTATGTAGTTTTGCTTGATTTTTTTGCTGCATAGATGCAGATGTTAACGAATATTTCACAGTGTTGAGTACTTGTACGTCAGGAACTGCTTCAATCCACTGATGTAGTGTTGGAAAATAGATGATAAAATATGGCATGTATTTTATTGACTACCCTACCTGGCTTTAGAAGTGAATTTCAGCATCCTGGCTTACACTGCACACACTGTTTTGTGAGCAGATGTCTATCTATATGTATCTATGCTTTCCTTTAGCATCTATAAAAGATGCAGGACCAGAATTTGCATTTAGCAGCCACTTGCACCTCCAGACAAATTTGAGTTTCTGTCAGGCAGAGAAGGTATGAACAAGAAGTGCTCAGAGACAGGCAGTGAGAAGGACTGACAGCTGCAGAGAAGCGAAGTCAAAGCCAGAAACAAGGCTCAACTGAATGCAAAACTAGGAGATGCTCCATCCTCCTCAAAGCCATGCACAGAGAGGCTCAAGCTGAAAGTCCCTACCTGTACTAGGCATCCTCTAGCAGGGCTTCTCAAACCTGGGCGTTTGGTCCCTCTCTAGATCTGAAATTTACTGAATTTGTTGGTCATCAGAATGTAACAGAAATCTTCTGTGTGAGTAAACCTAACAGAGAAAGAATTTACTGGGGAGGCAATTTTTTTTATTATTATTTATTCCAAGATGAGATGTGAGTTTGGAAAGTGCTCAATAAAACATTCTGATGTCTAAACTGTTAGTAGTGCTGGACTACAGATGTGAGCAAGGTCTACAAGGGAGAATTACTAATGAAAAGTCACTGCTCCAAGGGAAAAGACCCACATCTCAGCAGTGAGAGTACTTTTAGGCCAAGCATCTAAGAAAGAGATGGAAGAATTCAAATAGAAGAATCTCAAAGAGATACCACTCACCTAACTCCCCTGACAGCTCTGGTAATGTCCCAAAGGTCACAGGACAGGATTTTACTTCTGCAATGTCCCATGTTCCTGCATTTAAAAAGCAAACAAGCAGTAAACTAAAATGCAACGTCACATTCACAGCTGGTGACTGCATTTTCTACTTGACACTCCCAATCTCATTACAGTTTTTCCATCTTCTCTCTACCCCAAGCCTGTAGCAATTGCTGTTGCTGGAGAAGAATCAAGCAAGGAGACATTATCTTCCGTGGACAGAGTCCAGCCCTGTTGTCATGTACACCCCCTCAGCCCTTTGAAGTCCACATTCCACCAGCACAGCACTCTTTTGGACTTAGTCAAGTTCCTCACTCATCTGAACTGATGATCCCTTTACGCACGACTGGAAGAAGTTCCTATCACGCATCAGTTTGGAAATTGGCTTTTTTAAAGCATTAGAGTAATCAACGCTACTAATGTCCTCCCCCCATCTACCCTGTACTTTGCAAAGTGGAGAAGGCCTAAGGGCATCCTAAGACCATTTTCTGAATCACCAGAGTACTGGATTGCTGCTCCTGAAGGTGAGGCATCATACAGCCTTATATACCAATCAGTTCAGCCATCAAGCTCAATTAGTCAGTGAGATCGAAAACCAAATGCTCTTGAAAATCAATTGAAAAGCACTATTAAGCAGTTTAACCTTTAAGTTGCAGTTTCCCACCCCATCAAGAAGTCAGGAAGATAAATATAAAAGAGAGATATAAAGGTCCAATTACCACCTACTTACTGATTATTGGATTTGTTTTAGAATCTACAGTATCACCCGTAGTAGTAATAAAAGACCTAACTTGGACACCAAGAAGGGGTGAACTGGTTGAGAAGAAGATGGGTGAACTGGCATGAGCAGCACAGCAGTGATGTGAACAGATTACATCCAACTCTTAAATACCCAGAGTGATTTAAGAATATCCTGCCTCATATTGCTTTAAAACACATGGATATACCCTGAAGGAAGCCTAAGTCTGATCATCCGTGAGCACTCTCGGAAGGAAAGGCTTTGGATGTAAAATAACCAAACACTAAATACCTGTGGGTGGAAAACAGTTTGCACCCAACAAGTAACCTGCAACACAGAAGAAAGTTTTGCCATGAAGACTCGTCTTTTCACATTGCTGGAAAATAAATGACTGCTAGCAGGGTTCAGAGGGGGTGGACAGGACAAATGTCAGTAGGGCTGTACTCTGCTGGCCACAGTAATTCATGAAGCTTTCCATCTGCAACGTTTGAATGTCGACACTCACCTATGTTGGAGAAAACATCCTCTTCTGACTGGGAGGGTGCCGATTCTTCCTGTACTGCTCCTGAGACCTTCAATGCGGTCCCATACTCTGCCTTGGCAAGGACAGAACCTTTTCCACCACCACTGGTTTCCTCTCTGAGTGACCACACTGCTCCCTTCTCATCCCAGTCAAAGGTTGGCTCTGAGCTACCCAGAGTTGCCCTGCTGGGAACTTCTTGGGAATAAACATTATCACAGGGTCATCATTATTTTTAATTACAATGAAGAATTTGCACAGAGGAAACAACAGAGCAAAGCCTGATCTAAACTCATCAGATGTAATGGCTGTATTCCAAGTGACATTATTTACAGATACAATGACAGTAAAGCAGAGCCCGTGGGATGGGCCACTGAAGCAGCAAATGTGAAGGCCGTGTGAGAAGCAAGACACCACAAAGTCCAGCAATGAGTCCCTCAGGAGATAATGCTGCACTGCAAAGGCCTTGGGCATTCCTCCTTGACCCCAAGGGTAGCTCAAGGCCTCCAGAGTCCAGCTGGAAACCCAAAGCAGTAAAGGGACAGAGAGAGAACTGCAAGACCTGCCAGGAAAATGAAAGCAAACCTCCTGGATGTGGTTAGTTCAAGGCTGCTAGAGACATCAACAATAGGCATATGGATACTGTAAATAATGACAATTATCTGCAACATCTTTTGTTCCAAAGGACTACTAAAGCATTTTATGACTTTAGCCTTGAGAATGGCAACACATTTTCCTGGGGCCCTGCTGAGGAGGGGGACCACTGCTGACATCAACCCCACCTTCACACACCCTCATGCTGCTCCTTCTTTCCTGCTAGGAAACAGCACTCTGCTGGATCAGGGTTCCCTCACTGATGTGTAAATGTCCACACCAAACAGGACCACCATGATCTTGATAGGAATGGTTGGACTTGATGATCCAATGAGTCTTTTCCAACCTGGTGGTTCTATGATTCTATGATCACCTGGTTCAGCCAGCTACACAACCCAGGCTCCAGGATGGCACCAAGGACTTCTGGAGCTTCAGCTGTGACTTGGTCTGCTGAGCTCCCTTCTCCTGGGTCAGCAAAGCATTTAATGCCTGCACAGGCTTAGTGTTAAACACCACATTCTACACGTGCAGCCGGCACCGCTGATGCCAACAGACCACTTAAATAAGAAAGTTAAATGGGGACCCATCTACTTTGCTGGAAAGCAAGCAGAAACCTCAGCACCTTAAGCCCATAGAGGCTGTCATGCAGATATTTTACTTTTGATAATCCAAGAGTTAAAAATCCAAACTCTTGATATTTAATTCTATAAAATCCAAATGATGAGGTGCTCCCTAAATGTCTGTATATTTTTAGATTAAAATTTTCTGTTTACTTGCTCTTCAATTTCAGTTGAGCATCTGAAAGCACTTTAATAGTCTTAACTAGCACAAACACCTCACTAGCACAAACACCCACATTTATCCTACTATGTCTCCCAGATTTATATCTTAGCTTCTAAATTACTCTGCTATATTAAACTTAAAGGTTTTTTCCATTATATTGATCATTTTATCACACATACTTAAAACATTTCCAAATCCCTTTGTTTCATGACCTACTTTCATATAGTGGTTATAATAACATAATTAATAGAAATGTATAGAGGCATAAGGGCATGGCAGACACTTTGAAATCCTCCAGTGAGCATAAAGCATTGTTTCATTTTATCTCATTAGGATAGGATTATACCCCTATTTTATAGTTGTTGACTCTGGACAGGCCTGCATTAAAGGACATGTTTGGAGCTGAGTAAATTACACAGGTTTTTATAAACCCATTATAAGAAAAGTTCTGTCAAGTGACGCTAAAGCAACAAATCCACACTGCACCAAGCCTTCAGTGTATCTAAACAGACATTTGTTTTCAAATTCCTGTGGATGAAAGCCTGGAGTAAAAGACAAGTTTCCAAGTAAGAGCTCCCAAAGCTGTCTTTTCCTAAGTAAACACTCCGAATGAGTGTGAAAATTGTGCTGCCAAATGATGAACAGAGCAAATGGAAAGCCTATGGGAAATGAGAAGGGGTGACAAGCCCAGCCAGATCACCTGCATAAACCGAGCACGTACATTTACCTTTTTGCTTCAGCCTTTCCTTCCTTAAGTGTCTCTTTTCTCGGCTGCTGATCTTGGTCTGCCAAACTCCTACAACACGGAATAAAGTTCATTTGAAGCTAACAAGAAACTTCCTTTACTGCTTTTATTGCTTAGCAGAAAAGTAAATAGCTATCTGATAGTTTGTGATGCTGTAAAAGTCGCATCAGGGCTGCAAGTGCCGCCTTTGTCTTGTGCAGCATCAGCCTTTGCTGTCTCTGCAGAAACACATTACATAAGAAATCCCCATGACAAACCTGTCTGTCATGTGTCCTGACTCATGTAACTGCACGTATTCCTCTGTGCTTTGTGTCAGCCTGCTGTGACACCCCTTTCCCGGGGGCGAGATGTCACAGCAAAGCATCAACCCCTTTGTACATATATGACAGGAGTGAGAAGTTTGTGAAAACCTTAACTGTCAAACAAGCCTTCAATTTACTGGCTTTCTCTAGCTCTGCACATACCCTAAGAGTTGTTCTGCGATGTGGAGACCCTCTGCCACGCCGCTGATTTTCACATGCATTCATTCACATCGACAGGGACACCTTCTGCCTCCATTCATGCTCTCCATGACCAAGAAGCCAGGGGAGGGATTGGCTCAAACAGTTAACCAAGGAAAAAACACAGTCCCTGCCTTTCACCAAGACAAATTCTTTCTTTCTCTGAAGCATCCCTGAATAATGTGTGAAACAGCTCATCCATTTAAAAAACTAAACATAGGTTTGAAGAAAGCCTCTGCTGTTTCCCCTTCTCTGCTCCTGACATCAGGACCCACGGGGAGGACTTCAGTCCCATGGCAGCGAGGGCTTCTCTTGCTCTCACCACCACACTAATCACCTTATAATCTTTTAAGCCTGGAAAAGCTTAGACTGTGTTGTTTTCAATATGACTCTTGTTGGGGGAGGTGGAGAGGGACTCATGGGATGCAATGTGTTTTCCAGTGAAATTCTAGCTCTGTGAGCTTTGCTAGCCTCTGCCAGATTTCTCAGCTTGTAACCAAAGGAAGATCTTGGCTCTGCTTACAGGCGTGCTAGAAACTGGTTGTACTTTACACCAGTACCTTTACCAGCCTCAATCAGGGGCACAACAAAGCGCTGCCTGGGACTACCAGAGCTTCAGCTTCGTATCCTCATGGCAGAGCCCGTAGGATTAGAGTAAGAGCATGAAGACAGGACCCCGCTACCCAGTGGACCTCTGGCCACTTCAGAGATGCTTCCTTGTGCAGATTTGCCATCTCTGTGAATGCAGTAAGGACCTAAAGAGGTGTGGCAGGGAGGCACATGGTCCCTCTCAGTGTAGTTACCCATAGGTAAGGAACAGGTGATAGAAATAGCTCTCACACTGGCTTTTTTTCCCAATAAGAACACTAGAATCATATAGAAGACCTGCCTTTGGAAATATTTCATCCCACGTTACTACTTGGTAATATAAACCAGATAACAGAAGAACTAGATCTCTCATTACCCTCTTCCTCTTGCAGTTTGTCTTTTTCCGCAGAAAGCAGATCTTTTGGCACCTCCTTGTCTGAGCACTGGGCTTTCCTCTTCTTCTTAGGCTACAGCACACAGGAGATACATGGTAGAAAGATAAAATGGATATTTGTTACATTTCGTCATGATAAAAAAAGGGGTCAGAGCAATAGTTTAGAAATGGAAACGTGTGATCCTACTCAGAGAGCATTAGGTCACTAGATTGGCTGCAAAAGTCCTCCTGAGCAGATTTTATTGCACACTCCAAACAAATGAACACGGTATCTTTTGGCCTACAAAAACTGATGTATCTGCTAGGTTAGAAAGGCCACGTTTTAATTCAGGCACTTGCTCTACAATAAGTTTCGCATTCATAATTCCTAAGTCCTAATTTTTTGCTATAAAGGAGGAAAATCTAAAATTATTTACTCCATTTACCATCAGCAATGCTCAAATCAAGAATTAGGTCTCTGTCTGTGCTTGACCAGAAAAAAACCCCAACCATGTAATAGTCTATTTTTAATAAATGTATCTGTAGTTTACACTAATTTGAAAGGGCACAGTAGTGGCCAAGGCCACTGATGAAACAGCAGAGCTAACCTCAAGCCCCTGATTTCAAATGTTTTAGTTTTACCACAGCAGTTCTTGACTTTTCCAGGGTAGGATACCCCTGCCAGGAACGTGCTTCCTGCCCAGGGCTACCCCTCACTTGGAAGTGCCTGTAAAGCACAGATTCAATATAAATGCTCAACTGTTGGAATACTGAAGGACTTTCTCTTGGAAAGCAGCCATGTGGACAATCCAGCCTTTGAGCTGATGCACTGAAGAGTAGTGGTCCAAGGTCGACTGAGAAGCGGTGCCCATGAGAAAATTAAAGGAGTAGAAGCCTGGATAACTCCCTGATGTGATAAGAGAAAGTTTGGACCTGTGCATACATGGCGTACGTGCAAAGCTGTACTAACGAGCAATTATTCTTGTTGAAGATACTAACCAATCAATCAGTGTATTTGCGTGGACACATGATATTAACCAATACTAAAGAAAATATTTACATACCAGTCGCGTGTACTATTACCTTTTCTATAAAAGCTTCTGATGCTCTATAACAAATGAAACACTCGCTGATCATATTGATCTCTGCGTTTGATTCTGTGATGCTCCCATCAACACTTAATTCCCATGACAGAACCCTTGCCCAGACCAAAGGAAATGTCTACAGGCTTGGGGAAGAGCGGCTGGAAAGCTGCCTGGTAGAAAAGGACCTGGGGGCGCTGGTGGACATCTGGCTGAACATGAGCCAGGCAGTGTGTCTAGGTGGCCAACAGCATCCTGGCTTGGATCAGAAACAGCATGGTCAGCAGGACCAGGGAACGTCTTTCCCCTGAATTCAGCATGTGTCTGTTTAGCCTAGAGAAAAGGAGGCTGAGGGGAGACCTTACCACTGCCCGCAACTGCCTGAAAAGAGGTTGTAGTGAGGTGGATGCTGGTCTCTTTTCCTGAGTAACAAGTGATGGGATGAGAGGAAATGGCCTCGAGTTGTGCCAAGGGAGGTTCACATTAGAAGTCAGGAAACATTTCTTTACTGAAAGGGTTATTGGGCACTCGAATGGGCTACCTAGGCAACTGGTTATGTCACCATCCCTGGAGGTATTTAATAGACAGGTAGATGAGGTGTTCAGAGATATAGTTTAGTAGTGGACAGGTATTGTTGGACTCAATGATCTCAAAGATCTTTACCAACCAAACGATTCTATGATTTCTGTCATAGCAGAGCTGGAACTGAAACGTGAGATCCCAGCTTCCATTTCTGGGCTTGGACCATGAAACTATTCCACGTACAGTGGCAGCAACAAGCACCATGGTGTGACTGTGCCAGCGAGTTACTTGGTCTTATGCCCTTAAGTCACCTTTTAAATGCTCCAACAACAGGAACAATTTGTCTTTAAATAGAACTACCAAAATGCAAAAATTCTTAAAATAAATGTTTCTTGAAAGACAATATATGAACTCTAGGTCTTGCTGGTACCTTGAGGAGTTTCTTCTCTCTGATGTTGACTGATGTTATAAGCTGGCCATTCACTGGAACCTAGAAGATGGACAATAAAAAATGCATTATTGAATATATATGTGTGTGTTGGTGTATGTGCAAATAAACATATGAATACAATTTCAATACCTTCCTATAACTTCCAATACAAATCTGGGCTAAAATTTGTGGCCTTGTTCCGATTTGAGTTAGTTTATTCCAAATTAATTAGTGCTAGCTAAGCCCTTATGAGTGTAAATCCAGAAACAGATTTATTCCAAGCAAATGTATTTGTGGTTTATCTTAAGATTCACCTATGATCAAAGTTGTTTTTCACATAGGGTAAACCTGTCTTAAAATAGCAACATAGGCAGGAGAAGGCTGATTTTAATTCTTGTTTACTGGTTGAGGTGGACCTTTCGGACCAACTGAAAGAATAGTTTCCATCCTTCCTAGATCCTGTAAAATAAACCATGAAAGTTCAAGGAGTTTTCAGATTGCAGTTTGGTTAAAGTCTTGTCTGTGTCAGAATTCTTTTCCAAGCTAGTGATTTTGTGATTCTGTGAAAGCTTAAAGTATGGAGGGAGCCTGGCTCCAGCTGTCACCATCATCCCTAACCCATCGTCATCCCTAACCCATCGTTCACCTCTGCCTGAAGCAAGGGGGATCAGGAGCCCTGATACCTGGCAGGTGAAGATAGTCCTGCAGGGAGCAAAACCTCCAGCTGCAGCCCAGGGCTGTCCCATGAGCATCAGGGCACCCTCTCACAAGCTGGTGATGAAAAGACTTCAGGTGCCTGCAGTCCTCTTGGGGAAGGGCAGACTTCTGATGATTTGCCACTGCCTCCTCCTGCTCCCCACCCTCCCTCACAAGTCAGCTCTGTCCCTGAGAGGCTGTGGCAGTGTTTAACCACACAGATGCTGGAAGACAAAACCTGCTCTGATTCAGCTGCAGAGGAGTGGTATCCACTCTGCACCCTCACAGATGGGTGAAGAATAATACACAATTAATGAAGAACAGAGATAGAAACCAACAATCTCCATTAAACACGGTGCAGTAAATCAGAAAAGGTAAAACCTGGGAATTTTTTTTAAAGAAAAAGGTTCACTGGGTGGCCACATGCCTTTAGGTGACCGGGACTCCATCCTAGATGTGCAAGGGGACACCTCTCCAGATGCAAGAGGCAAAGGCTTGGAGCCACCTTGTGATGGGTGAGATTACAGCACTCGTGTGGAGACACTGGGACATAAGGAAACTCTTTGCTACAGAGCAACAAGATCTGTGTGTTATCCCAAAGGCACTCCAAAGCGTCATCAGGACGTGAAGCAACTTCTTCTAAGAGATGAATTGGAGTTATTTCTTAAACGCCAAGAAAATAGTCTCTGATGAGGTTTGCAAAGATTAGTGACCAGCAAATAAAATCCCGTGGGTGATTGTCCATGCCTGTCCCCAGCAAATCCAGAGGGGCTGCAGCTCTTCAGCCTGATAATATTTAGTTCTTTGGTGTTTCGAAGACATTTTAGAGATATTTTTCGCAAGTCTCAGACAAGTCTGATTTGAGGTGCATGTTAAAGACAGCGTGACAGGCACCAGCACATCAGCAAATGCTTCACCCTCGGAGGTGCTTCCTTGGAAACAAGGACTAGTTACAAGCTTGTGGTGTATGAGGGTTGAGGCTCTGGAGTGAGTCCAGAGAAAAGCAATGAAGCTGCAAGGGGCTGGAGAACAGGTCTTATGAGGAACGGCTGAGAGAGCTGGGGATGTTTAGTCTGGAGAAGAGGAGGCTGAGAGGAGACCTCATTGCTCTCTACAACTACCTGAAAGGAGGTTGTGGAGAGGAGGGTGCTGGCCTCTTCTCCCAAGTGACAGGGGACAGGACGAGAGGGAATGGCCTCAAGCTCTGCCAGGGGAGGTTTAGGCTAGGCATTAGGAAAAAAAATTTCACGGAAAGGGTCATTGGGCATTGGAACAGGATGCTGAGGGAGGTGGTTGATTCACCTTCCCTGGAGGTGTTTAAGGTGCGGGTGGACAAGATGTTGAGGGGCATTGTTTAGTGTTTAATAGGAATGGATGGACTCGATGATCCAGTGGATCTCTTCCAACCTCGTTGTTCTATGATTCTATGATTCTAGGTGTGGCATGGACCCAGCAGGATAGTGTTCAACCATCATTCATAGGAGGAGCCCCAAAGCTGCAGATTTTGCAACATACCACTCTGAACATACAGACAACACAAATTCTGGGTCTTCCAGTAAAATATCACAGGAACAGGAGCCCTAATCCTTCACAGATTACATCAGTAATTCTATCTTCCTCAAATTACAAGCTTAAACCAAGTGGTCCACATATCTTTCATCTCTATGAGCTGTCAGCTGGTATATTTGCAATTATATTTTTCTGAACATTCACTAGCAAAATACTGACTTGTGTTAAAACCCAGCACCGTTCTGTAACAGCAAAGCTGTTGTTGTTTTTCCCCACAGGATCATCTCTCTTCTGAGACTCCCAGGTTCATTTACTAGAGGGACTTCATAAACCCCACAACAAACCAGACTGTTTGCCCTATCCTACACTTATCAAGGCAAAAAATCCCACTGTGCCTGCAGCAGGGAGGAAGGCAGCCTCTCAAATAGGAAGTGAGACATAAAATATAAAATAGAGGGAATATTGGTGAAAATTTGAACCATTTAGATAGGGAAGACCTTGAGCTCACATGATTATTTCTTTATCAGCATATGCTTCTGTCCAATTAAATGTCTGAAAATACAAATAGATTACGTCTTAGTGAAAAACAATTCCTATGCAATATAAAATGTTGCACAGGGGTGGAGGGCGCTTTTCCACTTATATGACGCGAGACTTCAGAAAAACTGAATTCTGTAGCATGAATACACGAAGGGATAACTGGGGGATGCCACAGAACATCTATGTACAATAATCCTCTCGAATCTCAACAAACCTTGGTGGTTTCCCACTTCTCATAATGAAATCTTCACTGTTTTCTAAAGACTTTGTGAATGGTCCTCCCAAATTTGTGAAAGTGCCTCCCAAAGGCACTTTCAGCAAGACTCTCACCATCAGCATTAGAAATAGCAGCACCAATTTAAGAGGCAAAGAGGAGGATGGTTGCTTGCCTTCTTTCAGACACACACAGAGGAGTAAAGACATCTCACCTCCTGTTCGCTTCTCTTTACATCAAGATGCTTCTGCAAGCATCAGGAACTATATGCAGAAACAAGAAGGTGTCAAGATTTAGGACCAGCAACTGTCTTCCTCCTCCAGGCTGCCATAAACAGACACAGCCTGAGGCTGTTCTGAGCCCTCACAGAGGCAGGCAGAACTCCAGAGGGAAAACGTTGAGTGAAACAAAGAATTAAGGAAGATGCAAACTATATTGACTTTGACAGACTCATCTCAGCTAAGGCAGGATCACATTTCTGGACCTTCTCTCCAACTAAATGACAGCAAGCAAGAAGCTGAAAAAAACCAGAACAACTTTGTTTTACTGCTATATACTTCTAGCAGTCAAGCACAACGTTCCTACTTAGATGATATTTCTTCTGCTAGGCAAAAATCCCACTCTCTCCATCACTGACTAAGAGGTTAAAAATATACTGTTGACAGCCATTCACTGCTTCTCAGGGGTCTTCATGCAGACTGACAGGCTCTCCAGCCCTAAATACCCACCTGGGACTCTACAATCTTGTTACATCCTTCCTGATGAGCAGCTGAGGGCAAGAAAAACACCAAAGCTGACCGCTAGCTGTTGATCAACAAATAACCCACCCCTCTTCCTTCAAACCTGAAGTATCTGTTGCTTTTCCATCATCCTTCAGTAACAGCAGCAACAACCTTCTTTTCATCACCAAGTATTTTTTACTGTGTTCAACTTCCTTTCAGTGGAAAGGTATTATTCTAGCTTGACCTTTTATATTAAATCCTGCCTTTATCCAACCCCTTTTCAGGCAGCAAGAAGGCTTTATGGCTGAGGAGCCCCACCCTACCCTATTCTTCCCCTTCCAAACCCTTAGGATACCGCATTAGTCATGCCTTTTTATCATAGGTCCAGCCATTCTGAAAAGGGAAAAGGAATTTCCATGATTTTATTGCAGTTAACCTAATGGACTCATTAAAAATAAATTAATGTTGTTGGGGTAATTTTTTTGCTTAATGAAAAATGGAGTTTGCACAGGGAGAACACATCTAAACCCCCCGCATTAGGTGACTATACGGAGTCATCAGTGCAATTCCAAATACATTAAATACAGGCAGAGAAACAGAATCTGGACTTTTAGTGGAATCAGACTTCACATATTAATTTCTACTTACATTCTGTGGAACAATAGAAAGATTATTTTTAGTTCATGGCCATTTGGTTCATGAACCAGTGGAACAGGATTTCCCCTCCCCCCCCACCTCCTGCCTTTTTTTTCCTTTTTATGTAACTTGAGGTTATATTTTTGATGATTGCTCTGAAACTTTTATTCTCCTGAGCTAGTGTTTAATTTATTTCATGCTGCTATTACAGTTCCACATGAAGGCACAAAATAAGAATGCTAAATGGTAGGTTTCCAGGTGTTAAAAATACAGGATTTAGTCATTTATACATAAAACATGCATTTAAAGCCATAAAACCGCACCCCTAGACACCTACCTTTATCCTTTTCAATAGTTTTGTAAGAGTAGTAATTTTTTTTTTTTCAAAATCAAACACCTTTGTAAGTGTCTACAGATGAGGAAATCTGCTTTCAAATCTCAGTGCCAACAACCGGTTAAAGGATTAATTAAAAATTACATGAACATTAGCTTCAGGTTCACTAACTGCCCTTTGTCCCACTTGGGGAAGGTGCTTAAAATTGCTTTCCTTAAGAAGGCATGTAAAGGTTTCCCCAGTAGAGGGATACAAGGACAAAAGAAACTCAGCGCAGGAAACCCAAGGGGTTTATATGCTTCACACACTGGAAATCAAGGAGTTCATTTAAGAGCATGAATAAAGATTCAGAAAATTGTTTTCTGCTCCCGCTTTCAGAAAACTCAAATTAAGTGGATTTGACACTGGAAATGAAAGGAAGCAAAACTGCCCCATTCTGGCAGGGGGTCTGTGAACACAAAACCATTTCCAGATTTAAGAAATACTTCAATGAAATTGTTTCCTAGTGCACATTTCCAGTGCAAAAGCTGATTTTTTTTTTCAATTTATGTTACACCACAAGATAAATGTGGTGGGCTTAGGCCAAAAGGCTGCACTGGTACAACAAAAGCAACACCAATATGCACTAAATTAAAAAAAAAAAGGAGGGGTGGAGGGGAGAAGAGAAGGACTTATTAATTATTGCATTGAAGAACCTCCCTGAAACATGAAAACGTGGTTTTACTACGTGGTTTTACAACATATCTCTGCACTCTTTGCGTTCTCAGTAAACCCGCAACAAGCTGAAAACTGAGTAGTAAATCTTCATCTCTCTCTCAGTATCCTCTGGAATATCTGGTATTTGTCCCCTATACTCTGTATGATGAGTTGGATATTTGCAATTTCACTTGCACTGTTTGCTCTCAGATAGGTTCTTCTCTCCTGTGCATGGAAACACAGGCTCAGCCACAGGGTCAGCAAACCCTGGCTCTGCTGCCAGCCAACAGCTTGCATCCCTCATCAGCAGACAATGAGCAATCTGCATGACAAACGCGTTGGGAAATAAAGCAGCACACTGAATTTCATTAATTCTGAATCAGATTTTCATAAATGGAAGCAGACATCCTGGCCAGTCTGGCTTTGCCACATGCTCCTGTGCCGATGATGGACTTCAGCCTGCGAGACTTATTTCCCAAACCAATGGGAACCAGGTGAACATGAAAGGACAAACCTGCGTTTGTCAGAGGAGAAAGGATGGGGTTGAGGCAGAGCAAGAGTCCACTAGGGAGACAGGAAGGCACCAGCTTCAAAGAAAATTACTCCTTCAGTCCAAATAGCTAGAGAAAGGGTAACACAATGGCAATTTCCGCTAAGGGAAGCCACAAAAACACACTCACAACACTACACACATGTATTTGCAAAGGAGTGGGGGAAAAAAATAGCAGAATCTTGTTTTGTGACCAATATTGTAGGTATTGATCACCTTATTATTAACAGCTATTATTGATATGCATTAATGCAAAATTTTCCGTGGTAAAATCACTTCAGATCGATGTCTTCCCAGTGGGAAAGAGTCTGTTGGAAGGGAAAATCACATGAGAAACATGCACAACGAACAGATAGAGTTACCTGGGAAATACACACTGGGAATATCTGAAACTGTTCACTTCATTTAAGGCACCAAGTGGATGCTCCAAGAACCTCAGGAAAAGGATCTGAGCCATTGAGACAGAAAAGCTGTTTCTCTACACATATTCCCAGGGATGAAGCTGCCCATCAGAACCCTGTAAGCCAACAAATACAGGCTGATGACAAGCAGCAAGAGGCAGAACTGCAATTGTAGCCATTCATATCTGAAGGAAATTCCAAGAGAAAAATCAGAGAAGCAGCCCTAAGATGCTGCTGCCTACGTTACATATCCTCTGCTGGCCACCCTTCCCAGGACACACAAGACACCAGCCCTAAACAGAGAGAGCTGACAGGTACCTGCCTCAGCTCAGCTGCGATTCCCGTCTGATGAGACGTCTGGGAACAGAGTTTCCCCAGTGTGAGTGAAATAAAGGCAATGTTGCAAGGAGGGATGAAGAAATCAGTTTCCTGGGATTTGCTATTCTAATTAATTAGAGCAGCGTTTCAACAAGGGATCAAGGCTCCATTTTAAGGAGGCAGTTATCAAATGCCAACACCTTCCAGGATATTTATGAAATCAATTCTCATCCAAGACAGCTGTGTGAAAATAATTATGTTGTGCTGGCATGAAGAATATGGGGTAACCTGATAATATAGGAAAAAAAGTTCTGTCTGTGTACCTCTGGGACTGGGGGGATTGATCTTTAGTTCTGGTGCTGTTAAGGAACCCTTGTAAGAGACAAAAAGTATCTCCAGTTTATAAACACACTTCTGGAAAGTGAAAAGCTCTCTTTTGGGATATGTTAGACAATACAGAGAGAGTTGGAGCTGTTTAGCTTAGAGAAGAGAAGGCTCTGGGGAGACCTTAGAGCAGCCTTCCAGTACCTGAAGGGGCTACAGGAAAGCTGAGGAGGGGCTCTTTGTCAGGGAGTGCAGGGATAGGATGAGGGGGTTTTGAGCTAACAGAGGGCAGATTTTGATTAGACATTAGGAAGAAATTCTTCAGGGTGAGAGTGGTGAAGCACTGGCCCAGGTTGCTGTGAGAAGTAATGGCTGCTCCATCCCTGGAGGTGTTCAAGACCATGTTGGATGAGGCTTTGAGCAACCTGATCCACTGGGAGGTGTCCCTGTCCGCAGCAGGGGGTTGGAACTGGATATTTAAGGGCCTTTCAGACCCAAACCATTCTATGATTCTATGAATACACATTTTTTTAAGTTGCCTAAGGAAGATAGTGTCACTGCATTTGTGAAAAAAACTGTGCTTTTGAGCTGGCTGAGTTGGAAAAACATTGAATAAACACAAATCCCAAAACTCAACAGCACTCTTGATCAGACTGGTTGACTTCCAGCACATCTTGTTAGCAGTTTCCTAAAAGATTCTTTATTAGGGAAAAGACCATCCTGAAAAAGACTCAATATCCTCCAGCATCATTTCTAGAGAGTTCTATGTGACAACAGCCAGAATGTTATACAATCGAAGAATCACCAGGTTGGAAGAGACTCACCAGATCGAGTCCAACCATTCCCACCAATCTCTAAACCATGTCCCTCAGGACCTCATCCTCCTGCACCTTAAACACCTCCAGGGAAGGTGACTTAACCACCTCCCTGGGCAGCCTCTGCCAGTGCCCAATGACCCTTTCCGTGAAGANCGAGCCTGAACCTCCCCTGGTGGAGCTTGAGGCCATTTCCTCTCGTCCTGTCCCCTGTCACTTGGGAGAAGAGGTCAGCTCCCTCCTTCTCCACAACCTCCCTTCAAGTAGTTGTAGAGAGCAATGAGGTCTCCTCTCAGCCTCCTCTTCTCCAGGCTAAACAACCCCATTGAACAAGACATTGAACAGGGCTGGACCCAGATGTGAGATGCATCATAAGATCACGTGCAAAATGTGCTTGTATGATTGTGTTGAAGCCGTGCGTCCATTTGAACAAAGTTTGTTCAACAGATTTACTTCACATGGGCTGGGGAGGCATTTCAAACTGGATATTGAGGTGCATGGATTGCTCTGAGACTAGTGAGCTCGCCATTCTGCTACTCTGCTAAACACAAAGTTAACAAGTAGTGAAATGAAAGGTCTGAATGCCAGACTGGCACTGGGAGAGACTAACATAGTCGTGCACTATTGCATTTTAGAGACTCAGACGTGGTAAGAGTTTAGATGGAGGTTCCTGGGAGGGCTGGGAATGAGCCCCGCTGAGGGAACGCTGCCCCCTCCAGCAAAGGCACCCTGGGCAGACACTGCCTATTGCTGTGGGGGATAAGGGCACGCAGAGAAAAGGAGATAGTCCTACATCAGAGGAACTGCAGCCCTGCAAGAGCAGATTCCATGGGAAGGTAGTCTCACAGCCCACCCATGGGGCAGCGGCTGGGAATCACCAGTAAACACACATTCCCAAACTGAAAAAAAAAAAGAAAAATAATTAACCGCCTATTTTCTTTTAATTAAGATCTTGACTTATCCACCACTCCAGGATATGCAGATGTTTGGCTGCTGGGATGTATCAACACACCTGAGCACCGGAGGCAATTTGTCTCTTGGCTTCGTACCTCAGCAGGCAGCAGAGAGGAGCTCCCAGCCTGCAACACTTACGGCATTGGCCGTGTCTAGGAGTGGAAGACTTTGCTATTAATGATAACTCCAATGCTGCCTTGGTAGGGATTTTCATCAGTGACTTGCAGCATATCAAAGGTGGTCTGCTCTTCTGGCATTCTTGCATCAGCTAAGTGCCAAAGCAGCATGCAGTGTTTTACACTTACGTAAGGAGATAAAGTTTTTGCCTCAAGGATATGATGTTCTAAAGACACAGATAACATGATGGGAAATGACAAGGAGCAGTGGAGAAGGGGGAGATAGGGCAAAGAAAGCAAAAGAAACAAATAGAGAAGAGAAAGGGCAGGGTACGTCTTGGGAGGACAAGCCTAATTTTTTCATTTCAGCACGTAAGATGTTTTCCCCAGGTTATCTTTCAATAGGATCTTTGACGTTATTTTTCTTGATCATCCTCTTCTCATTCTCCGCCTCCTTAGGACCGTGTTTTGCCTCCTCTGCATTTGCAGAATAATCAGTGGGTTTGATGTAGCGGGTGATGCTTCTCTGTGTAAATACGACTGCTAGAGTCCAGCCCCCAAAGAGCAGAAATCGGCTCAGTGCAGCAAAAGATGAGATTAAAGATAGAAGCTGCAGATGACTGTAAACAAATTTATCCCTTCAGTTTATCTCTTTCTCCTCTTCTTTGGTTTCTGTTATTCAGGCCTGTGAGGTACAGCATCTCAGACCAGGAAATACTTATTCAAATCAGCATCTCCAGCTTGAACTAACAACTCTGCTGCTATTACTACATCTGCCTCAGACAAGGTGTCCGTCCACCGCTTTCTGTCCCGCGCCGCCTCCAATAACTGGTCTGCAAAACTCTAATTTGTTCTGCACCCGTGTCAAGTTTCGCAGTATTGATGATTATAAAGCTATAATGAAATTGTTACTGAAATCCCTCTTCATCCCTTGAAATGGGCAGTTCTGTTAGGATTGCTTGTGTTCTTTATTTCTGGGGCTGTCGGGTCAAGATTCTGCTCTCACTGATGAAAGAGAAAATATCCCCAACATGGAACAGTTTGTTAAAACATAGCTATAATACAAGTAAAAGTTAAAACTTCCATGACAGAACAATGAATCTCTGAAAACTAGCGTTATGATGGAAAGCCTGATAGAATTGTATAAATGAAGAATAAACTCGCTTATTTTATAGCTTCACCCCTGCAAATTAAGTTTGTCTGTCTCAGAAATGAAACCTAGGAGACAGCAGTAACAGATAAAAATGTTCGGAAATGTTCGGTGTATAAATTCTAAGTACGTACTTACTGATGCTCAGTATGTTCTCCCGAGAGCTTTACTTTCCATTTTGCACTAGCTTCATTGAAACTGTTTTCTGTAATTTATGCTGAGATTTTCTGCTCCAGACACTTTACAGCCAGGCAGTGAGACACAAGGATAGTGTCGTATGGCAACTCCATCGCAGCGCATCGGAACAAACTCACAACATTTATTCAACAACGCGGCCACGGCCATCAGCTCACAGCTACTACCACTAATTAATGCAATAATGATGAAGCTTTGAGTAAGAGGAAATATATGTAATTAGTATCAGCACAGTGGCAGAGATATTATACCCAGGTTCTCTTTGTTAGTATGATGTACAATAACTGGAATGTTCTTAAATCCCTGCAAACCGGATCAAGCCCATATGGAGTTAGACGGTGTTAGACAAAGCAGCAGAAGAAAAGCCAATACCAGCAATCTCAGACCAGGTGCTCTAGCAACCTGCTGCCTCGCACTGTGATCCTGATGCCACCACAGGGCTCAGAGAGGAATGTGGAGCCTCCTATTACCTGAACCACCCAAAAAGAAGTGTGGGATGCAGCATCTTTAGGCAGGACAGGTTGCCCTGGCACGCAGGATCGAATGGGATGTGGTAGGATGGGATAGGATGGCTGTAGCCCAGCGGGGCTGGGAGCAAGGGCTACATCCCACCCTGCTCTGTCACATAGGGTGCAATGGGATGGTGTAGGATGGGATGGGATGGCTGTAGCCCACCGGGGCTGGAAACAGGGGCTGCATCTCAGATTGCCCAGCAGTGTAGGGTGCAATGGGATGCGGTGGGATGGGGCGACTGTAGCCCATCGGGGCTGGGAGCAGGGGCTGCATCCCCGGGTGCCCGGCGGGGCCGCAGAGCACAAGACAGGCACGAGGAAAATCGTCTGGAAAGGAGAAAGGGGAAGGCTGCTCCTCCGGGGGAAAAGCCGGTGGCGTGGGAGGGTTGGGGGGCGAGCAGAGAGCCAGCCCCCACTCCCCGCCGCCCTTACCTGCGCTGCGAGCCTTTGTTCCCCGCGCTGCATCGCGCCGGTCCCCGCCGGAGCATCCCCGGCTCCATCCTCCTCCTCCTCCTCCTCCTGCATCCCTCGAGCCGCGCGGCGCGGGGGACGCGGTCCAGCCCGGCCCCTCCGCAGCAGGGCGAGCAGCGCCGCGGCCCCCAGCGCCAGGGCCGGCCACAGCAGGGCCAGCAGCCTCCCCGGCAGCTCGCCAGCCCCCGGGGCCAGCCGGCCCGGCAGCTNNNGGGGGGGGAAGGGGAGGGGGGGGGGCACGTGATGGTAGCGAAAATGCCGGGGAATAAACTCTCCAAGGCTCGTCTGGGAGTTTTAGAAAGCGAGCAGCCTTCCTCAGGCCAGAGCAAGGCGAGGGAGGGAGCTGGGGACACGGTGTGTTTCCCACTCACGTGCGGATGGATAAATTCTCCCAGGAATCTTATGCGTATCCTGTTACTTTCCAAGGACCAATTGGAATATTATTTAATATTATTATGAACTTCGCAACAGGCAAAACTCTTGCTCATTCGGAGCTGGCTCCAGCTCTCTGCTGACCTCACATTTGAGACAGGGACTCCAAAGATAGGTGCATTTTCTTTGTTTTGGGTTGGAAAAGAACTTCGAGGTCATTGAGCCAAACCATACCTGTGCATCACTAAAATATACCCCTGAGCACCTCATCTTTTTAACATCTCCAGGGAAG
>WAAB01012347.1:3320-16782 GCA_013389865.1 Piaya cayana
CAGTTTTCCACCCAGGAGAGTGTGTGCCTGTCCAGGCCAGAGGTTGACAGTTTCTGTAGCAGAATGCTGTGAGAAACTGTGTCAAAGGCTTTACTGAAGTCCAGGAAGATACATCCACAGCCTTTCCCTCATCCAGTAGACGAGTCACTGTGTCATAGAAGGAGATCAGGTTTGTTTGGTAAGACCTGCCTTTCATGAACCCATGTTGACTGGGCCTGATCACCCGCTTCACTTGCATGTGCTTGATGATAGCACTCAAGATCACCTGTTCCTTGACTTTTCCCAGCACTGTGGTCAGACTCACAGGTCTATAGTTCCCTGGGTTTTCCCTGTGACCCTTCTTGTAGATGGGCACGACATCAGCCAGCCTCCAGTCCAGTGGAACTTCCCCAGTCTTCCAGGACAGTTGGAAGATGATGGAAAAGGGTTTGGCAAGCACATCTGCCACTCATCTGAACTCAGGCTGGAATCCCAAGCTTTAGCTTTTTTATTTTTTGTTTGTAGTAGTCAGTTGCTATTTCTCTCAGTATGTTGGATTTTTTTTTTTAGTTAAACACATGAATACTTGTTAAAGAATGTAATTTTAGTAGTCCAAGGTCAATCTGTTATTTGACTAGAGCTTTTATAAAGTCCAGTGGCAAAGAAAAGATTTACAAGTTTGTTATGCAAGTTCAGGTAGTATTCATCCTTGCTTTGCTTGGATGCTTTGTGCAGAAGTGAAAACAACAACAAAAAAAATCTAGTTCTTATCTGTAAGCTTGAACATCAACATGACCTTTCAGGTCAACATAGAAAAGTGGAAATTGGAGACAATTTGTTTTGGGCCATAGGAAGCTGCTATTGGTTCATGGTAGAGAAATGCAAAAATTTGCTTTGTGTTTTACTCCATTTCGACAAAATTTAAACCAGTAATCAAACTCTATAATTTCTGATGGGCAACACAGGAAAGCAATAATGGCAATGCAATTTCATCATTAAGATAAGCCTACTTGAGTGCTCCTGACAAGGTGTCAGAGATAAAATACGGATGAGGTGACACAGAGCCTTTATTATCTAAAGATCTAATTCAACAAAAATGCAAGTAATGAAATGGAGAAAAAGAAATTTCAGTAGCTGAAAAGTTAGCAAATATATCTGTTGTTAGTTAACACTCACAGACAATTAAACCTCATACAGTGTGCTCAGCACTGCCCAGCTGCTTGTTCAGTTTCCCACAGCAGAATGGGTGAAGAACTGAAAGGGCAAAAGTGAGAAGACTCATGTGTCAAGTTGAAGACAGTGTAATAAGTGAAGAAAACAAACAAGAAAGCAAACAACTGATGAGAAGTCATTAGTCATCAGCAGCTGATGCCCATCCAGTCCCTACACAATAGCCATCTTGGAAAACTCTCTCTTATCTTTTCCTGCTTGCAGTTTTTAATGGTAAATATGATGATATATACTGTAGTACATTTCTTTGGTCAATTTGGCACCAGTATCTTGACCCTGTCCCCTCTCAGCCCCCTGCTCTCCCATACATTTTTTACTGGGACAGCAGCAAGAAACAGGAGAAGACCTTCATGTTGTGTAAGCACAGTTCAGTGATAATGAAAACATTGGTGTATTATCACCAGTGTTTGGCCAAAACCCCAAAACACATTATGGGCTGCTATGAAGAAAATAAGCTCTGTTCCAGACAAACTCAGTACAATATCCCTTTGCTAAAATAAAAGTCAAAATATTCCAGTGCTAATGAGTAAGTAGTTCCTTTGTCATTCTAATAGGACTTGCTCTCCTTCACTGAAGGATTAGCTGGATGAACAATTAATTTTCAACTCTTTGATTCTCTATTTTATTTTAATACATTTCTGCTTCAAATGTTATTTTGTTGCAATGAAGTTGTAAGATGATGTTTATACCATTAAATGTGTGATTTCAAACCTTCATTTGTCTACAACATGATACTAAACCCCGTGAGGCTTCATCACAGGTAGGCTAAACTTTTACTACTTTTATGTACTTAAAAATCCAGAAAGAAAGTGATTCACACACTTAAACTGTTAAGCTGCTTCTATTACTCACCAGCACCAGGGACAGTAATGTACCACAAAAGAATGCCTGTTCTAGTCTTACAGAAGACTTTTTTTTGGTTTTTTTTTTTTAAATTAAACCAGCACTTCACAGCTGATAGGAAAGACAAAGTTACCTTTCTAGGAGGATGGATGAATTTTGAAATATCACCTCAGTTTCTATTTCTTGCAGAGCTAAAATTGGGAGGAAGCTAAGTGGAAGCTTCTGCATTTTCTACATAGAGGTTACAACTTGTGAAGATTAATACAATGGACTTCTTACCATGTATGGCTTGTGTGCCACCTATGAGAAAGATTTGCTTGGTCCAGCCATTATTCAAAGACAGTGTTGTGTCCAAGGGAGGCTCAAGGGTTTGTGTGAAATGCTGTGTGATTCAGTTGTTACTGGTACTGGTCATCAAACTGCATGACTTTGCCTCTGACAACAGTGATTTCTCAGGGCAAAAAGTGGGTTTTTCAACTCCTTATGTTTCTCAATCTTTTTCTATGGAAACACCATCTGGTGTATGGTTAGAATTTCTCCACATTGTGGAAGTTGAACAGGTCTAAAACAACTTTTGCTTTGAAGGAGCTGAACTTGTGTGTTACTACCTGAGGGATAAGCTCATACTATGGAGAAGAGAAGGCTCTGTGGACACCTTAAGATTTTACCAGGGCCTGCATTGCAAGAGGCAATGATTTTAAACTGAAAGAGAATATATTTAGATGAGACTTAAAAGAGAAATTTTTCATGATGAGAGTGATCAGGCACTGGAACATTTTTCCTAGGGAAGTTGTACATGCCTCATCATGGGCAGTATTCCAAGTCAGGTTGGATGGGACTTTTTAAAGATTCCTTCCAATTGCAACTATTTTGTGACTCCGTGATTCTGTCATTCTGAGATCATCCATGTAATACAACAGCACAGCTGTCCATAGAATATTCTTATTTTGTTATGGATGTATGTAGGGATCCCTTTGCTAACACATTGGTTATTTGATACATTCAAATTACTTACTTCCATCCTTCTTGATTTTATGACAGTATAATTTGCGTTTTAATGATTTCTCTAAATCTTTTTTTAATTAAGATTATGTTATTCTATAAATTGAAGAAGCATAAAATACAATGTGGCAAAATGCAGCCTGGAATATTATAAGGGCCTTAAAATTAAGCTGACAAGGATAACAAATTGTAATAAAGAAAATTGTGAAAAAAATGCAGGGGTCCACTATCTTTTATAATAAAAAGTATGTAAAGGTGGATACCAAAGACAGAATTCTTGGTATAGTAAATTTAGCAGAGGCAATTGTTTCCAATGAAGAGGTTTTATAAAAAATGCTTAGAATTTTTTTCATGTAGCAGGCAAGTTTTTGAAGTGGAGAAATCAAAAGCCAACTTCTCTAGCTTCAGCTGAGGTCAATGGATATCTCATCCCTGCTAGAATTAAGACCTTAGCAAGTCTTTGCTGCCTGCTTTCAAATTCCTGCCAAACCCACTGCTAATTAGGGGAAGTCCATTTGAGCACAACACAGTGCTATTGCCCCTCTCCTGCTTCCAACAGCAGTGACTACTGCACAAAGTATTTATTAATCTCTTTCTGAAGAGTTTGTTCTTTGCTAAACTGAGTATGCCTTTTATATTTTATTTTTACTTTTTATGTTTTTCTTTCTTCTTCTTCTTCTTTTTTTCTTTAGAAAACTGACTTTGTGATCTTTCTGACTTTAATGATCTTTCCCTCACAGGCTGCTTAAAAAATCTCAAAGTACTCAATGTGAGTTTCAATAATTTGAAGTCAGTCCCTCCAGAACTGGGTGATTGTGAGAATCTGGAAAAACTGGATTTGTCTGGGAATATGGAAATATCAGAGCTCCCATTTGAAGTAAGATGACAAACTATGTTTCTTCCATCTTTTTTTATATGGCTTTAAGGTGTTTTATCACAGTCTTAATATCTTTTCTTAACAGATAAAATCACATTCTTGTAGTTTTTAGCAGCAATGTTTTAGTAGTAACATCATTGAAAATTGTCTTAGTAGTGCTTAACAGAAAGCTTCTTTGTTTAGGTTTTCAGGTAGCTGAATTTTGGTTTTCGAGTAGCTGAATTTTGGTTTTCAAGTAGCTAAACTGTACTTCTCCAGTTCTTAATATCCTGATATCTAGAGGATGAATGGGGAGAGCATTAGAGAAAAGTTTCAGACACTTCTTATTGATTCATACTTTATCTCCAAACATCTGTTACGAGATTCACAGGCAATGTTAGAATGGATTAAGTTTATGTTAGATCTGATGTGACCATGCTATATTCTGTTCTGAGGAAATGCAAACAGTAATTAACTTTCCCTCTGAAATTTTCATGGTGAGGTAGTTTAGATGAAAAGACTTGTCAAAAAATGATGTCAAGGAAACAGAAACAAGGGATGAAAACTAGATTCATATCATAAAAATGCATAACAATACAAAGAGTGTAGGTCTTCCTTCACTCCATTCTCCTCCTCTTTCGTATAACAAAGATAGGAGACAAGCCAGATTAAAATTAAATAGTAAAAAGGAACCATAAATAAAACCATATATCCTAAGCAGACAAAGGAATGCAATATAAACATCTAGGAAAAAAAATATTTTCAAGCCTCTGGACTAAAACAGTGAATTTAGCCCAAAGCATTCACATCGATAGTATTTTCCTGGTTGCTTCTAAAGATCATCTACTGCAAAGGCTTACCCGTGTAAGCATTTCAGGTAGCATTTGCATGTAAACCTGACTGCATGTGTAAGTCTTTCCAGGTCTGAGTCCTACTAGACCAGTGTTTCTCCCTTCTGTCTCCTATTCAATGGGATTGAGAGACTCTAAAACTGAGTGTAGGCTACTGGATGGTAATTTACTTAGAATATATGGAAAAAAATTTGGAGCTGTGAAAAAGAGTTTATATAGCAGTAAAACTTAGAAGACACAACATGCCAGCATGGTCTAAAAGGTCCAGAAGAAAAATGTTGGCATTATCTTCTGTTTCTCTGGAGGCCAGCTCTTAATCTATACTTGCAGTGACCTTGTAGGTAGCCTACAAAAACTCTCCTAGTTTAGTTTATAAAATTAGTTCCCCAGAATCAACATTTCAGGGGCAACTTTGGAAGCTTAACATACAATTAAAAGAACACTTTTGTCAAAGGCTTTAGAATGATGCGAAGTGTTTAGTCTTCAGTGTACTCAATATGGCTGATATTATTGGGAGCAATTACAGCAATATCCTTACTAGTGTAATAAGTGTCTAATGTTTGAGTGCCAGCTGGGCAAAAGGTGGTAGTCACTGACAGGTAATTATTTGATGAGTTAAAACATTGAATTAGACTGAATAGTCAAAAAAAGGAAAATAGAAAGACATTGTGAGGTGGTGTGGTGGGCCAACATTTGCTAATACTCAGTTGTCAATCCTGTTGTGAACTTCCTCCCCCTCTTCATCAAGACATCAGGAGGAAATATAAGAAAGCTCATAGATCAAGAAAAATGATAGGGAGATTGTTTGCCATTTGCTATTGTGAGCAAAAGAAACTATACTTGTGGAAGATTAAATAAATATTTGTCAATATGCATTTGTGAGAATTTATATAGTGAGAAAAGACATTAAAACAACATATTTCCTCCCTCCCAAGACCAACTTCACTCTTTCACTTTAGAATCCTGTCCCAGCCCTAAGTGGTGCAGAGAGGTGGTGGGAGTTATACCCAGTACACAGTGGTTTCTTGCTGCTTCTCCTTCCTTCCTTCCTTCTCATGATTTTCCTCCTCTCCCATGTTGGGCCTCCATGGGCTGTTCTTTCTTTAGGAGTATGAGTTTTTCATGAGCTGTGGTGTAGAGCACCTCCTCCTACTCAGACCTTGGTATTCCCTCTGCTGTTACTCTGTTTCCATTTTCTCCTCCTTTATCTCTGTTGTCTTTTTGTTTTCCTTTGCTAGATAAGTTTTTAGAGTGGCACCACACACTGAGCTGAGAGGTTTAATTCTATCCTGTGGTGAGTCCATTTGATCCAGGTGGAACTGTCTATGTCCACTATGGGCTAGGCCCCGTTTCTTCCCACATAGACCACTCTGATGAGCCCACACTGCCAGCATCTTGTTATGGATATTCAGTATTAGTATTTATGACCCAAAACTAGACAGATTAGATGAATTAGTACCTAATACAACTGTAGCTAACATAGTTAATCCAGTCAAATGCTCTTAAGTGTTGGTCACCATTCTTTCCCATGATATGAATACTGGGAACTGGAGAATGTAAGCAAGCAAGTACATGCAAATTTGGTTTTAGTAAATGGGTTCCCTTTACAACAGTAAGGAAAAAAGAGAAAACTTAGAAGCCAATACATGAAACAAGGTAGAGAATTGCTAAAAATGTGTTCAGTTTATATTTTAGGAAGTTCAATTTTGATTCAGCTTTCAAATCCTTAGAAGTATTTTGTAGGAAGGTTAAATAAATGAATGAGGATACCAACAATATTCTTTGATATAAAACTAATTCAAAAGAAATAAAGGCAAACCTCAGGCCAGTAGAAATTATAAGAATCTAATTTTACTATGATTTTGTTCATAGGACAGTGAGCAGAGAGGCACTGATAACTTATATAAAAATGAATTCAAAGAGATTATAACATACCTATAATTCAGTCAAGAATTTTTGACAGACCCATAAAGGTCTACAAAATCATCAAAACTCTGAAATTGAATTACGTCTTCAGTGATCAGTCTTCTTGTTACCTTTCTATCCATTTTCTTTATGAGAGCTACAAAAAAATGGAGAAGTCTTGAAGCTTTTAGTTTATTTATTTAGTTAGTTGTTTGCTTTCTTATGAAAAGAGTTCAGGGTTTTGGTTTTTTTTTTTNCTTATATCATTTGTAGTTACTACCCAGAAGTGGTTGAGGGTGAATATAGTTTATTACAAAAACCCACACAGTGTCACCAAATACCTATCTTGAACTGGAGTTTGTAATTTCTAAGGACATTCATCATATATGTATATACATTTTTGCTGGCCTGTTGGTTGTTCCTCTGCCTGAATTTGTCAGTCTGCCACGTAAAAAACCTCACAGACTCTTATGATGTCTGTTAAGTCTGTTAATTTGTTTTGTAAATCGGAAAACTTCAGGAAAGACAAGATGCTAAATACCTTTATCTTTTACTGCTTTCCAGGAAACTACAAATGTTCAGGACATTTCTAGCATGTAGACTGACTATACTTCTTGCTTTTTTAATCTACCAATATAATTTTCCAATGCATCTGGTTTAAGCTGGAGTATATGGTGACTGTGATGTTCTACCATAACTGAAATTTTAATACATTCAGTATCTGATACTAACACTTCCACATTTTTCGATGTGTGGGGGACAAAAACCCCAAACCACAGCATTCTGCTTGGCCTAACTCAACCTGTAACATGTAATGGCTGTATCAGCCTACTAGGAACATATATGTTCTCTGCCTAGACTGTTATCAATATTTCTGTTTGGATATGTCTTGAAGCCATACGTTTTATGATACATGCCCTGTGCCACAGCATCAGCAGGCAAGCATGTTTCTCGCTTCTCTGCTAACTTGTCATAGAAAGCTCTTCCCTTGTTTTCAAAGGCTACCTCCAGCTCTCTGTATGTCATTTTAACGAATCTTAAAACAAAGCAATCTGATGCTCCATTGATTAAAAAAAAAGAAACTGAGGATATGTGCTTTCATCTCTTCCTTTATTAAGGCTTAAGATTTCATACTACTCCATACTATGCCTAAGGAAAAGCAAGTTGGTTCCATGTCTACTTGTCAATTTATTTTTTTCTCTTCTGTTAGGTATCTAACTTTTTTTCCCCCAGAAGTTAGTTTAACTTCAATATGAGATTAATATTAGTTGCAAAGTAAGTCCTTTGGCAGAAAAGTTTTATGGATCTGCAGTTGAATGCAAATCTGTTTTGGCCATATTTGTAAATTAAGAATGCCTTTCTCTGGACATGAGTGAAAATATAAATTGAAATAAAATGTAAGTGTTAGAAAAGGCAACCTACATGGGATTTCATTTATGCAGCCATTTTATAACAGATATTTCTAGACCCCAGTAACCAGGCTCAGCAGCACAAGGTGCGCTATAAAGTCTAGGGCATAGTCTTATCTGGGATGACAATTAGCTGATAAGACTCCCATGTGGAGGTGAATTTTCTCCTCTAGCTATGATTAGAAAAGGCATGCCCTATACATTATCCAGTCCCTTTCCCTGCATAGTGGGATTATTCTGTATACTATATCCATACTCTGTATCTTCAAAGTGAATGGGAAGGATGGATATTTTTTTTCTAAATTCCTTATACCCTCTGTGTGTGAATTTAAGAATCACTATGATGCTGGTATTTGTATGTTAAGTATTGGATAGTGTTCCTATTGCTATTTGCATACATATTATGAAATTGATTTGTTTTTTCTAGGAATAAGAATAGTATTATAAATGTGTTTTCTGTTATATGTTAGCAGAAAAACTGCTCTGACCTTATTTTGAGGTGTGTTTCCTTCAGAAAGTATTGCTTTCTACAGTTATTTACTGAATCACCCAATTAATATTTCCTGCACATGGCAGAATAGCATGTATATTGAGTTGATGTTACAGAGAGACAGCTTTGTTTTGTTGAAGGTCCAGTTCTTCTTCCAAACTGTAAAATTCTGCTAATAATAATGCATCAGTCAAAAGTATCTATAGATTTAACCCAAAGGAACTTTAATGAGAAGAGAGGGAACATGAAGAAATTCTCATTTCCTCCATGTGTACCATCCAGTGGGGCACATGCTCTTAGTAACAGGACAGGTAAGTCATTCCACACTATCAACAGCAAGGGAGATATGCTTACAAACAGATGTTCTGATATTGAAAATAAATTAAAAAGGAGCTTTGCAAATTTGTTGTGCTTTGGACAATGTTCAGTATTTATGCAGTCCCAGCAAATGATCTGAAATGTTTTCTGTATCATTTGTGAAGTCTGAGTAGTGCAAAGGGAAGGAATGAGACAGAGGCTGTTATAGCATATGAACACTTTGTCAGAGAAAAAATATGTATGTATGCCTGCATTTCCATGTCACTTCTGTATAAACTGATGTTTGAAGTTCAGAGAAATGGCAGGGTTATGCTTTGTGGCTTTTTTTTTTAGCACAGTGCTTTTTCGACAGCTTAAATAAAATCTTGGGTTTTTTATTTCTAGTGCACAGAAGGTTTTAGCTAAGTCCTTATATAAGCAAGAACAGACCTGAGGAACTTTCAAAATAATAGAATCATAGACTACTTTGGGTTTAAAAGTCAACTACTCCAATCCCTTCTGGGGTATCTTAAAGTAGGTCAGACAACGTATAGTTCCAGAGATGGGGTATCTACCACATCTCTTGGCAACTTGTTCCAGAATTTCACTGCTCTCACAATAAAAAAATTCTTCCTTATATCTAGTCTGAATCTACTCTCTTTTAGTTTAAAAACATTACCAATTATCCTGTTTGCAACTTGCCCTACCAGAAAAGTCTGTCCACATCTTTCTTACAGGTTTCCTTTAAGTACTGGAAGGCCAAAATAAGGTGTCCCTGGTGCCTTCTTCTCTACAGGCAGAACAACCTCAGCTCTCTCAGCCTTTACTCATGAGAGGAGTGTTCCATCACTCTGATCACTATTTTGGCCCTCCTCTGGACCTTATCTAACAGATACATATCTTTCCTGTACTAAGACCTGGACAGAGTTGGACAGAGTACTCAAGGTGTGGTCTCATTAGATGCAAAGCAGAATACGATAATAGTTTCATTTGACCTTCTAGTCATGCTTCTTTTGCTGCAGCCCAGGATACAGTTGGCCTTCTAGGCTGTGAATGCAGATTCCTGATTCATGTCTAGCTTTTCACCCACTGGTACCAAGTCTTTCTCTGCAGAACTACTCTCAATCCCTTCATCCCCCAGCCTGTATTGATGCCAAGGGTTGCCCTAACCCAGATGAAGGGCATTGCAGTTGACATTGTTGAATCTTTCGAAGTTTATATAAGCCTACTTTTCAAGCTTGTTCAGATCCATCTGGTTGGCATTCTGTCCCTCAGGCATGCTAACTGCACCACTCAATCTGGTGTTACATTCAGTTCTGGGCCTCTCACCACAAGAAGGATGTTGAGGCTCTGGAGCGAGTCCAGAGAAGAGCAACAAAGCTGGTGAAGGAGATGGAGAACAGGCCTTATGAGGAATGGCTGAGAGAGCTGGTGTTATTTAGCCTGGAGAAGAGGAGGCTGAGAGNAGACATGGTTTAGGGACTGATATTAATGGTTGGGCTCGATGATCCATTGGGTCTCTTCCAACCTGGTTATTCTATGATTCTGTGATTCTATCTGCAAACTTGCTGAGGGTGCATTCAACCTCATTGTCTGTATAATCATCAATGAAATTATTAAACAGTACTGGTCCCAGTATAGAGCTCTGAGGGACACCACTTGCCATGGATCTCCATCTGGATATTTGGCCATTGATTGCTGATCTCTGAATGCCACCATCCAACCATTTCTCTATCCACTGAACAGTCCACACATCAAATCCATATCTTTCCACTTTAGAGAGAAGGATGTTGTGGGATACGGTAACAAAGGCTTTGCAACAGTCCAAGTAAAAGATGTTTGTAGCTTTTCCCTTGTTCACCTATCACTCCATCATAGAAGGTCACCAGGTTAGTCAGGCAGGACTTGTCTTTCATAAAGCCATGATGGCTGCCTCAGATGACCTTGATATCCTCCATGTGCCCTAGCATAGATTCCAGGAGGATCTGTTCCATGATTTTCCCAGAAATAAGGCTGACAGGTTGGTGATTCCCAGGGTAATTTTTCTCACCTTTTTAAACATGGGGATAATGTTACCCTTCTTCTAGTCACCACCAGGGACTTCTCCCAACTGCCATGAATTTTTAAATATCATGGAGAACTTCTTGGCAACTTCATCAAGCAATTCCCTCAGGACTCCAGGATGCATCTCATCAGGACTTGTGTAAGTTCAGGTTCTGATTTTCTCTTATAGTGGATGGGACTTTGCTCCTGCAGTCTCTGTCTTGCAGTCCATCTGCTTGATAGGTGTGGGAAGAGAGGTTGCCAGTGGAGACTGAGGCAAAAATGCTGAGTACTAGACTTCTTGTCCATTGTTAGCAGTTTGCCAATTATTTTCACCAGGGGCAAATGCTTGCTTTGACTTTTCTTTTCTGGCTGACATACCTATAGAAGCCCTTCTTAATACTCTTTGCACCTTTTGCCTGGTTCAGCTCCAGTTGCCCCTTGGCCTTCCTGACTCCATCCTTACACAACCTGGCACCATTCCTACACTCTTCCCAGTATACCTTTCACTGCTTTCACTGCCTCTGTGTTTCCTTTTACTCTTTTGGTTGACCACCTTGTCACAACCCATCCTTGTTGGTCTCTTGCCTCCTTTTTTCTGATTTCTTATGCCTGGAATCAAGAGCTATCATGACCTATGGAAAGTGTCCTTAAAGATCTGCTTGCTCTGCTCTGCCCCTTTGCCCCCATCACAGTTTCCCAGGGAGTTCTATTGATTAACTCTTTAAACAGTTGGAAGTTACCTTTCTTAAAATTCAAGGTCCTGACTTTACTATTCAACTGACCTTTGTATTTCAGGACTGTTAACTTCACCCACTGCAGCCCAGGCTGCCTCCAATCTTGACATCACAAGTTAGCTTACTTGCATTAATGACCAACAGGTCCAGTAGTCATCTTCTCTGCTAATCCTGCCTAGAATTAGATATTGTAGCTATCACGATGTGCCTGCTTTATGTACCTGAACAAATATAATTATATTTAGTCATCTCCTGCATCTTTCAACAATGCAAACATGTGACTGAAAAAACCCCAGAAACCAGACGTGACTAGAAATTCATTAAGCACTAACATTAGCCTCTTAAGGTTTTCAAACCCAGCAGTATCCAGAACAGACATAAATAACTTTTTATGCATTAATACAATTTCGAAACATATTTTAAAGCTGACCTCTAACAGCTGGAAAATTTTCAGTCTCTTTTGGTCTGATTCTGTTTCTATGACCAGTGCTATTCAGCAAAGTAAAGCGTTTAACAGGATGAGCAGAGGTGTAAGCTTGTGCAAGTATGGAGAGACTTCAAATAATTTCCCACTGGGCATTTCCATGTAACTTGTCATCTTTGTGATCTGTGACTCACATCTCCCAAAGCTATATCCTGGTTATGCAGGCAGGACACCAACATCTCAACAGAAATGTAAAATGGCATGTTCTTTTAACATCATGTAATTCTTCAAAGATGTAAGCTTCCTAACCTGCTTGTTTCCCTTGCCATTTGATTTTTTACATGTGTAAAATTATGAAATGAAAAACAAAATCAGAGAGATGTACAGGACATTATTTTTTCAGGGGAAAAACTCACCTTTAGCTCCTTCTTCTCTCATTAAATGGGAATATAAAGGACCTGTAAAATCTTCACATTTTGTAGAATTTTTAGTAAGTTACAAAGGAGACATGTATTTAATTTGTCAAAAACTGTATTTTATTTCTGTGGGTTTTTCAGAACCACAAAGCAGAGAAGAGTGGTGTAAAGAATGGTTTAACTTGGCACTGTGAAACTGGAAGCATTAAACCAATCTCTGGTGAAATTCCTCATTTTATATCAGTGGCAAAAGTCCAATTGACTGTAATAGGACCAGTATTTCTGTGCATACATTTCTCAGTCACAGAATTATTTTTCCAGTTGCTTAGCTTGGGTGCATTTCTGTTACACAGGATTTCATCTTCCTCAGTGCTTGTACTTTGAATTTGCTTAGCACTTGTGATGAGTTGCTTTCTAATACAGCTGGCCTAAGTGTCATCAATCCACGCAAAGCAACAGCTGCTTTGTGGAACTAGTGTAAGATGTAACATTAAACAATAGCAGGAGGGCTGTGAAACCGAAAAGAGCAGGTGCAAAGGTGTAAAGTGTCAGAGGAGATTCATGAAGGCACTAATGCTGCAGGAGTTCTCATAAATGTTTTAATAGACAAGCGGCTAAGGAAAGGCGTGGATCTATATTAGGAAAAAGGATTATGCAGTTAGGCACAAGAAAGTGTGTCAGTTGATCCAGTTCTTGACACTGTGCTTCCAAGTGTACTAATTAATACAGTATCACTTCAACACCACCCGTCTAACACAGCGACTCAGTATCTAATAATAATGATTCATTTCATTGGAGAACCGACCATCTCGGTTTAACTGCCCTCCTGACCCCAGCCATGTCTGTGGCTAAAACTAGACAGTTTTTAGTCCCAATTTCCTCTCACAGGGAATGGGAAAAGGGAAATGAGAAAGATTTGCAAGCTGGAAATTAAAACTAAAGCAGCTTTGATGAAAGAACAATAATAAAAAGAAGATAAT
>WAAB01012350.1:0-36750 GCA_013389865.1 Piaya cayana
ATTCTCTGATTCTATGATTTATAAAGCCATTTTTCTTAGGCTTGTTAAATTGCCTAAAGCAAAGCTGACTTCATATGACATATGTATATGAAGCATAGATTGTTTTTTTGCTGTTCAAAATTGTGTTCTTGACACCTTTGTATGAGAGCCCAAGAACAGGAGGACACATAGCTTGCAGGATGGTGGGTCTTGTTCTTAGCCAGATTTTGGCTTAGAATTCGGCAACAAAAATCTGCATTTTATATCTCAAAACAAAGAGTCAAAGAGAGGTAAACACATTAGGAAGTTGCCAGATGTTGGTAGTGATGATAGAAATATATTATTAGAGTTCTTTAAAATATCAGTGCCAAAATAAGACAGAAACTAGATAAAAATATTATACTTGTGGTGGGGAAAACCAAAACAACACCCCCCACATACACTCATAAATTAAAATACATGTTACAAGAGAACACAAGTCATTTGTCAGTCATATTAAAGAAAGCCACAAATAGTCTCTAGTAATTGAACACCTCCCCTGATAGAAATAATTGTTAATCATTATTCACCAAAATGTACTGTATATTTCCAGCTTGTTGATAATTATTGCTTATATGGGATATAACGAACAGCATTTACTAATAAATCTGAAAATAACTTAAGTTGATAAAACTGAAATCTGAAAGAAAAGTAAACTTACAATATAGTATTGAATAGAACAACTGATACAGAATTTTAATGGACTAAACACAAAAAGAGCCATAAAAGTTGAAATATATGTGTGAAAGCATACCATTACTACAGTAGTGAGTACAGAGTAAGATAAAATAGTTTCTGATAACAATGTACTACCTATTTATAAAATGTTTACAGGTCTAAAAATTTTTATTTATTAAATAAATAGCCTTTAGTCAATAAGTGCCATCAAATCTCTCAGATTATTTGAATGCAGATTCCTTAAGAAATATGTATTAATCAGAAATAAAATCTGTGTATAATTCTCCTAACAGCCCCAAAGCAGGTTTCATCTTTTACAGAGTTAACTGTAGGTATGTTGGGTTAGATTTGAACTATTTCTGAAGTTATGAAAATCACAAGAAGAAAAATGTGCTGAAGTCTAAAAAGGATCATAAACTCCTCATTCAACAGTTCCCAGACTGCAGTGCATGGACTAGAATAAATTTTTACCCTAATGATGCTCATTAAAATTTCTAAGGTGATGTGCTGAGTACTTCTGAGTGTCTCAGGGTCTGAAAATTACTTAGCTGATTATAAGTTTGTCATGTTGTGAAGATTTTGTGAGATGTTTCTAATTTGAAATTCCTCACATTCATAAGGTAGAAAGGAAAGGTGATGATTCCAAGAACAATTTGACTACAGGGAAAAACCAAAACCCCTAAACATCTAGGCTGTGAGTACTGTAAATTTTAAATTACTGTCTTGAAGCAAAGACTTCAAGAAGTCATTAGCTAGCCTAGTCCTACAGTGTAGAACAATGTTTTACAAACATCTTTTCTCCTCCTTTTTCTGAAGTTTTTCTCATAATATTGGCAAAATCATTTAACGTTTCAGGTGCTGTTTTCCTATTTATAAAATAGACTACCTGAAGAGACTTTAGCCTTATGGAATAGTAATTTAAAAAATGTGTAAGTTTTTATTGTTGTGATTATTTCATAAGGAAAGAGCCTTCTCCTAACAATGAAATAATTAGAAAACATAGTGGGAGGGATTTAGAGGATAAGAAATAAGATAGAAAGCTGCAAAAAATAGAATACTGTGATGAGATTGCCCTGAGCTTTGTATTCTCTGGGCAGAAAAGACTTAACCCCTTCTGTCTTTCCTTATAGGGCAGCTTCTCCAGCACTTTGATCATATTTGTAGCCCTCCTTTGAAACTATATCTAGTCTGTTTCCCTTCTTCGTTTGAGCTCTCATTTCTTGATCTCTCCTAGGACATTTTCATCAGATTGTGTCACATTTGCTATCTCTTGGTATAAAGGCTGACTGCAATGATAAGCTGTACACTGCAGTAATTTCATGTCTGAGAACTTTTAGAGCACTCAAGTGAATACCATCTGATCCTGTCGATTTGTCACTATTCATTTTGTTCTAAATCCTCATCTATTGACAAACCAGTTGAAGAAAATTCCTTAGCTTCCCCTTCTGTAAAGAATGACTCTTACCAAAGCCTCAGCTCCAGGGTCCATGAGACCTTGCCTCCTTTGAATCCTTCTTTTATGTTTTGCTAAGAGGATCTTTTTATGTTATGACTGGCAACTAGCTTCACTGGGCACATCTACATTTGTGAGGAGTTCAGACCAGTCTGTAGAGTGATATAGCTGTTTCTGAAGACTTGATACTCCATTGTCCATATTTCACAATTCTTTTTATTTTTTAAAATAAATATATATATTTTGGTCTACTTCTAATCTAGACCAATGGGCTGAACAGCCACTGTCATGCATTAGGTGCACTCCCTTCCAGTCTAATATCTTTCGAATGTAATCTAGCTTATGCACTCCAAGAGTGCTACTCAGCCTGGAACAAAGGATGATGAAACAAATTCATGTTCACAAAGATTTCCCCATGGATTATGTAGCTGATGTCATACATTGATTCACACAGTGAAAGTTACTTCTAGGGGTAAACTAAACTAAAGGAGAGAGACTGACAGAGAGAGAGGGGAAAAGGAAAGAGATAACTCTAAAGTGGATGTCTGAGAAAGGAAGTAATGGAGGAATTCCAAGGCAAACGTATTCACTGGGCATCCTCTCCATTGCACCAAGGTCCCACAATAATGCTTTGGTACTTGGGCTATGATAAATATATAGCGTTTCTCAAGACTCACTCATGATTCTCATTAGGGTTTTTTTTTCTTCTGTAATGATATTGTCACTGATTGGAAGATTTTTTTCTCAAGGGCGGTTGTATCATGACCGGGCACTAAACTTTGCGTGTGCAATTTATTGGGTAACATAAATTAAATGTAAACTCTTAAGTAAAACTGTAACCTGAAGGTAGTAAATAGGTGAAAGAAGGGCTTATTCTCATGTGAATGTCAGTTGCTTCCCCCAAGGACTAACCATAGGATTAATATTGAGATTTACAGTAAAAGGCTGGAACAATAGCAGCACGAAAGCCATGGAGGGAAATACTGCTCAGAAGCACTGCAAAATAGAGCTACAACAGTTTGACTGAGTAGAGAGATGCAGAGGAAAGTCAAGCTACTGAGATGCAACCAGAAGGCCCTAAGCAAAGGCACAAAGGGCACTTTGCTAATTGGGAGCAGGAATGGTATGAAGATACTGTGTTCTTGATCCAAACCAGAACCTGTCAGTGCATGTCCAGCATTTCTGTCTTTAGGCAACATCCTGACCTCATTGTTGCTGATAAAAAGCGTTACAAGAAAGAAATAATTTGACACAAAATACTCCATCATTTTTTATTTAACTTGATATAATTAGCATTATTGTATTTCCCTCACTCCCCACCCCTGAAATGACTTCTTTTTTAAGGATGTCTTTCTACTCCTCTTATGTTTTTTGCCTTTCTAGTGAACATTTTTGGTTTGTATGATTTTGAAAGTATTTTTTAATTTCTGGTATATATTTACTCATGGTTTTTTAGTTATACTGTTGCACATACTCACTTTCTATTTGTCTGCATCTTCCCTTTCAGTATCTCTCCATTATAAGAAAATTGAATTGGAGTATCTGTAATTTAAGGCAGCATATAGCTTAGAAATGAATTGTATACAGAAAAAGACACACAGATGTATAATTAGTTTCCAGCTCCCATTTGAAAGTTAATGATAGCTGACTGCTTCTATTCCTCCTGATTTCCACTCTCCCTCCTCTCCCCTGTCTCCCACCAGCTTTGGGGTTAACCTGCCTTGTGTTTGAACAGTATGACACACAAGCTGTGAAGCCTATTATAGTCCTTCCTACCTAGATAGAAGGCTAAATTAGATCACTCAGTTTCTGCTGTTGCTTTCATAATGTAATTTACAATAAGTCACACACAATATTTTCAGATCCATGATATATAGCTTCTAAACAGAAAATGACTTTATTTGCATTCACTGGGAATGGCTGTGTACTCAGAAAAGCTGTTCAGAGGGAGTAATTCTTTTAAATTTTAATTATTTTTTATATTTTTGAAATGGAAACTAAGTCATGAGAGCAGAAATAAAATAGGTCATTTCATACTTGAAAGGCTCCAAAATGTGGCACTATCAGTTTCTGTGCCCATAAAACAGTTTAGGATAATGCATATCTGACATATGACTTCTTCTTGTTATGTCCTTTGGGCTTTCTGACATTAGAGGACACAGTTTTGGTACACTGCTTACCAACTAGAACTATTTACTTCTAATAAAGAAACAGCAAAGAAGCATAGTCATGTTCTTTAAATGAATGTAGTGAAAATATAATAACTCAGTATGACTTTTTTCATTTTTTAAAGTGTGATAAGAACGAAAAGTAGTGGATTTTTCTCCATTTGATACAATCACTGCATGAATTAATTTCTGTTTTACTTGTATTCTATTTCTATAAAACTGGTAAGAAAATTAAGTAAGAAAGCAAGTAAGAATGACCCTTAATTTCCACTGCATAGTCTACAGACTTACTAACAAAGCAGAAGAAATTTAATAAACCTCCGAGGAAAGCAGTCTTCTTTTCTTTATCTTTTTCAGTTAGACAATGCTGGTCCTCAGATAGTCAATATTTTGCATTTACAGAGCAACTTCCTCCAACTTTACCTACTGACCCTACTCAGTGGTATTACTTTTGGCTTGGAGAATTGTGTAATGTACTTTAATGTAATTTGCTCAACTGTTCAAGAGTGATGATTCATTACCATCGAGGTATGCCTCTTAACATCAAGGATGATTTGCAAATCTCTTTGCAAATGCACTAACATGCAGCTAGCATGATGTAATCTGCAAAATAAATATGACATTAGTAAATAAATATTCTACATGATGTGGCTTAAAAACTGAGCTTCAGAGAGTAATGGAGTCACTGCAAAGGTAGTCGGGAGGAGCAACAAGACAGGTTATGAAGTCTGAGAGAGATCACGGGCTCCAAAAAGAACTTATGCATTGTCATTTGATTTCTGCTAAGCTTTTTATCCATGCCTTCTGAAAACTAACAGCATCTGAAAGTGGGCAGGCAAAACTTTTATGTGTTTATGCTATCAGGTGTGATCTTCAAGCAACAGGTGACAATGCTGCGTGCAAATGAAAGACATAATTTTCATTTGTGACCTGCACACTGTGAGAAACTTCCAGCTTCAGTGGGTATCTAGGGATGTTATAAGCTCATAAACATTTCCTGTACCTGGGCTGTGTGCCTCTTCAACAATTATAAAGGGCTCTAATTGAGTAAATGAATACATGAAGTGTCATCATTACTGAATTTCACACTCAGAGGATGAACTTGAGCTGCCTCCTGAATGGAGAGCTGTGGCATTCCAGGTAACACAGTGAGGTTTGTAATTTGTATGTGCTCTGAGACTTTTGAAAATAAGTTTCTGATTACAATTTCTCACTAGAAATCTTTTCAGTTTACGTTTGTTTCATTGGTATATTGTACTTTTGCTCCTTCAGGCTCCATAGTTCATTCTTACTGGGGGGAAAAAGAAAGTTCTTCTTCCTTTAGCTATTAAGACATAATAAGGCTACTAGACTTCTGATATCTAAAAGTTGATTGTGAATTGCCCATTTTGGAATCTAGAGCATTTGAAGACATATTCTCACTGATAAAACTCAAATAGGTTTTACCACTTTTATCTCTCCGTTCAGAGAATACAATCATAGTTAAACTGTATGAACTGTAAGATGGCAGGTGTTTTTATTCTTTAAATGTCACTGAGAAAAAGATTTCATGCTTGAGAGCGATTTAAAACAGGAAAAAGCATATTCTTAGAAGTAACCTGGCACCCTTGCAGTGAAACCTGCCAAGACCTATTCTGGTTGAGATTATGCATAAATCTTAGAAGAGTCTAAGTCCTTTGCCTTTATACCATTTAAACAGTTTGCAAGTACTCTGAAAAACACAACATATTATACTCAATGCTTTTGTTCTTATTTTCTAGGAAATCTCTGCCTTGTCTTTTTCTTGTATAATGGCTGCTTTCAATATTAAATTGACACTGTTCTTTGCTATCTAATATTTAGGAATATGCTGATGGCTTTTTTTTCTATAAAGACATAAATCGTGATAATATTTTTTAAAAAATATGATAATGTATGAATATGGTTAGAATAATGTTTAAGAATGACCAGTAAAAGGATCTAGAAAGACAAGTTGCATCACTTGCTTCTACTATTAAAATTTACCAATTCTGCATGCTGATCCACCTTTTCTTCCTCACTTTGTCATTCATAAAGTCTGAGATCATTGTATAGCTATAGTTTCATAAGGAGGAAATGACAGTACCAGAAGCTTACATAGTTTTTTAGTATACAGTAAGCTAATTGGCCAATAGTTTTCTCTGTTGGGCATGCCCAGAATAAGTTCTCCTTTTAGAGCTTTAGTGTTAGATGTATGTATCTTGATGTATATCATTCTCCTGTAACAAGAAATTCTAGTATTTAATCAGTTGAAACTTCAATTTTTTGTATTAAAAAAGAGACTTTCTAAGCACAAAGGAACATTATTTCAGAGATTAGTACTGAACTAATTATTTCTTTACTATCACCTCCAAGTAGGCCCTTTACCACAGCAACATTCCCACAGGAAGTAATTGTGCAAAATGCCAACTCCCATAAATGAAATTATTACATGAATTTACTGTCCACAAACTTTGCCACAAAAATGACATTTCACAATGTTAACATCTGACCTATTATCAAAATTTAGTAGCATGACCTTCTGCTTTCACCTTTCTCCATTTTATATGTGACTGTTTAGCAATTTATTTTCATTTTTATTGTGGATGGCTTTGTTAATTTGAGGGAAAAGGTTTAGCTGCTATTCAAAAGATAAAATGCTGAAAATGTAAGGCAATAAAGCACATTACTATATTTCATGGTTGAAAAAATTACTTACCCGTACTTCTTGTTCAGTGAAGGAGTATAATAGTCAAGCTTCTCTTTCTGAATGGGTTTCCTTGATACTAACCTAGTGCCTCGGAGCCAGATAAAACAAAACACTGGGCAGATTTTCTAATAGCTTTTGTTTTTCTGCTTAACTAAAAGGCTTTTTATAGTGTAGCCTGTGAAAGGAGTCTTGAGAGTTTGAGGGAATATTTAAGAATAATTCAGTCATTAAGGGAAGAGGAACCCAGCAGGACTAGTTGTTTTTTTTCCCTTTTCTTTCATATGCAATTCCTTGTCTGACCAAAAGTCAGTTCTATATTCACTGCAATTCAGTGAGGTTAGGGTGATTTCCAGGTAGTCTTTAAATTAGATCTCTGTGTTTAATGTGTTCTCACAATCCCTTAGTTACTCTTGAATCCCTTCTGTCATCCAAGAACGGGCAGATTAGAAATCAGGAGAGGTATGATGTCCTTGATAATCTGTAAGTCTTTCACTTTGTAAATCTTGCAGTTAAAAGAAAGGCAGATTTGTGCAGGGTGTACAAAATACCAAGTAATCTAACAGGAAGATGTCATTTTTTAATGCACAGTTGGCAACAAATTTAATGCAAAATCATCTGTATAGTGTGACCATTGGGAGAGATATGATAGTAAATTCTGAGTAGTTTGTGTCTTAAAGTAAATTACAGAGCCTGACTCATCTGCTGTTGGACCAAGCTATTAATGGGATTTTCATTTAGGTCTACAAAAGTATACACAGAATATATTTTATCCTGTAGCTTATTATGACCTTTTTCCTATAACAAGTTACGAACTACCTAAGCCTTAGTTTGAAAGTAAAATCATTGCATAATTGCATATCTTCTTTCTGGATTTTTTTATTGGAATGGGATTTGTAACAACTAGTGTTTGCTTTCAGAGCAGGCTATATTCAAATACTCTTGTGCTGGATGTAAACCTTGCTTGTGGGCTGTCCTTTGATCTCTATCCTGTATGAACCTATTCAGCCCATGGCCTGTAGTTCTGTGAAGAAGTATAATAATCAAGTATCTGTCACAGATAAAGCAAGATATGGATGAATATTCTACAGCTCTACAAATTTCCATTGTTTCTAGGATTTAACATTTAACATGACAAAAATATTGCCTCACAGGTAAGGAAACCTGTAAGGCTTGATAAATCCTCAGTCTCATGTAATAAACACTGTAAAACACTACATTCAGTTTAATTTAGTCAAAAATACTTCAGAATACAAATTTGAACACCTTCACTGCAGGAGAACTGCCTGTTTGAATGTGATGGGCACTGTCTCTTACAGGTAGGCAGGTAGCTGTGCTGTGTAGATGGACAATTGCTGTGAGGACCAAATTTGTTAGTAATACAGATCAGTCTGAATCACATTTGAAAAAGTCTAAAATGTAAAATTATAGATTAACTAAATATTAAACATTTATATTCTCTAAGTTCACTTCATGCCAGACGCATGGAATAGGCAGAAAGTCACAGGTCATCCTTTTTTGTGCTTAAAGACAAACCCATTGTTTATACAATTTATAATGTTTGTCTTAAAATTGTCTAACAGAACTAAAATGGCACAATGTCTGGTACCAAGTACAAGAATACCCTGTGTACATAGCTTTTACATTCTACTTTAGATACTAATTTTCTAATAATTTCTTAATCACAGTTGTTAACACAAAATAGTATAATTATTAGTGGCACAGATTGCTTTTAACAAAATTGCATTCCCTACTTATTATCATATTACCATAGTTATATTATTATTACAGAATAATATTTAATTACCAACCAAAAGCCATTATGGCAACTTAGTTGAACATGCTAATTTAGTGAAAATATCTTACTTCCTTTCATGAACAACAAAATGTCATCATAGCCAGGTAACAGGATAACTTGCATGTATCAATGTAAACTTAATTTAGTTTATACAAATTCCTTAGGCCAGAATATTTGTCACTGTTTTCTTGCAAAACTAAATGACCAAAGTAAGGTTAACCTGAAGGGGAGATCTGATTCTCTTGACTGGATGTTAAATCTGCACTTTATGTCACGCTACAATGATGGTTACAGGACTGTACGATACTTAGTATGTGATTAATATAACCTTAGTATGTAGCTTTGCCTGAGTTTTTCTTGAAGGCAGGCTATAACTGAAAATATTCTTTGGAGTTCTGGAGATGCAAAAGGCCTGGAGGTGTTCATTATCTGGACCTTTTAGGTAGAATTTATATCTAATTGTTGCACATGTGAAACAAATCCCAGTTTCAGCTGTTTTGATGAAAGTAATTTCAACAGTAGCTATGAAATTTGCCTATAGAAAATGAAAAAACCTATTTTATGCTAAAAGTATATTATTTCAGTTTGTCCAATTGTGGAGATATCTCCTAAGAAAAAAACAGGATATAGTCAGGCAGATGTAGTACTGGGATTAGAGCAATATACGATATGTACGAATATTCAAGAACAGGTTGTTCCAAAAATTCTAAATGTTGAACAGGAAATAGATGAGAGAAGCCTGTCTTAACTGTGGGAATAAAGGGAAAAGTTTAGAGAAAGCTAGGAAATCAGTTACCAAAATAACTATATGTAAAGAAAGGCTGAAAAAGCAAGGGCAAGTTCCATATGCAGGTTCACAAACTGCACACTTGCAGCCTTGCTTTACAATATTTAGTCCCAGGGAGAAAGAGAGAATGGATTCAGGAGAACAATAGGAAAGATCCTGATAAAACCACAGAGATTTAGAAGATAAAATGTCTTCTAGTGTACAATGGATATATATTAAAAAGCCATATAAGCAGGAACTAGCTGAGAAGTGGAGAATTTTCAAAAATATAAATGCAACTGTTGAGTAGTTTATGCTAGAAGTAAAGAAACTTTACAGGTCATTTTATGGGAGTTATAATCTCTGAACCAGTACTATACAAAATTAAGTTTGCTGTTAAATGTATTTTGATGCTGCAATCCTCTGGTTCTCAATCCTTCCTGTGTACTAAGCAAGTCAGGGAAATGAAAGTCAACATGACTGTCTAACGTGACTGATCTGTGCATATGCAGCTTGACAGACAGATACCCACACTCACAGTTCTACTGCTTGTAGGCAACTCGTGTTTGCACCACTTGCATGGTTTTTCTTGGTGTGATTAGTATATATGAGATGTATTGCACGTGCATGCTTACACTTCAAGTGTGCAATTCAATTATTTTAACCTCTTCTGCCAAAGATTTGTAAATATAAAGTAGATACTGCTTGGTAGATCTCTCATCAAAGTCAGTGAAAAACAGGCAGTTTTTCACAAAGAATGGAGGATCATTTACCTTTTAGTTTTTGTGAGGAGGGGTATGTCAAAACCCCCAACATTTCTAGCGTGCAATAATTGCTGTGAAGTGTTTTTACAGCTTTTCATTGCAGCTGTCTAATTTACAGGCAGTCTGAATATAGAATGACTGACATTCTTTAAGGTAAATATGAAGACTTAATATGCAAAAGGAAGGGATATAACATCCAGCACCAATGCTGTGTTATATGTTGTTATCTACAGCCTTACGAGTAATTTGACAGAAAACAGGACTTCTCTGAGTAAGAACATGTAAGACATCCTTATAAGCAGTGATAACTTTCTTCTCTGAAAGATGACTTCTTAGAATTTTGCTTTATTGCCATAAATAATACAGGTAAAGATATGGAATAAATGAAGAAGTTGCAAAATGCAATCTGATCAGAGAACAACCAGAAAAGGGGCACCTTTCAAAAGTTCAGAATTTTTACATGGTTTGCTACAGAGAAACTAAGTTTTTAACTCTTTTAGTTCTGCCTTTAGCTTTCATTACATCATTAGTTACCTCTATACAAGACATTACCCCTCTCTACCCTTAATTCAACATACCATAAGTACATGTATGTGTTTACAATGTGATTTACTGTTACTATCTTCAGAAAATTTTTGTTGAAAAGAACATTTCAGGAAAGTACAACTGGAAATGTCAAAGAAGAAGACACATCATTCAGAGCCAGATTGCAAAGTGCATTTTGATCCTTAGACTTGTTTTCTTTTATGCTAGTTAAAGCAAACAGACAAAACCACCAGTCTATCTCTGCTTCAAGACAACATGGTGAACAGATACAACATCTAGTTCCTCCAAAGGTACCCCAGGGCCACATTGCTTTTTTTTGAGAGTAAGAGAAACACCTTTGAAGTAATCAGCTCTACGGAGACCCTTTCAGAATAACTAGATTATGAGATTTCATACAAAACTGCAGATCCATCCTTGAAGGCGTGGACCTAGTCTCTCTTAAATGTTTTTCCAGTAGACTTTTCTCAGACTTCACACACACAAAGAAGGTCTTGAGACTAAATTAGCTCTGTGAACATTATAGGAAGAGAAAATATTTCATTATTGTGTGAAATAAGTCTTTTAGCCTTGATATGGTCATCTCACAGCTGCACTTAAAAAACAATTATATGCAATGTCTTTTAGTGCATTTCTAATTATATCTATCATAGTATCCTATTTATGCTAATGACTGTTGTGTATTTCATCAGATTATTCATTGCTTTTTCATTAAAGACCCTTAGTTTTTCTTCTACAGTGTTTTCAGCCATTAAGAAGCTGTCAGTCTATGTAATCACAAAAAAATAATAATTTCTATACAATTTTCCTTGCCATTGTTGATACGCAATTTTATTGTTGTACTGGCCCATTTTATTTATTCTTTGCAATCTTAGAGCCTGCAGTATTCAAAAATAATTCCTCAGAAACAGCTTGTTTTCCAACTTAATTCACTATTTCTTTCAAGCCACTATTTAAGTATGTTTAACAGTCCTAATAGCTCAAATTGCTCTGCTATTGAATTATTTTCATTCTGAGACTTACTTATTAGAAACCTTGAGGAACTATTTTTGAAGCAGAATGCTTTTCTCTGTGGGAGAAAGTAACATATTTTTCTTATTCATTCCCATTTTTAAATTCTTAGTCTTTATTTATTTATTATAATAGTTTTCAGTATTAATTAGTTGGTGATTTTTCAAAGTTCTATTAAAAGCTTCAAAAATATCTGAACAAATTGTAGCTACCTAGCTTACCTTGTACTTTTTATTCTTAATTCTTTAATTACTTACACGGGTGAAATGCCAGAGCCAGAACTGGGATTTGTAATTTGTTTCACACGGGCTAGACATCCAAACAATAGTCTTACCTTACCTTGTGGCAATAAAACGATATTTTTAAAACATGAATAAATGCCTGGTTACTAGCCAAGAAAGTAATTTTTATATCCAAACAAACATTGTACATGGGGGAATTGGAACAATAGCTGAATACTGATTATGACTATTCTTGAATTTTCCCACAATTTTGATCCCTGAAAATAAAGGCATAGTTTTTCTAGGCTCATCAAAGTTATAGTAACATCAATGTTGACTTTTAAAACAGAGTTTCCTTCCTTCACATCCTTTAAAAACATTGTTCTAGGTAAGTAAATATTACCTGGTTAAAATAGTAGTTCTATTTTAAAATGTATGCATTTTATATGTCCAGTATATTTTGTATAAAATGCCACTTCCTCCATGCTTCAATTGATACTACATAGGCATTGTATTACAGTATATAAGAGTTTAAAGAAACAAATTATTTGTAGTTTTGATGTTACACAGAGCTACTTCTGGTGCCTAATGGAAAGTCAGTGGAAACTTCCTTAAATTCTTATCCTGACTTCCAAGTAGTATACAGTTGAAATCAAGATGTAGCCATGGATTTTGCTGTACTTTTTTCTTGACTTTTTCACAATTAATGAACATGCAATATCCTTTAGATCAGCAATCTTTTTCATGATGCACAAATTGTTCTTGCAAAGTAATACTTAACGTAAATTGCAAGGACACATGCTAATGACAGCCAAGGCCTAAAATTGCAAAGATTAATTTTATCTGAATGAGAAAGCAAAAGTAAGCAGAGCATTTTGGTCACTGTAATTTGCTTAGATCATTGAATTTTTAGCCCTGCCTAAGTCTTTATAGTTGGAAGGGTGATCTGTTGGGTGAGGTAGGTACTGGATACAAGCAGGTTGTTGTATTGTATAGTCGCTATAAAATACAGCCATGGCATTCAAGGCATTAATATGTAAAGCTGTTCCGTAAGGCTTAACTTCTTCAAAGAAAGGAAGTTATGGTGTCTGGAGTGTGTTTCATCCTGTTGTCTTGCTCACTTGCTCTGAATCAGTTTGATTAAACAATTGACACCACCAGGCAGATTTTTTTTATTAATTTAGCTCATGTTCTCTGACCAGAGCTAATTCCTCCGCTTTCCCATACTCTCTAACCAGCCATTTTCCTCAGAATAACCTCATTTGTTCAGAGAGTAAATATTTGAATAATACCAGCCTTATTTGCTGAAGTAACTCCTGTGTCCTGAACTGGAAAAAACCCATATTAGGGAACAGAGTATTCTTAATTCCAGCCCTTGCATGTATTAATGATGATGTACATTTCTTTTAAAGGCAGTAAGCCACTTGTTCTCTCCCCTGCCCAGTGGATAGGAAAGAGAATCAGATGGCTAAAAGTATAAAATGAATTTTTATTGAAAAAAACAAAAAATCCAAACCCAACAGACAGGGAAAGAAACAAACCCAAGAAAATGAAGTGATGCAGAAAAACCCTTATGTGTTTACCACCAACTGACCAATTCCCAACCAGTTCCTGAGCAATGGCAGCCCCAGCCAACCTCCCCTCACCTTCCAGTTTTATTGCTTATCCATCAAATTTTATGGAATGTCCCTTTGGCTAGTTGGGGTCAGCTGTCCTGGTTGTGTCCCCTCCCAGTTTCTTGAACACTTCCAACCTGCTTGCTAGTGGGAGCAGCATGAGAAACATAAACCCCCTTGATGCGGTGTAGGCACCACTCAGCTGTAGCTAAAACACTCTTGTTTTATCAACACTGCTTTGTCACAAATCTAAACCATTGCCCCATAGAAACTACTATGAAGAAATTTAAATGTATCCCAGCCAAAACCTGTACAAATGGAGAAAAATAGAACAAACAGATGAACTGCAAAATTCTAGCCTAATTTTTATTAAATGTAAAATGATAATTTAAAATGTAGAAAATGTAACTGAGAACTATTGTAGTAATGATACATTAAAAAAAAAATTGTTCATTTATTCATTTATTTTGGTTTTTTATTTCCTTTGGTTTCTTTTTATTTTAATAAATAAACTTAGAAAAATATTATGACAAAGGAGTGATTTTCCAGTTGCTATGTGGGAATAAGCAAGATGAGTTAGAAAAAATTGAAGATGTATATTTAGTATTATCACTTTTGATTTATGTGGGAAAAGGTGTTTTTAACTGGCAACTTTTTTCTCTTTTAATGCTTCTATGAATATATCAGAAATTGAGAGAGAAATCAAATATCTATACCAGAGACTAAGGAATTAAGAAGTTTTCAGATTTGTCTGTGTAACTTCACAGTATGACTGATAGTTTCAGATATTGATAGAGAGCTAGTTCAACGTGCAAAGATCTGATAAATAAGCAAGTTTGGTTTCACAATCACTTTTAATGGCAAAATTGTGATAAATGAAAGATTAGTTTTATGTTATAAATTAAAGAGCACTTTAAGATCAATACTGTTAAATGTAGTTTTTAGGTACAATTTTCCTTCAGTTTATATTTGTGGGGTTTTTTTTTGTTTTGTTTTGTTTCCAAGAACAAATGGGTTAAGAGTCAGTAGAAAGTAAACGAAGCAGAGACAGGAGGGAAATTTCTATTGAGTAGGCACAGGAGACAATGGTCCATAAGTACTAGCACATGCAAAACCACATAACTTATGCTCGAATTTTGTAACAAAGGCATAGTAATTAAATGCTTTTACAATAGTCTAATGCTTTGTTGCAGCTGCTGGGAGTTAAATAATAATGAAAACAAATGGTTTCCTTTTGCTCTNACTGACCAATTCCCAACCAGTTCCTGAGCAATGGCAGCCCCAGCCAACCTCCCCTCACCTTCCAGTTTTATTGCTTATCCATCAAATTTTATGGAATGTCCCTTTGGCTAGTTGGGGTCAGCTGTCCTGGTTGTGTCCCCTCCCAGTTTCTTGAACACTTCCAACCTGCTTGCTAGTGGGAGCAGCATGAGAAACATAAACCCCCTTGATGCGGTGTAGGCACCACTCAGCTGTAGCTAAAACACTCTTGTTTTATCAACACTGCTTTGTCACAAATCTAAACCATTGCCCCATAGAAACTACTATGAAGAAATTTAAATGTATCCCAGCCAAAACCTGTACAAATGGAGAAAAATAGAACAAACAGATGAACTGCAAAATTCTAGCCTAATTTTTATTAAATGTAAAATGATAATTTAAAATGTAGAAAATGTAACTGAGAACTATTGTAGTAATGATACATAAAAAAATATTTTTGTTCATTTATTCATTTATTTTGGTTTTTTATTTCCTTTGGTTTCTTTTTATTTTAATAAATAAACTTAGAAAAATATTATGACAAAGGAGTGATTTTCCAGTTGCTATGTGGGAATAAGCAAGATGAGTTAGAAAAAATTGAAGATGTATATTTAGTATTATCACTTTTGATTTATGTGGGAAAAGGTGTTTTTAACTGGCAACTTTTTTCTCTTTTAATGCTTCTATGAATATATCAGAAATTGAGAGAGAAATCAAATATCTATGCCAGTGACTAAGGAATTAAGAAGTTTTCAGATTTGTCTGTGTAACTTCACAGTATGACTGATAGTTTCAGATATTGATAGAGAGCTAGTTCAACGTGCAAAGATCTGATAAATAAGCAAGTTTGGTTTCACAATCACTTTTAATGGCAAAATTGTGATAAATGAAAGATTAGTTTTATGTTATAAATTAAAGAGCACTTTAAGATCAATACTGTTAAATGTAGTTTTTAGGTACAATTTTCCTTCAGTTTATATTTGTGGGGTTTTTTTTTGTTTTGTTTTGTTTCCAAGAACAAATGGGTTAAGAGTCAGTAGAAAGTAAACGAAGCAGAGACAGGAGGGAAATTTCTATTGAGTAGGCACAGGAGACAATGGTCCATAAGTACTAGCACATGCAAAACCACATAACTTATGCTCGAATTTTGTAACAAAGGCATAGTAATTAAATGCTTTTACAATAGTCTAATGCTTTGTTGCAGCTGCTGGGAGTTAAATAATAATGAAAACAAATGGTTTCCTTTTGCTCTAAAGAGCCTTGATAATCTCTCTCACGGTAGAAGCTTGAACATTCACTTTGAATTCTATAACTCAAATTATTCTACCAAGCAAACAGCTGAGTTCCTGCTCAATAGCATTAAAAACACCTGATGAGGCTTAAATATCTAGGATTACTTTGCTTTGTGGGACATTAAATATTTGTGGCTTAAAAGTACTAAAGTTTATTTGGATTATTTGCTAGAAGAGCACTATTATTTGGAAAATCTGGAAACTGCCCAAGGCAGGATCATACAATCGGTTTTGCAGTGTATGTTACCACCATGGAAGTGCTTTAGTTAAGTGTTTCATGATGACTAAAGCAAAGTCAATAGTGAATGAAGGGACCACAAAGTTAAAACTGCCAGAATGACCTGTGATTTAAATGTTAGATTTGATGGAATCACTTAGAGATACTTTCTATTATGCTAAATAAGTAAACTCTGTGTCTTACATAAGTTTTGCAAAAGGCATAAACACACATACATTTGTGACCAGATATGTTAAAGAATGTATGATGGCATAAATGATGTAGTGTATGACCACAAACTTGCAAAGTGAATTTTGCTTAAATTGTAACTGTGTTGCAATTGTTAGAATTAGTACAAAGCATAGTGTGATTAACTGGAAAAAAAACTAGTTAAAACACCATAAAGCATTAGGGGTGGAGTAATGATTCTTTGAACTTGAATTTAACTGCAGGAGAATAAATGATCTTATTAAATATCACTGTGATTAATAGTGAGAAATTAAAATAAATCTGAACTCCCCAAATAGTTTATATATTCCTGTGTGTCAATAACTTATTTTGCAAACATATTCACAGAACATCTAAAGAGAATAAGATAGTGTCCAGAATGATGAAACTTATTCCTAACATAAGTGTTCAGCTTTCTGATGCAGAACTGAAATATCCCAGCATGCATAACATCAAGGAATACCAGGAACAAGGAAACACAGATAACAGAATAGCTGTCACTGAGACTGCATTATCAGGTTGTAAAACAATATTATATTCATTTTGCAGGTGCCAGAACAGCTATATTCTGTCTTTTCTGTGTATGATGTCATGTGTTGGAGTTAACGCGGCAGGGGCCAAATGAACTTCATGAACAAATGTGATGGTTTGAGTCAAAACCCTCCCCAAACCCCTCACAGCATCTGCAGCCCCCCCTTCCTTCCAACCCTCACCCCCCTGTACAAGCCCAAGGGAGGTAAGGAGAAGAAAAGAAAGGCTGAAAATACTAAAAACAAGCAGACTGAAACTAAGTGATTATATATAATGTATTAACACTAATATGCAACTAAAATATCACATATACAATAATCAGAGAATAAGAGACCCCCCAGAACATCTCCTGCCCCACAGGGAAGCAATCAGAGATCCCCAAAAAGAAAGAAACCCCCCTGCCATGAAAGAAAATTAAGAATCCAGAAAACAGATTAATATAAGCTAACAAGAGAAACCAAATCATTATACTTCTCAGATAGCAAAATCACAACTGGCATTCCATGCCGCTCCCACAGACGCACAGACCGGCAGACTGACATCAGTATTGGAGACAAGAGAGAAGGAAGAAGGAGCCGGAGCCGGAAAAGGAAGTGTCCCACCCCCAGTTACACCCTTATTTACGTAGAAAAAGTTGCATGGAATATTGGGAATTGTAGTTCTTCCTCAGCCACAACCTGGCTATTCTGAAGGGGCCAAAATCAAACCATTACAACAAATCAATATGATTTCAGATGATGTCTCTTTATTCAGCATCCACTGTTGTTTATATAGGACAAGCAGGCCAAAACATCAGGTAAACTCTCATTGGTCACTCTGCCCTATCAACTAGCCTCTCCTGGCAACCGCCCATCCCAAATCTCCCCGCCACCAACCTGAAAAACTCTTGCCCCCACCTGCAAACCACTTCATTAACATAACACAACAGAGTCATCCAAAACCTTTGTGACTCTCCAAACTCCGCCCTGCCAGGGCACTTAAAGAACAATCCAAACATGGAGAAATATAAGAAATATATATTTTATTCTCATTGCAAAAAGAGAAGTGAAGATGCTATGGAAAGAAATGGCTTTGCAGTGTCGTTTAGACATATAACTTTAGTTCTAATTCTGTTAGATTGAATAAAAGAAATTTGCAAGTGTCCTTACTGTGTTTTTTCTAGAAATGTCCTCTCAGAGAACTTCCTAATTCAAAAGATCAGTCAAACAATAGGAAACACTGCTCAGATTTCTGAATTCTGACAAATGAAGATAGGTGACTCACTGTTGGGGCCTCAGTTTGACAGTTTTCTTTTCCTGTTCTATTTTGCTACAAATATTATTCATGAAAGGGTAATTGGGCACTGGAACAGGCTGCTCAGGGAGGTGGTTTAAGGGATGTGTGGACAAGATGCTGAGGGGCAGGGTTTAGTGTTTGACAGGAATGGTTGGACTTGATGATCTGGTGAGTCTTTTCCAACCTGATGATTCGATGAATATTTCCATTCAAATTTATGCTATAAAAACAATTCTTATTTTTTCTCTAGACATCTATTAGTACAAATAAAATTTGGATGAGCTCTCTTTGTTTATTTCATGAGATAATAATGTGCCATTAAATCCCTGCAAACTAGACACTACTTAGTGCTGTGATCATTTTTTACAAAGATTTTATTTTCTTTAAAAATCATCAAAAGTTTTCCCATAAATTCTTCACCACACCTATGATAATAAGAAAGGATTTTTTGCATTGTATGTGGATGACCATCATTTTGATGATGTATGCCTTTAAGCATCACTGCCTCTATGATGAATAACACTAGACAATATTTCTCAGATGATGGATAACACAAAGATCTATTGCTCTGATGATGTATTCTATTAAGNTTTCTGCCCGTGTCTCCAAAATTGAGTAACATATAGAATATGCAAATAAACCATGCTTTCTGTTTAAAAAAAAAAGATGCTTCAGGCACTGCTTGCCCAATTCCAGCTTATATTTAACTCTGACAATAAATAGAAGATGGTAATTTTTCTATTGTCATCCATGGTTGCTGTACCTAGTGAACTTTACTGTGGACCAGGGGGCTTTGTTATGCAGCTATGCACTAGTGATGGTATGACAGACTTACAGATCCTGCCATGTGACTTCATTAGATAATAAAGATGAATTTAGTCTTTATGTGGAATATTTTCCTGAATGCTTGCAATAATATTTTTAAAGTTATTATACTAATCAAAATATGAAATTTAGGATGTGCTTACCTTACAGCATTGCTATATAATTAACAGGCAGACTGATCTAGACGTGAGCAGGCAGGAACTACATTTCCATAATGGCATAGGGATAATAAAAAGGACAGATGTAAAGTCATAACTTATGTCTCAAGTGATAGTCATAAAAATCAGCTTCTTTATGCAGTATTCAAATTTGTGAAAGAATGGGGAACTTAGTTGAGAATTACCCTATAAATTTTGGTCACTAGGACATCCATGTTTTGTTAAATGGGCTGCTTTATTGATTTTTATAATAGTTAATTCAGAACTATTGTATGGTGCAACATGGTGTCAAAAACTGCTGGTCATGAAGAAGTGACAGAAAAAAGCTGATTTTAATGACTCGCTGTCACATCTGCCTTGCAGATTAGGATTTTACACCCCAATGCAATAATTTGTGGTTCTTAGATGAGACTAAGCATTTACATCCAACCTGATGCTATGACCTAAAAATAAGCAGTAAATTGATTTTATACTAAGTAAAATAGACTTCTTCAAAAAATACATGCCAAGTGTGTCTTTTAATCTCCAAAGATTATCTTTCAGAAGACAGATCAAGAAATTGATACTTTTTTTCTTTTACATACACCAACACTTTCTATAAAAAGGCTTTCAATGACCATTTGCTTCTAGTTACCTTTGAAATGAATATGTCTGATATTTCCAACTCAGGGTATAATGTCTGTGAACACCAAATTAAAACAGATCTTCTGTTGACTTCACTAGACAAGGATTAAGGTCCAAAAAATACATGCAAATACAGTGCTGTGAAAACACCAAGAAAGATCTATGATGAAGCACTGAGTAATTTATGGTTGATGGGGCTGATTATGGACTGGAGTTTTAGAACATAATTTAATGTTTTCATATATTTGATTATGTAATTCTTCATTCAAATCTAGAAACCCCCCCAAAAATCCTCAAGTAATTTCAGTCAGACCATTTCATTTTTTGACAAGTTGTTTGATTTTGTGTGGATCACCTTGACACTTACAGTGAGCTTACATCGACCTACTGGAACTGATGCTGTTAAGTTTTCCTTCAAAATGTGTTAAGCATTATTGTCACTCACGTATCCTGTCTCATTGGAGCAAACAATAAATGAATTATAAATGCCTGCAGGACTGCAGCTTAATGTCTCACAGCAGGGGACATCTGAAATAAAACAACTGACCTTGAAGAAAATGGCAAGGGTACAAAATTAATTATCTTTTACTTTTTACCCAGCCCATTCCAAATTAGATCTACTTCGCAGACTGCAGGCACTATTCCAATTACCTCTTGGGGTTTTTTTGTTTGGGTTTTTTTTTTTTTTGGTGAAGTGTTTTTTTATTCATTTGATGACAGTCCTGCTCTGACCTTGGTTTTGTTTTTTGTTTTTTTTTTATCACACTGACTGAAACTGCTGTGCCATTCACCCAATCCAGCAAATGTAAGTTGTATGTTACTTGCTTAGTTGCTGATGATTGCTGATTTATTTAAGTCCATTTATTTTAGGACTGACCTTTAGGTTTACCACCATTTGCTCAGAAGAAACTTTGCTACCAAATAAAATCAGAAACTCTTCTATTGAAAAATTAAATTAAAAAAAAGATATGATAGATGATGGAATGTACTAATTTTCTACTGGTAGTAATGGACATCAGGTTATAGGGTGGGAAAGGAAATTTTGTGTTATCTACTTCAGTTCATAGAATCATAGAATCACCAGGTTGGAAGAGACCCATCGGATCATCAAGTCCAACCATTCCTATCAAACACTAAACCATGTCCCTCAGGACCTCGTCTACCCGTGCCTTAAACACCTCCAGGGAAGGTAATCAACCACCTCCCTGGAGATATTGGAGTAGTCTGTTCATGAGGGATTGTATCTCATGGAAAGGACATATACTGTAGCAGTTCATGAAGAACTACGCCCCATGGTGAAGACTCATGTTGAAGTAGTTCATGGAAGACTGACTCTTGCGGGAGGAATGCCAGTTTGGGGCAGGAGAAGAGTCTGAGCAGGAGGAGCAGTAGAGACTAAGGGTAATGGACTGACGAAGACCTACGTTTTCCATTCCCCTACATTCCTGAGAGGCAGATGAGTTAAGAGAGAAGATGAGTCTGGGAAGATGGAAGGGAGGGGCAGATGTTTTCAGTTTTGTTCTTATTTCTCACTATCCTACTCTATTATTGATAGGCAATAAATTACATTCATTTTCCCAATTTGAGTCTGTTTTGCCAATGACAGTACTTAGTGATTGCCCTGTCCTTATCTTCAGAACCATGAGGTTTTGTGGTAGGATTTCTCCTACTGACCTCTTGAAAAAGGGGAGGCTTGCTGGGCATCTGAAAGCCAGCCAAGGTCGACCCACCACACTAACATTGCTTGTCTTTTGGTTTTACTCCAATGACTTTATAAACAACAAAGATACCCCTTTTGGTACTTTTTTTGCCTTAAATTAACAAATAAGACTTTTCCAGCATTCCTTCTTAAAACTATTCACAGTTTATTCACATTCCTTCTTAAGACTATTCACAGTCCTGCCTTTCCTCTTCAGATTGCTCTAACTGGAATTGCTAGAATGCGATCATGCCATACAGTTACACTCTAATGACACTAGTATTTCCATGTCCTCACCAGAAAGCTTCCTTCTGATGCAGTTCTAGGGTTAGCAGTATCTTTTTTACTGTGTTTTGGCCTCAAAAAAATCTTCTATCCATGTTATGACCTCCTGAAAATAGATTTTTATAGCAATAATACTTACAAATCCTTAACAGACAACTTTGTACAGAAAATAATTTTTTTTCAAACCATCATTGGTACAGAAAGCAATTTTTGTTTCTTGCTTTTTTTCTGTATTCCCTATGCTGCTATTGAGATGACATGTTTGAAAGAGACCTCTCTCCTTCACACTGTCCACATCCAGCAGAGAAAGGGGAGTTTTGTGGTAGAATCTGTTAAAAAAACCTAGTAATTGCATTATTACTTTTTGTAGGCTTACAAATTGATCTGATCAGCTCCTGAATGCCTTAGCTCCAGTAGACTTCAGGAGATCACTGGGGCCTGTTTTCCCACTTTTCTGTAGTTTGTGGCTCTCAGCTCTGCAGTGTACTTGGCTCTTCCATCAAAAGAGGTCATGAGTTAGAGAAGGACATTTTATGCTTAAACAAAACCATCATTGATAGAAAGTATATATTCTGTGAAGGAAAAATAATAATAAATAAAAAAAGAAATGCAATATAAATAGATGAACCAGAATAGAAATCACTATCAAAGGCACTCTGATTAGATAAAAGCTGATGAGCTGTGAAGACAAATCATTTAATTTGCTACTATTTTTAGGAATATATTTGAAACAAACACAGTGATTAGACAAAAGATATTCTATAAGGGAAAAAAGACAAATAAACAAGAGATTCATATTTTATTTCTGAAGCTGCAGAAATACTGATTGTTCTAGGGATTATTTAAATTTATATGCCAATATATGGATAGAATTTATATAGTAAATATAAAACTAATATAAGTCTTTTCGTGCTCATATGCATCGCACATCTAGCATTCAGGAAGAATCATTCTTATGATATTTAAATTTATTCATTCTTTCAGGGACTTTGCATCTTATTTTGGAATTAAAATATTTAACTACATATTTAGATTTATTGGCTGGAAACAATTGTTGCTATTGAAGATTTTTCCAGCTATGTGTATTTTAAAAACAGGATATGTAATAAATTAAATTTCCTACTTATGAAATCACATGGATGAAGTTTAAGTTATTTAAGTGCTAATGTTTTTTTCCTATTTCTTATACTATGAAGAGCAGATAGACACTTAGCCTGTTTTTTTCCTAAATTTAAGCAATGATTCAATACAAATTAAGCAGTATGTGTGCTTATTAAGTTTTGCATCTCTTTGGAGCTCTTTAGTTTGAGCAGGTTGCATGCTTCAAGCAAAATTTTTGAGAAATTCAACTATGAGTTTATTCTTTCTGATGTCTGCACACTCAGCACTGGGAAAAAACACATGAAAATGAAAAAAATTGTAGTTTAACTACCTCATTATAAGCTTATCTACTTGAATGAAACTGAAGTGAATTAAGGGTGATTGAGGACATAATTTTAATGCATCAGCCAAGATAAACAGTAAACTGAAACCGCATCTGTATTATGGTACTGGGCTAAATGCCATAATGTGATTTATACACCTGCTGAGCAGTTGGAAAATTGTTTCCTTATTAAAGGGAGAAGTGCATTCTAATTTCAAGGGTTGAGAGAAGTCTGGACTATCAAAACTGTGTTGGTTCACCTGCCCTGTGCAACACAGTACACACGAGTGGTACACATGGAGCTTGCCTGATGTGTTAGGAATTGGCAGTGTGTATCACAGAAGGTAGAGGACTCAGACAGCCAAGAATTTAGATGGAGGAGCTATGACATCTGCTCTAGCCTGAAGGAAGGAAAGTCTCTGTGGAGAAACAAAATTAGCTCTACACCTACGGCCTAGTGGAGGTAGCTGAGTTCTCTTCTCTGGAACTGCAATAATTCCCCTCCAAAACATCCAATTTACTTCAGCTTTTAAAAAGGTAAGCACATTCCCTTCTGGATTATTTTGATGGTACATGCATGTAAGTGGTGTTTATATACAGAAATGAAGGCAGCTGTACAGGGACAGAGTAAATTTTAGTTATCAGTGTTGGAGGATATAGGATACAAAATTATTACATTACATTATTATAAACTGCAGTGTCCTACTTGTGCCATTTTGTGATTTATTAAGAACATTAATTAAACAATGAGACAAACTGACTAGCTACATGGTGCCTAAATGCGTGTTCTGTAAGATAAAACCGTATTAGGCACAAAGGAACAGAAATTAGTTTTTGTGAAGTGCTGTAAATCTGTTAAAATCAGGCAATTCAACAATAAAAATTAACAATGAATATATTAACCCCAGGAGAGCAGAACATAAAGTATTTTATATAACTGGTTCTGCCATTGGGTAGGCTCTGATATCTTGAATCTTGTCTTTGTCTCTGCACTCTGAAGCTATGTGAAATGCCCAGTTTTGAAGATACCATACGTTTTGTAATGTCCTTCTTCAAAAGCAGAGGTTCAAATGTTGTATTTTAGTGTTTGCTTTTTTCCCCTCCACCACCTTTTAAATCTGCTAAAAGATGAAGAAGTGATCCATTTGCTCTTGTTCAGCAGGAATGAATTTTACTCCTTCTCTTGCTGCATTCCAGGATGCTAAGGACAGTTTTTCTTTTAAATGCATAAGTGTAAAGAGATACACAATGCCAAGATCCTGCTTTTATTATTCTACCTGTGGAGTTAAATAGGAACACATTAAGCAAATATGAAATGTCTAACAAATAGGTATCTGGGGTCTACAGCAATATAACTAAATAAATGTATTTTCCTACTCTCCATGCACAACGTAAAAAATAAGAGTACAAGAGTGACTATTCCAGTAGGTCTGGTAATAGCTGTACAGTAACCTGTGAGGGTGACTTCTCCAGATATATTTGGCATGTGCAGTATCTGTATTCCCACATGGTGAAGATGGCAGAATATCCATTTGGATCCATTGGTTTACAACTCCACTATAATTCATAAGGTGTGAGCATGTGTTGTCAAATATTCTGAAAATATTTGCAATTTTCCTTGGTTGTAGGGTGAATAACTTATGGAACTGAACATATAACAAGTCTTACGAGGAACGGCTGAGGGACCTGTGGTTGTTTAGCCTAGAGAAGAGGCAGCTGAGAGAAGACATTATTGTTCTCTATAGCTACCTGAAAGGAGGTTGTGGAGAGGAGGGAGCTGGCCTCTTCTCCCAAATGACAGGGAACAGGACGAGAGGGAATGGCCTCAAGCTCTGTCAGGGGAAGTTGAGGCTGGACATGGTAATAAAAAAAAATCATGAAAAGCATCATTGGGCACTGGAACAGGCTGCCCAGAGAGGTGGTTGAGTCATCTTCCCTGGAGGTGTTTAAAATACAGGTGTATGAATTGCTGAGGGATGTGGTTTAATGATTGTTAGGAATGGTTGGACTCAGCGATCCAGTGGATCCTTTCCAACCTGGTAATTCTGTGATATAGGTATTTTAATGAAGACTGAAAGTGTTAGTGTATATTGAACACAGTTACTGTCTCCCACTGTAGAATATATGAAAAAGTTAAATTTAATGGTCTAGAGTAAATGTGTTTAATGATGTTCTTTATCAAAACAATAGAGGGAGATTTTTCCTTTGTGCACATCTAATAAATTGAAATGTATTATTACTATGTCAGGTAAAAGTCAATGCAGGACCCAAATTTCAGTTTGAAGAATTTTGCAACCAACCTGTTTTCATACCCTCCTATTAAAAGAGAATCTTCTGTTTGAGTGTTGTGTAAGGTTTCTTTTTAGTTGGGGGCATTTGTCTAATTTCCTTTCTACATTATATTTTTGAGATGTTTTGCACTGCAAAACCCCCCAGATATTAGCTATAGATCAGTTATTTCCCTATCTACAGGTAATAAAACTTTGTCAGTTTAAGAACAGCAGCTGGTGTCTGTTAAAGGGAAACACCATCAATTTCTATTACGTTTTCAGTGATTTGTAGCACATGCATAATTTTCTCCCAATGTACCCTGTTAAATGTCTGAGGACTTTGAATCAAATTACTTTGCATTGAGTGTTAGATTATTATATTTGAGGTTCTGCATTAGATCATTGTTTAATGGTGTTTTCTTAAACAATAAATGAATGCACTTGATAACAAGTGTGACAAGTGTTTCATTCCCATAATTGTTCCTTGTTAGTAAGATGATACTGTCATGGAATAATATGTACCTGATGCTGTGGTTTAGAATTTTGCGGAAAGTGCTGCCATTTAAAAGAAATCACAGCTCTAGCAGTTTCATTTAGTGAGAAACTTCTGTAGAAGAGGAGGCTAAGAAAATAAAGCAGAAAGATGCAGAAAAGTGACTAACTATGGAAAATTGTGCTTGAATAGCATTCATCCTAAAGCAAATGGGAGCTGTCTAACCTTTATTATTTCTATCAAAGACTTTATTACTAGCATAATTTGACTTCATCAGGAATTTATGTGCTCAGCAGACTTATTAGATTGCTGTATGAGTTGTTTGGTCCTTTCCAAAGTAGGGCTGTACTTTGCTTTTGTGATAACACATATGGTAGCTGCAATTCATGAACACTAGCATCTTCTGGCTTTGGTATACACTAATTTCCATTACTAAAAACTTGCTCTTTAATTGATCCATGCTCCTAGTTTCGTAGATGAAGAAACAATGGGAAGATATTACTGCAACTTCTTGTGAAATACTCCTGAGCCTATAAGCTTTATAGCTTTTCTTGCCAGTGGGCTCAGATATACACTGTAGTGGCAGGATAGGTTACATCAGTAACAGTTATAGTTCTAAGTTACATGGCTGTATGTACCCATAGCTCTCCTCTCATGTTAAATACTAACGGCAATGAACCATTGCTGGCATAGGTTAACCTTGGAAGGAAAAACTTGCAAACATCAGCAAGCTTGCAAGGTCTGGGCTGCTGATCTTATCCCTGGAGCTTTGCTTTTGTCATTTTAACAGGGATGGGGATGGGGAGAGAGAGTTAACTTGAGCACATCAGCCCATGTTTCAGCTGTTATGTAGTGTAGTCCTTTCCAAAATTACTCATGTATCTTAGCCTTGCCTCCTTACATTGTTTCTTCAATTTTCATGTGCCTGTGAGCCAGCAACTTAAGGAACGTTTTCCTTGGGTAGCAATAGGCTAAGACTTATACATATGGCAACTTAGCTTCAGTGCATTGGAACTAAATTTCTATTTTCACCTGTTTCTTTCTTCAGGTGCAGAACTTGTCTTTTGAAGTAAAAGGATTCCATTCTAAATTTAGTAAGTTAAGTGATATAATGAGAGATAGAACTGTTTTAAAAGTTGTTATACTATACTCTGAACCATTTATGTCTCATCCGAATCAGCAATGTATGTTACTATGGCATTTTCTTGTCATTTATTCTTATGGTCTCTAACCTTTTAATTATACTGAATATTCTCCAGTTCCTTCAGCAGGCTTAGTAAAATTAATGGCACTGCTTCCATAATGAGGCATCATAAACATAACTGAGAATAGTCACTGTTGCAGGTTAACCCCTGTTGGCAGCTGAACGTTACATAGACAGGCAGTGCAGACTGAATAAGCAGCTGTAGTGGTCAGCTGCCTACCAAGATTAATCTGTGACAGTCAAATTGTGAGTCCTCTATGTGAAGGCACCTGAAAGAACTTTTCTGCCCCCAGCATTGGCAAACCTTGGAGAAGATCAAACGAGAGAGAATTTGTTCAGTAGCCCTTGGGCCAGTCTGGACAAGAGCAGTTGTGAGAAACATGCTCTGCGCTGCAGTCAGGGAGTATGGCTCAACCTGGCATCCCTGACAGAAAAACACCCAGAAGAACCTGAAGTTGACATCTAGGGATTTGTAGCTGGGGATATAGAGGTTCTAAGGCCTTCTACATCCAAATGAAAAAGAGAAGTTAGCAGCATGTGAAAGTGGTTGAGCTACTTCAGAAGTAGTTGGTATGGAAGTGCAGCTCCTCTTTGCACTGCAACTGCAGTTGTAATCATAGCTCAAAGGAAGGTTGTCCCTTAGAAATCATGTAACTAACATGATGTGGAGTAAGTGGGTACCACTGACCAAACAATGGGTGTGAATGGGAAACTCAGATGAAGTCCTGAAAAATATCATGGACTGTCCAGAAGGCAGAGATTTCAAAGCATTATCAGAGAAAGAGACCTGTGCTAAGGAGGCCCAACTGTATAACAAATCACTAGAGAATTCAATACTGGCCTATGTAAACTCAGACTCAATTAGAAGAAGCTACCCAACCATCAGAATTTGTTCCGAGTCAGTCTTTTAATGGGAGTAACTGAAGAGAAAGTATAACTATTTTTCAAACATACTCGTCTCATTTACTGAATGGATTACAGCATTCTGGTTCCTTGTGCCTGCGAGAGTCAAATTGTGTGCATGAAGCAGCCTTTCTATTTGCTATCCTGAAACACTGAGTAAATAGTATGATACCCTCATCTTTCAAGATGGACGTTGTTAGGAGGTAGACACTTCTTCTGAATATGTCTGTGATAAACAGAACATTGCAAGTATCCACCAGATGATTTATGCATGAATTGCATATCCAAAGGATGCAATAACCATGACGTAAATATGTGATGAAATAATAGAAATTCTAGCACATTAGAAAGTGAAACCAAAGCTGTAAATTTTAGCAATATCTTTGATTTAGCTATTTAGCCTACGAAAAGGGTCAGTAACTGAATGTTTACAATATTTACTCAGGTCACAGTTTAGCTATGATTACAAAAGTAACAGTATACTTTTCTTATCATTTCAGTTAGTGAAATGAACCTTTAATTAATTTTTCAACTGATGCTGTAAAGTGTTGGTACTAAAAGATTAGATTTAATTATCTGACATGTTAATTCTAATTCCTTTTAATATATATGTATATACATATATATTTATGTACATATATATTTATGATTTTTATAGAATGATAGAATCATAGAATCACCAGGTTGGAAGAAACCCACCAGATCATCGAGTCCAAACATTCCTATCTTACATTAAACCATGTCCCTCAGGACCTTGTCCACCTATGCCTTAAACACCTCCAGGGAAGACAAATCAACCACCTCCATGGGCAGCCTGCTCCAATGCCCAATGACCCTTTCTGTGAAAAAATTTTCCTAATGTCANTCCAATAAGGACTGTATGGTCTCCCTAGTCCTCGTTTTATTATTTATATATTTATAGAAAGATTTTTTGTTATCTTTCACAGACTTTGCCAATCTGATTTCTAGTTGAGCCTTAGCCCCTCTGATTTTTTCTCTACACAACCTCGCTTCCCTCCTGTAGTCCAGGACTTTTTTGTTTCAGAAAATAGTAGATAATCTTTAAGAGATGTTTTTGGAGCCAATGCAGGTTTCTGTGGTACGAAAGGGCCCTTCAGGGACTTTTGACATTCAGAAAGGCCTTTGAATAACTGGAAACTCCAAAGTGAATTTAAAAAAGGGAAAATAATGTGTCATTTTATGGAAAAAATAAATACTAAGTAGTAAACCTCTATGCTTGCTCAGAGATACCTAAACTAGTTTGATTCATTCACTTTAGTAAAACTCTGAACATGTATCTCTGCACAATAAGTAATGTTTTCTGAGAGCTGTGTCAAGGTTCTAAATCAGAATATGGAGACCAATGAGGAAAAAAGTGTAGTTTATCTACAGAAACGAGTTTTATCCTTTCCTGTACTAATCTGGTATTTGCCTCAACATTTGTGGTGAGCTTAACCACATCTTTACCATTTATCTGCAAAGACACAGTGGGACTAATGTTTCACAAAAGTGACAGACTTTCTGCACATGCCTGTATTGATGATACTGCATATGGGATAACGGGGTGTGATACAAGGACTTCCATGAGTTGCCACAGAAGCTAGAGCACATTCCCACAGTGTGAAAAGTTCCTAGAGCCTATTCCCAGTGGCCTTCCTTCCTGAGGCTAAATCAGAGAATACAGTAAATGAATCGTAAGCTGTAATAATAATGTTGGCCGTGCAAGCAGGGAGGAAGCCTGTTTCTTTGTCTTGTGGGAGTGATTTTTCATTAATATTTTTAAGTGATTTAGAACCTGGCCTTATTGCATACTATTTACTGTAAATACATGGTAACCAGCATTCATCACAAAAATTTTGCTGATCCAATCACATTATTATGTGCATTATCATTATTACTTTCTCATTTTGATTCAAGAAGCATAACCCCTATAATCAGAAAGAACAAAGTAAAACACTGATTTCAAATTTTGAGGAAAAATACTTTGGTAATGAAAGAGCAAGACTGATGAAGAGAAATTGGTTGCTTATATATTTGTTTCTCCAAAGCAATAAACACATAAAATCTACTTTTGCAAGAAATTCATAGACCAAATGTGTAATTTGATTTGCTTTCCCTCTGTCAGTCCCATATAGTTAATACATACTGATTTACGTTGCTGACTGCAGGTTTTGTGATCAGATTCTTGTCCACTGTACACTCAATCTGATTCACAGAACTGTAGGCAATAAGAGGCTTGCTAATGGCACTAACAGGAGAAGCATTTCAGACATTATTGTTTTTATATGAGGGATCTGAAGAAGAATTTGAGAACCATGGCCACCTTCTAATGGTATAAGCAGTGTCCTTTAATATCTGATGTTTATTCTTAGACAAAGATCAAACCAGATGATTTTGCAATTAATTTCCTTCAAATTTTATTGCAATATTATTTGCAAAATCTATGTGAAATAGGAACCAAACTAAAACCAACTACGGTGTGCTTATGAATACAAATTAATAATGTTGACATTTTGTGCTAAATCCATAGGATAGAGAAGTTATTTCTGTGTCTCCATAAATTACTTATTCAGAATCATTATCTGGTTTTGAAAAAGATTTCTTACAGTTCTGAGGAAAAAGAATTAGGTTAGCTAATTTTAGATACATTAAAAATGTAATTTAAATTTTCAGCCATTTCATTTTGAAACAACTTTAAAAGTTGTTACATAATTAAAGTTAATATTAAATATTTTTTATGTTCTCAAACTAAATTAAAATGAGAATTAGAAAATAAAGAATAAAATAGATATTTAAAAAAGATAATAGTTCAAATAAAAATGATTTCTTTTGTTTTAAGGTTTACCTGCATTTAAAAAGCCAAAAGAGATAAAGTAGAAAATAAAAAAGTCATTATTCATTTAGTTCTGGCTTTTAATATTCACAGTTCTCAATTGATTTCAATACCTTCATACTAAAAGGAATATGCAGTTCTTCAGTTTATTCTGAGAGGAGCATTGAAAATATAACCTTCAGTTTCAGAGAAAATATTGAATATTTCTTGCTGAAATTATTTTTTACTTGAACTTTGTTGTTGATGATAACGCAAATGGAATGAAGGAATAATGAGATCAGCAATTCAAAATCAGATATTCTACTTATGTCACAGCTCTGTAAGAACTTTGACAGTACTGACATTTGCAGTTTCTAGAATTGTGAATATATGATGAGATGCTGTATCCAAACCCCTTTCCATCATCTTCCAACAGTCCTGGAAGACTGGGGAAGTTCCACTGGACTGGCTGGCTGATGTTGTGCCCATCTACAAGACGGGTTGCAGGGAGGATGCAGGGAACTACAGGCCTGTCAGTCTCACTTCAGTGCCAGGGAAAGTCATGGGGCAGGTGATCTTGAGTGCTATCATGAGGCACGTGCAAGAGATGTGCATGTGTATGAGATGTAACATCTGAAATTTGAATTAGTAGTTTTCTTACCAGGGAGCACTTGACAGAGCTGGAGATGCTGGGGTTTTTTGAGCTTTGGGTTTTTTGATAATGGAATGGACTACATGACACTGGGATTACAGAGGTCAGGAGGGTCTTTGCCCAGGAGCTTGTGGGGCTTGTAGATAGGGCTTTAAACTAGATATGAAGGAGAGGGGGACAACATCAAGCTAACCTGTAACAAGCAGTGGGAAGATGGGTGGCAGGGGTCAGGTGTTAGGGAGGATACTTCTCTAAAACACCTCATAGGTAATAAAAGATCCACTGAGAAGGTGATGCAAATGGCAGCCCATCTGAAATGCCTTTACACTAAAACACAAAGCTTGGGTAACGAGTAGGAGGAGCTGGAAGCTACCATGCTACTAGAAAGCTATGATCTAGTTGCCATCACAGAAATGTGGTGGGATGAATCCCATGAATGGATTGTGGCTATTGATGGCTACAGGCTGTTTAGAAGGGACAGACTGGAAAAGAGGGATAGAGATGTTGCTCTCTATCTCAGGGAAGGGATAGAATATGAAGAGCCGTTGTTGAAGAGAAGCCATGAACAGGTTGAAGGCTTGTGGGTCAAAATTAAGGACAGAAGAACCAATGAGAATCTTGTGGCTGGTTGCCACCCGATCAAAGAGAACCAACTGATGAGGTCTTCCTCCTACAGCTACAGAAGGCCTCATGCTCATGAGCTCTCATCCTACTTGGGAACTTCAACCACCCCAACATATGCTGGAAAAGTAGCATAGCAAGCTGTAAGCAATCCAGGAGACTCCTGGTGTGCATTTAGGATAACTTTTTAGTCCAGCTGACAGAGACCCCTGCCTGAGGAGATGCTATACTGGACCTTAAGGTCACCAATACAAGTGAACTCATCAGTGATAGTAGGATTGGAGACAGCCTGTGCTGCAGTGATCATGCACTGGTGGAGTTCAAGGTCCAGAAGGATATGGGGTGGGTAAGGAGTATAGTCAGGACACTAAATTACAGGAAAGCAGACTTCCAGCTCTTCAAGAAATTACCACCTGGGGTGTGGTCCTCTGAGACAACGGAGCAGAACAAAGCTGGAAAATATTCAAGGATGCTTTCCAAAAAGTGCAAGAGTGCTCAGTCCCCATATGTAGAAAATCAGGCAAGGAAGGGAAGAGAACGGTGTGGCTGAGTTGAGACCCACTGATTAAACTAAAGAAGAGGGAACTGCACAGGCAGTGCAAGCAGGCATGAGCAAACTGGGACGTATATAAGGACACTGCCCAGTTGTGTAGGGATGAGATCAGGAAGGCCAAGGCATAACTGGAGCCAAGCTTGGCAAGGGAAGTAAAGACTAAAACAAAGGGCTTCTACAGATATGTCAATTAAAAGAGGAAGGTTAAAGAGAAGTTACCCCCACTGATGGTTGGAAATGGTGATCACATATCAACAGATGAGGCTGAGGTACTTAATTTTTTGCCTCAGTCTTCACTGATAACTGCTCTCCTCAACCTTCATGTGTTATAGGACAGCACAATAGTGACCAGGGGGATAAACCTATTCCCACTGTAGAGGAGGATCAGGTTTGTGACCACCTGAGGAACCTGTACATTTATAAGTCTTTGAGACCTGATGAGATGCATCCTAGAGTCCTGAGGGAATTGGCAGATGTGGTTTTCAAGCAACTCTCTGTGATATTTGAAAAGTCACGGCAATCAGGAGAAGTCCCTGGTGGCTGGAAGAACAGTAACATTGTGCCCATTTTTAAAAAGGGCAGGAAAGACAATCCTGGGAACTACCGACCTGTCAGCCTCACCTCTGTGCCTGGGAAGATCATGGAGTAGATACTCCTATAAGCTATGATAAAGCACATGGAGGATGGGGAGGTGATTAATGGCAGCCAGTGAGGCTTCACCAGGGGCAAATCCTGGCTGCCCTGGGAAGTGGTTGAATCACTATCCCTGGAGGTACTTAAGAGATGTGTAGAAGTGGTCCTTAAGGGCATGATTTAGTGGTGGACTTTGGAGTGTTTGATTAATACTTGGACCTGATGATCTTGAAGGTCTTTTCCAACCTAAGTGATTCTATGATTTTTTATAAACTGACAAAATTCTCTGATCTACACCATCATTGATTTTGACACATTATCTCCAGTATCTTTGATAAAGTTTGTCTGTCATGAACACTCTCCTATGATCTTCTAGCAACGAACTTCTATTGAACAGAAGAGACAATCAAAACATTTGCTAGGAGATCTTTGCACAGAGGTTGTTTACCAAACACTGTTTCACAGTGAACTTCATTATCATACTATTCTGATAGAACATCATCATCCCTAATTGCCACATGATTACATGTTTAATGCATAAAATATCAGTCATTGCCAAAGCGCATAACTTGACTGAGCTTTGAAAAAGTAATATACATCAAGGCTTAGCACAGACATCTGCACCAAAATATTTGTCTGCATAGAAAATTCTTAATGGAAGTAGCTGCACAAAAAAACCCAAAACTATTAGCCTATTTATATTATAAAGAAACCAAAAAACTACCTGTGTTCTTTACAGTTTTATCTGTTTATTTCTCGAGGCTTGTGAAAAGAATCTGCTTTAGAACACTTGGAATGCTACCGTAAAAAATGAAGAGTATTTAGTTATTAGTCATTACAGAAGAAAACTATAAAATACTTAAAATTTCTTGCTTACATTATCTGAGAGTGAAAGAGGTAAACGCCATAACACTATGAGTTGAGGTCCTTATAGTAATTTTTTAATATTGTTTATCTGTAACCTTAATTATCTGTCAGGTAAAATATATTTTTTAATATTTACACTTATAGTGTCAGATATAACCCTTCTACCTTAAGTAAGTAAATAAAGTTGCTTTTAGTTACATTTAGACAGTATGCTAATCCCCATTCAAAATCTGAAGTTACACTAAAAACCCTCTTTCTTCATAACATTGAAACCCAAAATCCAATTCTAAACTGCTGTGTCTAGACCTCCAAATCTCATCAACCATTCTGAGGTGTATCCTCAGCCATGGGGTATTACAGATTCTTTGTGCTGTGAATTTGCTCTGCTTCCTTGCAGAGCTTTATTAACAAGACAACACCTAGTTCTCAACCTCATCAGTACTCAGCTAGCACCTCACAAATTGTCAAATACCAGATCACGCACTGAAAACCAGAGGTCTCTGTAGAGTTTTAACCTAAACTGAAAATTAGCAATAATATGCCTACCTGTAGCTAAGCAAAAGACATGAAAAATTAATGTTTTATTGAGTGCTAAGAAAAGCTGGATGAAAGGTTTGCTGGTTCTTCATTCCCCAGCTAGACCTGAACTTGTGAACTTTCTGATTTAAAATGTAGTTCCATAAACCTTTTTTTCTGGCAGCAAAGTTAGACAGAGACTCTTCACCTTCTTTCTTTTCATATCTATTCCTTCTCCCTTTTCCACTGTCCTATTTTCTGAGTTAAAAAAAACTGGTTATCCCCATGATTGTATAAGCATTTATGCTGGCACAAGCGTAAGGAGGTGAACATAGCATGAAATTCCAGTCAAGCAGGAAGGGTTAGAAGAAAGTAGGAATTTTTAAACTGTTGTGACAGAGAAAAATCATCCAGGACACATTTTATCCAGGAATTTCAGTTAAGTTTACTGTGACATTTTTGTGGAGGATTTAACCTGCAATACAGTACGTAAGTTTCATGCTTACAAACCACGGTTCAAAACCTTCAACCTTCTCATCATCAAAGGCCTTTGGGACATTAAAAGCCACTAAAACTACAAAAAATCTACGTGTACTAGTAGCTCTTTAAATTATTCATGTTGAACAGGAAAATATACCTCTTTGCAAGAAGCTATTATTCACAACTTTTTCAAGCTGAATTATTCATTATTCATTTAAAATTTGTATTACACTGTCCAAATGTTCACCATGTTCAAATATGAGATAAGACCAATAACCAGGGAATATCAATGCTTCACCTGGGAAATTCTGTTTGAGAACATCTTGGTTTTGTGAGCACACATATGCTACTCTCCACCAGGCTTTGTATGTAGGATACTTGAAAATGTGGTAGCTCAGGAAAAGAGAAACATCTTCAGTCAGTCTCAATCTGATAAATGACACCCAACTGTCACAAATTAAGTCAAAATATGAGTGAATTCAGAGGGAGACTTAACAATCTGCTTAACCCTTTCTTCAACAAAATTATACAGCTTGCAGAGTTGCAGCAAACACTGAGTTAGTCATGCAAGGAGGCTCTTATCAGCTATCTTGCAAAGACAGTCCATCTAACTTGCTAGTTTAAATCAGAAACTCCCTTGAACTCCTACAGTTAGTAGGATACTTGAGACACTTACATATATAAATAAGTTGATTTTATTAAGAATAATTGCTTATAACAATCTGTAACTAAGTAAGGGTTTGGTGGTGGCTGGTATAAGATACAGTTTGCAAAAATACATTGAAAGTCAAGCACTCAAGCATAGAACGGAATGATATGCTGGTAAGAAATGTGTAGTTAAGGTCAAAGTTTAGAGAGACAATAATAATTAGCTTGATGTTAACATATATATATAGCAAGCATAACACAAAGGTCTTACCTTCCCAGTGGGGGAGGGAAGATAGTATCCAATCCATCAGCAGATCCCAAAAGCTTTGATGACATTTTTCCCTCACAACTTTCCCCTTTGTTTACATTTTTATAATAACTTGCACCTTTAGGGTGGAGTTTTATGTGGAGCTTGGAGAAGTCATTGCATGAAATCATCTTGATTGGTGCACAAAAAGTTCTCACTTTACATACCAATACTTAACTGTACATACCCAGCAGGAGTGATCATGGGAATAGTTTGCCTCAGAGGTGGGTAGCC
>WAAB01012351.1:10752-73290 GCA_013389865.1 Piaya cayana
AAGGAAGTTGTAGTCACCTTACCCAGAAGTATTTAAAAGACAGGTAGACAAGGTGCTCAGATATGGTTTAGTAGTGGACAGGTATGTTTGGATTTCTAATCTCAAAAGTCTTGTCCAACCAAATAATCCTGATTCCATTAAAGACTAAAGGTGGAAATTACATCAGATCTAGCCACCTTCCCCAAATCCCTCCCAATGCTGTCAGTCAGATATCCAAGGAAGTTGTAGTCACCTTACCCAGAAGTATTTAAAAGACAAGTAGACAAGGTGCTCAGATATGGTTTAGTAGTGGACAGGTATGTTTGGATTTCTAATCTCAAAAGTCTTGTCCAACCAAATAATCCTGATTCCATTAAAGACTAAAGGTGGAAATTACATCAGATCTAGCCACCTTCCCCAAATCCCTCCCAATGCTGTCAGTCAGAAGGCTGGTGTGTTAAGCAGAGGGAGGCTACTTGGGTGAAAGATAACAGCTAACTTAACACCTAAGATAACACAAAGGAGAGTCAACCTCAGCTAGTAACACTTCCAGTCTGTTACTGTCCACACCAGTTATATGCTTTTAATCTGACTGGTATTCCCAAGTCTTTACTATACTTCTCAGAAAAGCCCATAATACAAATAATTTTAAAACTAAGCCTCAAAGTATTTGTCAGGCAGCTCATGTTTATAACATTACCAGAAACTGACCTTTAGGAAGACACAGGGTTTTTACCCTCTGCTTCATTTTTTGAGGTATTCCTAAGGGCACAGGTTTCTGCCATCTGTACATGTAAACAACTAAGTTTCTCTCACCTCTCTTCCACCGAAGTTCTTGAGCTTGCCAACCAGGCGGACAGAATCCTCCTAAGGCTTTCAATGAAATTAAGACAAGTTGGCAGATGAGAGATTCTTGAATCCCTCAAAATAAAGCTCAAGTTTTGGCCATTCTTTTAGGTCTTGGCAAATGTAAACGGGACCTCAAGGACTACACAAAGGCATGTTTCCTTAGTTCTGCTTGTTAAATTAGAATACTAAGTTCTCTTATGCATGAAGCAGAAGCTGCAACTTGATCTTAAATAGATGAAATAAAACAGTGTTCTTTCAGTTAACTCTGGACTTTGTCTTGTAGGTTTAAGAATTAATCCTAGTCCCTTTAATGAAACAGTGTTCTTTCTTTTTTCTCTGGGCTTTATGTCTTTTAGGTTTAAGAATTAATCCTGGTTCTTTCAAGGATCACAAACTTTCTAAATTCAATGTATTTATAAAAAATTACAAAGTTTTATAACCAACATCCTCAGAATTCACTGACTGTGAAAGGCATGGAGAAAAAAAAAGTCAAAGAAATTAAGTGACAGTTCAGCTTTGCATAGCAAAACCCCCAAAATTCAAAACTTCGTAGTTTATCTAAACTAGTGAGGACTGAAGTGCTGCACATCCACACAGCCACCATGTTCCCCAAGTTACATCCCCTTTATGTTTACAACTGCCATATTCTTCCTTTAATATCAGCACCACACAACCCCCTCACACAGCGTTTTATCTGTTGCTCTTCTTCAGATTCATCATAGGGCTACCCAAAGTCACACATAAAACCAAACATTGATGCAAAATTTATAAATCAACTTTATTCAGCGATGACCATCTTTTAGGCATCGGCAATAGTAACTTCAACTTCTACACCTGGTTCAATGCTGATGGAAGTGATCTGCTTCACAATCTCAGACGGGCTGTGTAAGTCAATAAGCCGCTTATGGATACGCATTTGGAAACGATCCCAGGTCTTGGAACCTTCACCACAAGGTGTCTTCCTGGTGGTGATTCGCAGAGTCTGAAAAGTCAAACAGAGGGTCTTTAGTTGATGGATACCAAACACTAATCTACAAATCAGTCAGTACACCTAAAATACTCTATGCACCCATGTCACTGAAAAGTTACTTCTGTATACTCGATTTTATTTGAAAAAGTCACAATTAAAATAAATAGAAGGACAAAAAAGACCCTTCCACATTCAACATGTTTTGCACTTAACAGTAGCCCCAAGTGTCAAAGCAACTTCAGAAGTCATTATCTGTTCACCTTGGGTCACCCTTGATTTAGCAGTTCTGCTTTTCATTTTAACTTGTTGGGTTGTTTGGTTGGTTTTGGTTTTGTTTGTTTGGTTTTTTTTTTTTAAAGATGGTTTAAGTGCACATTTGAAGGAGAACCCAAACTTAAAAATAGAAAAACAGTGACAAGTACCTTGGTGGGCATGCGAACAGGTCCTTTCACCTTTAGGTTTTTTTCCTTAGCACCTCTGATCAAGTCAGCACAGACTGAAAGAAAAATACAAAAGAGGTCACATTTGTGAATACTTTTTTTGCTTGTTTTCTTAAGTGAATATTTCAAACAAGCTGTTGGCTCAGAATAGCGTATGAAATGATCATTGTCATTCATTTTACGTGTTATCCTCATAGCCAACTACATACAAGAGGAAGCATTACACCACGGTTAGCGAAGTCATGCTATAACAGTAGGCAAAAGTACAAGTTTAAGCTGTGTTTAAGTTGTATTTAAACTGTTAACAGTCCTAAGACCCCGCTCACAGTGATTCTACATTTACATTATATGATTAAAATGCTGGCAAAGTCAGTTCCTAAACAAGATTAAATAATTTAAGGAATGTTAAACTTCTAAACTAAACTCTTCTTGAGAAGAGTGACAAAACATCAGTCAAGAAACTGGTGCCTTTCCCTTTTATACATTCAGATAGCAAAAACTAAAATCCCCACATGAACTAAATGGAAGAAGCTGCATTCCCTTAAATCGTTCATCATGACATGAAGTTTTCAGCATGACAAATACCCCCAGACACCAGCTTCCATTAAAAATTAAATCAGTCTACTTGTCAGCATATGCAGTTGGCTTTGTTAGCCAAGTCACATAAAAACAGGCAAACACTAACATCTTTAATTACAACTGGCTTCAATACATTCTATTTTGCAATAAATTATTACCATTCATTACTTAAAAAGCTACCTCAGTTAAAAAAAAAGTATCACTCACCCTTCTCAAGTGATTTGACATTGCGACTTGTCAAAGTAATTCTAATGCGATGAATTGCTACCTCTTGTTCCACAGGTGCTTTGCCAGTGTCTTTAAATGCCTGAAATGTTGAAGTGACAAATCTCAGATAGTACAGTCACCAGATAGTACAACACCAACTAAACCTAGGCACAGCCTCTTGAAAACAGACTTCTAGAGCATTAAAAAAAACAAGTTAGCAATGGGATTCTACTGACTTGATAACATAACCAAAGGGTACAGTAGTACGGAAGGAATGGTAGGAACAGAAGGGAAGGGCAATGTCCTAATTACTGTGAGGAAGAGCAATTTTTTAAGTGTCTCGCTGTATCACAGTGGGAAGCTGCAGGTGTTCAAAAAACATGCAGACACAGCACTTCAGGACATGGCTTAGTAGGCATGGTGGTGCTGGGCTGACAGCTGGATTTCATGATCTTGGAGGTCTTTTCCAACCTTAACAATTCCTTGAACTTTTTTCTATGATTCTAATAGTGTCCCTCCCTGCTTAGCCTACACATGACAGGGTGTCTGGTTGCTAGTTCACATATTAAGAGGAGCAAAAACTTAAAGCACATTCAGAAGAAAACAGGGAATCTGGCCAGAAAGACTGACGTGGCTACACAAGAAACAGACTGGAAGGGCTTGTGGGATTAAATACTTGTTGAAAAGAAGCATGGCCAGCAGGGCGAGGGAGGTGATTCTGCCCCTGTATTCATCTCTAGTGAGACCTCATCTAGAGTATTGTGTCCAGTTCTGTAATCTTCAACATGAGGAGGACATGGAACTGTTGGAACGGGTGAGGAAGGCTACAAGGATGACCAGAAGGCTGGAGCACGTCCCATGCAAGGACGGGCTGACAGTTGGGGCTGTTCAGCCTGGAGAAGTCTCCAAGGAAATCTTACAGTGACCTTCCAGTGCCTGAAAGGGGCTACAAGAAAGCTGGGGAGGGACTGTTCAAAAAGGCTTGTAATGACCGGACAAAGGGGAAGGGGTATAAACTGGAGAGGGGCAGATTTGGACTAGACAGGAGCAGAAATTTCTTCACGATGAGGGAGGTGAGGCTCTGGCGGAGGTTGCCCAGGGAAGCTGGGGATGTCCCACGCCCAGAGGTGTTTAAGGCCAGGCTGGACGGGGCCTTGGGCAGCCTGATCCAGTGGGATGTCCCTGCCCACGGCAGGACGTTGGAATTGGATTATCTTCAAGGTCCCTTCCAACCCAGACTCTTCTATGAATGGTAGGGCATTAACAGGGACCAAGCGAACGGATACAAAGAAGCAAGAATACGGAGGGAAAAGCGCGCTAGGAAACGTGCCTGGGACACGGCCCCTCCCGGCCGGCGGGACGCGTCACCCAGCGCGCTCCCAGTCGATCCGGTTCGGACTCAGGCGGCCGAGGCCTCGCCCGCTCCGCCGGCTCCCCAGGCCTCGGGGCAGGCGCCGCGGACCCGCCCGCCGCCCCCCGTCCCCCCTCACCATGGCGGCGGCGGAGCCTTCCTGACCGACTTATTCCCGGGGCGGCGCGGGGCCCAGCGAACAGCGGTGAGCCAGCAGGCAACGCCGAGAGGAACAGGCCGGGCCCGCGCGGCGCTTTTATAGTGAGCGGCGCCGCCCCCATCCGGGCACCGCGAGACCTGCGACCCGGGGCGGGGCCTGAGCCCGGGAGTCTCAGATACAGTCAGGGCTGCAGACGGAGCTTTAGGCAGAGCTGGTCCAGAATTGGACCAGAGCTTTAGCCATAGCAGGAGCCCGAACCTTAACCTCAGCCAGAGCTATAGCGAGAGACAGACAGACAGACAGACAGACAGAGCCTTAGCCATAGCGAGACGGGCAGTTGGAGCCAGAGACATAGCAGGAGATGGAGCTTTAGCTAGAGCCACTGCAATAGCAAAGGCCAGAGCTTTAGCCTTAGGTGCAGGAGAAGGAGGAGGAGACGGACCTGGGGGTGTTGGTTGACAGCCTACTGAACATGAGCCAGAAGTGTGCCCAGGTGGCCAAGAAGGCCAGTGGCATCTTGGCCTGTATCAGAAACAGTGTGACCAGCAGGTCCAGGGAGGTTATTCTCCCCCTGTACTCGGAACTGGTGAGACCCCACCTCTAATCCTGCATTCAGTTCTGGGCCCCTCACCACAAGAAGGATGTTGAGGTTCTGGAGTGTGTCCAGAGAAGAGCAACAAAGCTGGTGAAGGGGCTGGAGAACAGGCCTTATGAGGAACAGCTGAGGGAACTGGGTTTCCATCTACAAGCCTTGAGAAGAGGAAGCTGAGAGGAGACCTTATTGCTGTCTACAACTACCTGAAAGGAGTACAACAAGAAAAAAAAATTCATGGAAAGGGACATTGGGCACTGGTGCAGACTGCAGTGGGAGGTGGTTGAGTCATCTTCCCTGGAGGTGTTTAAAAGACAAGTGGATGAGGTGCTGAGGGGTATGGTTTAGTGATTGATAGGAATGGTTGGACTCGATGACCAGTAGGTCTTTTACAACCTTGTGATTCTGTGTGATCATATAGTTGGAGCCAGAGCCTTAGCCATGGGCAGGAGCCAGTCTCAGTCATGGTGGTGGTGGTGAGAAGCAGGAATGAGCCCTGGGAGGCAGCGAGGGTGGTGTCATGGGGTTGCTGCAGCCCCTTCACTGGGCACCCTGCTCTCCAGTAGGCTTTGGCTTTCCCTTCGAGGGTTTGATACACAAGCAGGCTGTCCTTGCTTCCACTGGCTGTAAGCCATTCACAGCCGAGCCCTTTCCCTCCCCGGTTCCTCTCCCCTTTAGTTACTACGGAAAGTGAAGGTGTGAGAACAGAAGTTTTAGGGAACTTTAAATAAAAATGCCAGTTTCATTCATTCCTGAATGCAATAACTTAATTTTAGCTATTGAAGTCCCCTTTACTTACTAAGGCTGGCTATAGGAGGAATGTTTTTTAATGAGAACAGTCATTGATGTGACCTGGACACCAATAGCTGTTAATCCCAAAATGAACATTTTGCTAAGAACATCCCTGTTCCTATCATAGAATCAGAGAGTCATTATGTTGGAAAAGATCTCTAAAATAATCCAGTCCAACCGTTAGCCGAACACCACTGTGCCTACTAAACCATGTCCCAAGTCTATGAGTTTTTTGAACGCCTCTATGGATAGTGCCTCTGCCACTTATGTGGGCAGCCTGTTCCAAGGCTTCACCACTCTTTCAGTAAAGAAATATTTTCTAATACCCAATCTAAACCTCCCTTGGCACAACTTGAGGCCATTTTTCTCTTGTTCTATCACTTGTTACTTAGGAGAAGAGACCAGCGCTCATCTTGCTACAACTTCATTTTGGGTAGTTGTAGAGTGTGATGAGGTCTCCCTTCAACCTCCTCCGGGCTAGACAATCCCAGTTTCCTCAGCAGTTCATCACAGGACTTGTTCTCCAGATCCTTCACCAGCTTTATTACCCTCCTCTGGACATGCTCCAGCAGCTTAATGTCTTTCTTGTAGTGAACGGCCCAAAACTGAACACAATGTTCAAGGTGTCGCCTCACTAATGTTGAGTACAGGGGGATGATTGCTTCCCTGTCACAACTCAAGAGATTTATCCAGCTGGAGAAACATTTTATATGTTATTAAATGGTGGCCTGTAATAAGGTAGTTGTAGTTACCTTTTAAAAATAGTATTTCAGTTTTATTATGGGGGATGTTGTCTGGCCATCACAGACATGGGTACTGTTAGCAAAGATGCTGATGCCTTTGGAAACTTAGTAATTACTACAATTGTTCAAGAAAAATCTCTCTGGTATTTTAATCTGAACTCACTTTCAGCTATCACTCTGTACTTAATATAAATCCCCCCCCCACATACTTGAATAGGTCTTCGTATGGTCCTTAAACTTCATGTGATGGAACTAACATTTGTGTGCCAATTATTCCATTGCAGTGCTCAGTTTTAGACTTGTTTTGCACTGGGATCATTTGCACTTGCTCTTTTAAATCTCTTATTTACTAAGAACCTCTTTGAACTAGATGCTACATTCTGATAAAGCAGTTCCAGTAAACACAGATGCAGAAGGAGTCATCCTATCACTGCTCCCTGAAATGCAGCAATGTCTTTTGCCAGTGCAGATCAGTACTTGAAAAATCTGGTTTAGTGGTAGTCCTGTCTCTCTGCCCTCTTCCTCTCTGCAATGAAAGCAGTGCTTGTTTCTGGTGATTCATTTTCTGAGCCATTTAACAATTATATTAACAATTTTGAACTCATTTGTGTGTAAGGAACTCATGGTTACTCTGTTATCAGCTATTCCAACTACTTCCTGAGGAATTTTTCCATCTACCGAAGTTTTCTCTTTATCCCTCTGAAATATATGACCTCACACTATCATGCTGAAACACTTGATTTTTCAGTAATCTGATGGTTCCTCGCTGCATTATTTACTTAGAGCTTTTATGAATGTTCTTAGTAAATTTTATTTCCAGATAAAATTTTGAATGGCTTGGTGCCAAGAACTAATTCCCATGGGATTCAATTAGAAATATGTGTGGCTTATTCCCAATTGATGATACAGACCTGTAACATTGGTATTAATTTAGATATTATGAACTATATGTGCACAACCGTGCCACTTTCTGTGTCCCACTGAAGGTGTCATTGTACAGAAGTGTTACATTGACACTGTTCCCATTGTCTACCCAACAAATGCTCTAATTGCATGAGAAAAAAGTCAGTTTGAAGATACATTTTCTGTACATTTAAGCTGTGTAATTTAAGTAACATTTCCTCATTTATTTCTTATTCTTGTATCCAGAAGTCAGGATTTTTATTCTTTCCCTGGGATTAATGCAAGGTTGACAGTAAGTTCCTGAATTTGTTCCTTTCTTACTTCTTTTTTTCCTAGTATTGGCACCACCTCAGCTTTCTTTGAGATTTTTTTTTTCTGAGCTTCCCCAGATTTCACAAAGCTTATGGAAAATCCACATTAACAGTGCACAAGTTGCCTTTGCCAGCTCTTAAAATTCTTGGATGCAAGCTATCTGGAGCTGCTGATTTAAAAACCTCCTTACTTCTGTTCCTATGTTTAAGGCTTTCTTTAGCTTTTGTTAGAATTTAGTGATATAAATATGTTGGTTGTTTTCCACAAATGTAGAACAGAAATTTATCTGAACTTCCTGCTTTATATTAAAAAAACCCAACCCCAAACTCCTTCATGCTATTCACACGGGTAAATATCCATTCACAATTAAACTTTTTGTTTACCTCTTGAATATTCTGTCATTCTTAGGTTCTGAATCGTATTTTGTATTATGCCTCATTTTCCTTTGGTTACGTATTGGATTTAATATAATGTTTTTTCTCCACAGCTAAGCTAACTTCAGTTTAGTTATGGGGTAGTGTGTTTGGACTTATAAATACACTGTTAGCATATGCTTTTTAGGTGAATCTTCCAGGAGTCCTTTCCTCTTGTCACGTAATTAGGCAGGTAAATGATTAAGAAGCAAGATATGCTTTCAACGTGACTCAGTAGTCTGTAGCAGGAACAATTTAATGCCTAATTTCATGATTCATCCTTCAGAATAGTGTTCTGTGCGCATTCATAGCACTTTCTGACTTTGTTTTTTATAGATTACTGGGGAAGGGGGTGCTCTCTCTTAGACCTATTTGTCCTTCAGAAAGTCTTGAATATTATCTGAGTATTTTGTTATCCACATATTTTCTACTAGTTTATAGTAAACCTGGTTAGATTCAATTTATTCTTCCAAATTCGTAATTCAGTTCCTACTAATTAAATATGTATGTGTAGAGAGTTAGATAGGTGACAGGTTTTTGATCCTTTGCTTAATTTTAGCCTGAACATCTTTACTTTCTGCTAAATGAATGGTCACCTGATTCTTTACCTACTTAAAGGTATTGCATTTGATCTTGCTGAGTTTTGCCTGGGAAGATTTTTTTTTCCCCCTCCATTACTGGCTAAATTATACAGGTTTTTTTTAATCCAGAAAAGAGACCCCAGTATTCTACAAGTCTATGTCCATTTAGCCTAGATGTTAATTAACCTTCTGTCTTCCTTTGTGTTTCAAAAAGCATCTTTGGGGAGATCTTCCAGTTCTGGTAATGCTAGGGCAGATGTAATTGAACAGTAGATCCTGGTATGAGTTGACCCGTGTGACTGAAGGGTTAAGTGAACAAGCATTTGCCTGCCATCACCCAGCATCTCCTAAAGTATAGTAATATCTTCTCAAAACAAAGCCTGTGCTGTCTTCTGGTGAATGCTGAGCTACCTTTGGGTAGTTCAAAGGACAGACATATTCCCCAGGCTTTGCAAACTGGCTTGTGAACACCATTTATTCTTTTGAGTAGAATTATTCTACTTTTTTTCATACAGGTGCCTGTGGATGGTCTTGGCAGCGATCACAGCAGCTTTCTTAATATGTTTTGTCATTTTTCATAGTGATTATTTGATGTGGGCAGCTCCCTGGAAGCTCCCTGGGTTATGCCAGCCTATTGCCTGTAGTCTTTGCTTTCAGTGCTGATTAACGTATTGCCAAACTATGCTATTTATTTTGAAAATTACTTCCTTCTCCAGGGTCTTTGAAATATGAACACAATTTTAAAGAGTTTGTTTGATCTTCTGATCATAAAATACCTGCAAAGCAGGATCATACTCAAGGCTTCTCAGAAAATCATCACTAGGTGGTGGAATATCTAAACTAGTCAGCAGCGATCCAATGAAAGCTATTTTCAAGCCTTTTAAGAAAGCCTTCAGCATCTGCTTGGTTTTAATTGTAGATATTTGTTGATCCTCTTATGTTAACTTGAAGCTATTCAGTTGTATTATGTCCATAAATCTCCTCCAAGTTCTTCACTCTGCAGTTCAGAGGTACCACATTGTCCTGTCTGGATTTTGTACATCTACAGCTGACTCAGCTATTGAAATTTCAAAAAAACCCACTGGAACTGAAGACACCCCCCTTTTGAAAGACTGGTATTTGTAGTTTTGTAATTGCTAACTGGCAACTAATGTTCTCTGCAAGGTAGCAGGCAGACAGAGCGCACAGTGTGCGAGCACAAGTCTGTGGGTGGAGTTCTCATCTTGCACCTATCCTGTCCATTTTAAGTATTCTAAATTTTCATGCCAATTCTGGCATAAAGATCACCATATAAAACATCCCCTCTGCTTTGATTGACTCCTTTACTGTTGACAAATGTTGCCATGAATATTCATCGTTAAGAGACTTTTTCAAGTGGGCAGCATAAGCTTCATAATTATTATTGCAATCTCTTTTGTTCTACATATGTACTCCATGCCTGACAAATAATACACTTGGCTTCTAATATCATTGACCTGGCTAGAGCATGACTTCCCCAAAAGTTCTCCTTTGTCAGCCTGTGTTGCCTTGTTCTTTAGCAGAAACCACAGTGATGAAAAAACTTAACTGCTAATATGCTACAACACTTCTAGTGATACTGAATCTGTGGTAGATCACTGCAACATGTCTTTGAATGCTCAGGATTGAAACAGGTCTGTACATCTGGGCTGCTTTCAGGAGGATATTTGAATTTCTCCTGCCCTCATTTGGTCTTAAGATTTATTTTAAATTGATGAATTATGTCTTTTCTGCTTGTCTAGAGGAATGGTTGTGATCTCTCCACTCCTTGCTCTGCAGATGTGATGCTTCTGTCAAGTTTGTAATAATGAAACAGCTACTTTTTGCAGAGAATAACTGTGCAACTCACATAGTTTTGGCAGCACCAAGGAGGTTTATTTATTAGGAACATGTAATTTACCAGTAATCAGTGAACATTTTATTATGGGTCAATATCCCAGTACAACAGAAATTGTAATACTGGATGCTTTCGAAGTGTTGATAAACACCTACAAATTTCTTACATACCCTTCTACAGCTAATCCCCCAAATTCTATTCCCACTTACCTATTCACACATCCCCTCTTTTGCAAGAAGTGTGAGTTACAAAAGCACACTCCCACTTTGGGGAGCACAAATTCCCTTTGTCTACATCCTTCTTGTTGGAGGTGTGGGCAGTTGTACCTGTGCAGTTAATCCACATGACAGTGAAAACATACTCCCTAAGTTTCCATATGAATTCCTGGGAAGAGGGTTCCTACCAATATGCCTCATCCTGTCCAGCCTGTACGGGAAGTGGCGTGGCAGCTACTCACCCTGCCTGATGGGGAGGAAACTGTCAGGCCTCAGAAGTAATAACACCTGCTGCTCTGGTACTGCTTTCCCACCCAAAAGTTTCTTCTAACAATCACAAATTCTCATGCTGCTTTTCAAGCTAGCTTCTTTTCTCAAAAGCCTCTTGGTAATCTAATCCCCTAGTTACTGTTTAATCTGGGTGATCATTGTTTTAAACAAGCTTTGTTATTGTAATTTCCTCTTAGTGTTATCAGGTTTGGGGCAAACATCCTCTCAGAACAGGCCGATTTGGATATTCTGTTCACACACACTATTTACACTCACATTCCTACCATGTCTTCTGTTGCTATCCAGACCATGTTATAACGAGAGGGGGGCATGCAATTCCTGTACCAAAAATCCCCAGCATCATTCCAGTGAAAGCAGAACCAGCGGACACACAAAGAAAACTGGTATTTTTGCAACCAGATTTCATTTTGTAAATCACCTTGGAAGACTTCACATATGGAAATGTTAATGAAGTATATTAAAAAAACATGTTCCATATTACACAAATCTCTTCAATGCAGATTTCATCACTTGGCTACCTGGCATGGTTTGTCGCAATCTGTTTTACTTCGAAAAAACAGGCAGTTCGAGAAGACTGCAGTAGTTTATAGCACATGCTGAAATGTTGCATCTATTCAAATATTGTCCACAGGAGCCATTGAACACAGCAGCCTCTTTTACCAACTGCGTTGGAAATCGCTTCCAGAATATGGGTTGCTTTGCTACGCTTGGCTCACTGGCTTTTCTGTAGTTGCTTTGTACTCAGATCATTTAGGAACTAAATGACATGTTGGTGAATGTGAACTCACACGATACATTTTGGGCTAATAAAGAGTTTTCTTTGCTCCTTATATCTGTCTCCTGAAAAGACTTCATGGGAAGCTACCAGCAGCAGAGTTTTTGCATGATTGAGTGTCTGTCCTTGGGAAAGAAAAAGCTGAGTAATTTTACAGCAGTTGTGTTTACCAATATATGTAACCCACATATATTTTTGTCCATGACCCTCTGTCTACTGTTTTAGAGCCCAGTTATGCAGTTACTGATCACATATCTTTTTCTTCAAAGTCTAGTTTAAATCTAACCTAATTCTTTGGCGAGACAGAGTAGGAGGGAATTGTTTCATGGTGCTTGTGCTGCCTCTCTATCATCGAGCAGGGATAATTTAAGGCATGATCCTGACCTCACACTGCCTTATGACTAGAGGGAAAACTTCTCTTTGTATAGAATGCATTGCTGCACAAGGTTTAGGTTTTGTTTTCCTGAGAAGTTTTCCCTCATCCCTGTAAGATTAGTTTAGTCCTCCTTGCGGTATTCTTGATCCAACTGTTTTTCAGATGTTGAACGTTTGCAAGCAGAAAATATAGCAAATGCTTGCCATAAATGATAATGAGATTTAAAGCAAGAGGGGATCACCATCTTGATGGTAAATAGCTATTAGAGCAGGATATTAGTTGCATCTTACAGTTTTATCCAGATTACATCCAGGTGTCAGACTGACTTCTGTGGGACTTGTGAAGAGATGCCCTTCCCAACCCTGGCATCTGTAAAGAAAGACTCAAGTCAATTCAGTAAAGCTTCTGTTGTGACCTGACCCTGTGTGAACTAGCTAAGTTAAATTACTCAAAACCTGACAGAAACAGGAGTAATATCATAAACCTTAGGACCTGGAACTAAAGGAGATACTGTGGTGTTAAGATGTGCTTTAGAAACAGGAATTAATAGCTACTGAGGAAATCATTACACTCTGATTGTTCAGAACAGCTGGTTGGATCCACAATGTAACATGAAAGTGATCCAGGAGGCATCAAATATTAAGCAGTTTTGGTTTCAAAGGGCTTGCTGACTTCTTTATAAAGCTAATGTGGCAAAGCAGCAGCTGCAGCCTACTATCTAAAATTTATGAAGTTGCGGTGGGGGGCAGGAACAACCACCGTAGAGTTTGTAATGTCATTTCACAGAAGACCCAGCAGTTCTGTGTAAGAGAACAACTTAAAAGAGAATACAGCAAGTCAATTAAACTTGTCTTTCACCTAAATATATGGCACATGTTACCATACCAGTCTAAAAAAATCATCATTGTAACAAATATGGCATATGGTTTGGTTAGTCTCTCAGGAAATACTATTAAATAAAAAAGTCTTCTTCCCCTGCAACAGTTGCTTAAATGTTGTAAGAGTGATTATATGTAGATGCATAGAATTGCTGTTCCAACAATCCTACCTCCACGCACAGTGAAACCACTACCAGCAGGTTTTCGAGAGGCAGATCAAGAGGAGAATCATAGAATCATAGAATCACCAGGTTGGAAGAGACCCACCGGATCATCGAGTCCAACCATTCCTATCAAACACATAATAGAATAGAGTAGAATAGAATAGAATAGAATAGAATAGAATAGAGGAGTATTGTCTACTGGTTAAAACTGAGTAAAAGATAGTTTTAGCACTTAAGAGGGTTTTAGTCAAGCATTCCATATTTAGGCAATTAAAATTAACCATTAGGGTACCCATAGAAGGTGGATCTTAGAATGATAGCCATGCCCCCTGAAAAAATTTCAAGACATACTGTATTCATATTGTATTTTTTTCAAAATTATGTTCTCATTTATTAAGTACAAAATACATATATTACTAATCTTTCAATAATTATGACTGTTGGAAGATGTTTCTGAGACAAGCCAGCAGGTACTTTGTGCTGCCAGTAGCCCTCTTCCTGCACCCTTCAGCATATGCATTTCCTTTTGGAGAGTCCTTTATGTCTTTGGAGGAGGAACTGCTCCTCATACACTCTTGTGAAAGTTCCTGGTGTGAGGTAGAGCCAATCATGTCGTTCTGGCAGGCACAAATACTCATGCTAATACCTAGGGATTGATTATCCTCTTTCTAACGCACCTTTGACACAGAAAAACTGACCTTTTCACTCTTAAAATATCCATGAATAAAAGATTATTTTTTTCTGATGAAGAATCCTCCATTACTTGTGCACATACATTGCTAAATCATAGAATCATAGAAACACCAGGCTGGAAGAGACCCACCAGATAATCGAGTCCAACCGTTCCTATCAAACACTAAACCATGTCCCTCAGGACCTCGTCTACCCGTGCCTTAAACACCTCCAGGGAAGGTGAATCAACCACCTCCCTGGGCAGCCGGTTCCAATGCCCAATGTTAATAATACAAATGAATTTGTATTATTAAAGTATAGCATTCACTAATCATCATTGCTATAATTAGCGCATAGTGCAATCATCAAAAAAAAGTAAGAAAAATCCTCACGGGCTGTTTGGGGGCTGCTAATGGCTTGCATAGCATTTTAAATTAGGTACTTCTTCATTTTTATGGGCCAGGGCAGTTGGGCTTTAGGGGGATGGAAGTGAGAGGAAGGCTCTGCCTCTTTTATCTAAAGAAGAGAGTGCTGCGAGCTGGTGGGAATGAGTGATCGCTCTGAACTGAATCAGTAGCCTTGGCTAGTTTTAAGCACTAGTTCAAGACCCTTGGTTTCAGTCATACGGGGCCCTGACAGTACACTGAGCAAGTAGCCTGAGCGTGTAACACAGAAATTCATGTGCCAACATAAATTTATTCTCAACGAGAGCTATCACTGATTGAAAGGCTTGTAGCATATAGGTTCATTTTTGAGGTTGTCTCCCCTCTCCCTGTTTCTGGCTTATCTCATTGATACCTTCAACCACATCCCTTGTCTCTCTGTGCAAATAGCTCTTTCATACCATCCTTGCTATGATTGGTCAGGTAGGGCTTATTTTTATGGTTAGGATACTTTCAAATGCTGTTTGGAATTTAATACACAACTTTTAAAATGAACTATGCAAGTGTGAAACTGTTGTTAAAAAATTTAAAGAAAGTTATTTCCTCTGAAAGTCAGCTGTTGACAGGAACGATTATATTTTAAGAATATCCTTTTTCTCCTCTTTAAATTAGAAAATATCTAATAGCAGTCATTTCACTCCCAAAACCTCTACAAGGATTGACAGCATTAAGGGAGGTCTGCAGAAGTTCTGTCTCTTCCTATACAAAGAGGAATTTGGGTGACATTCATCTGCTGGCATGTCAGTGCAATGATGCATTCCGTCAGAAGCATTGTGTGTGGCTTTTGTGTTACCTGCAAACCATTTTAATGGAACTGTTAGATAAGAGAGAAACAAGAATGTGGCCAAAGTATAAGATAGCTCTCTAAACTTACTGTACTATAAGATACATATTATTAATTACTATTTAAAAAAAATCCAGCTTCTTCAACCTATCAGTTCCCATATTTACAGTCAGCTTTTTTTACTGTCTCTGTTCAGGTGCAACTTTCCATACTTGTCTCTGAGGCGAGGTTTACTTGTGCCATATCTGAATCAAACCCCTTTCACCATTTTTGAAATAAGTGGTTGAGAAAAATACATGGCTTTAAAATAAAACTGGCTTTCCTTTCGCCTTTTTTTGGGGGGGGAGTAACATAAGAAGAGCTAGACATTTACATTTCCAATTTGCAGCCTACTTTGCTCTTTGTAGCCTGGCACATGTGCAGTAGAATATTTATTAAGTTATGAATTACACTATTATCCCAGGTGCCCTGCAAAGGCAAATGCAATCAACTCCCTGCTCTGCTGAACACTCAGGCTATTGAACTCGAGGCTGAGTAGAGAACGAAGCTCAGCCTCGTGCTCGGAGAAGTCCAGAGGCAGATGGTGCCTCTACTATCAAATTGTCCCATGGCATCCTAAGCTGGTGGCAGGCAGGGATAGAAGCCAGTAAACTCTTTTTTGTTCCATTTTCCTTCTTTAACTGCTTTTAAGGCTTTTCATTTGACAGGCAGACAAATATTTGGCAGCTGGGTTAAATGAAGCGTAGAAAGAGGCTCTTTGAGCACCGCATTAAGGTATTTGAAGCAGATAAACAGCTAAAATAAAGTATAAGTAAAATGTTCAAAGTACAGTTAATTTTAAAAATAACCATTCACTTTCTACTCGTATTTTCATCTTTGTTCTAGTGGATGAGTTTATAAGCACATATGCTAGTGCTGCAAAAATTGATATGCAAGTCAGATACTAAGCATCCACTTAAGTCTCTTTGAATTCAGAAATACTTGTGGTATACTCCGTAAAACACTTTTTTGCTTTGCTGCGGATATATCTTACCACAGAATACAGAAGCAACACACACATCTTCACATTTACTTCATGCTTCCCGTTCTACTTGGAGGATACACCTCCAAGTAATACAGCTTTTCTATCATTGCAGTTGGTGTTATTACCTCTTTCTTTCTGGGTTGAGATACAGCATGACGCCCCTAAAAAAAATGGGGGGGGGGAGGGGGAGGAAAGAACATTAAGTAAGTGAGCACATAAGAATAAAGAAAGAAATACAAACAACAGAACAAGCCAGGGACAGGGTTACAGAGATTCCTGGTTGATGGGAAGCCAGAAGCTGTGTCAAAGAGAAAGATAGGACTGTTGAACTGCTGCTTGCTTAATCATCAAATACGTTTAACTGTACTACTGCCTCCCACCCCACCCCCAAATAAAGAGTAGCATCAGTATTGTTGTTTTATGTTTATTTGCTTTAAAATTGATTGTGAAATGTCTGCTGATTTTTCTGATTTGGAACCAAAGACAGTAAATCTTCAGTAAGAACTACAGTAACTAAAGATTAATACAGAATGATAAAATTACACTTCCACGCCTTTTCTTTTCCTTCTTTCCATTCCTCCTAGAAACTGCTTATTACAATTGCATGTGCTTCTAGCCATCTTTTCTTGTCTGTCTTATAATCACTCAACTGCAAAGTAATTGTTGCATTCAGAGAACTCAAGAGAGCACACGGAAGTTGCTTTTCATTGTGAAGAAGAGCATGAAATAATTTAATTTTTACTTAAAGCATTTCAGCACTAACTGCTATTGGCTGTCATTTGGGGATTCAGTTTGAATTAGATAAAATTACGTAAAATGTCTTTCTTACATGTACAGCTTTGAGTGAACAGAGGAGACACGTGAGGGAGGCTGGGCATAGTGGATGCCATTAATTATAAAAAAAAGAAAAGAAAGAAAAATGCAAGGATTAGAACTTTGAATTCATGCTTTCCTTTAGCAGACGGTGCTATCTATATGACCAAGAAAGCACAAAGTATCACAGTCTCATAGAGTTAATAAGTCCAGGGATACTGCTGTTGATGACTAGACACGAGAATGCAAACCCTTTACAGTATCTTCTTTATCTGTACATTATTAAAGATGTGAATACAGCCGGATACCATAGTTAGGCACTGGGAGATTGATGAGAACTAGCTGAAGTTTCCAGGCAGGCTGCGGTTACCCGAGACTGCTATGAGGCAGGAGCTAACCCACTCAATTTTGAATAGTTAGCTCTCAGTGCTGCAGAACTGGAAGCCTGAAAGGCAACTTGTGCTTCTTATAAACAGAGAACATAAACTGAAACAAAAAAAACCCCCAAAACAACTCACTTTGAGAAAATGGCCACTATGATGCACCTTCCAAGGTTTCCAGAAATGGCATTTAAGTTGCTCCTATTAAAAAACCCAAAACAAACAAACAAACAAACAAACAAAAACAAAAAAAACCAAACACCAAAAACCAACCAAACAAAGAAAACCACAACCAACCCCAAACTTAAAGAAAAAAGCAGTTTAGTTTCCAAGGAAAATAATTATATCAAGCTGTGGAACTTATTTGATGGGAAGACATGAGATGTCTGACATTTACCAGTTGGGACAAATGGGCTTTTCTCCTTCCTAAGAGCATGGTCAAGATGCATGGTTGCTTTAACTTGAGGATGTCCAGCCTGTTGTTAGCATCAGATAACTCATGGCCTGAACAGAGCATACCTGGCTGGCAGAGGGCTGGAGGGCACAACACCAAAGGCATGTTACAATATCACTGTGCCCAGACTTACACTGGCAATGAGGGATCTGAATTTGTGCAATACTGGATCCCATACTGCTAAATTTGCTGACCCTACAAAGCCAACTAGAATGCTAGTTCAGCCTTTTAAGCTCATTATGCTTTTATATATACCCTGCCAAAGCATTTAGTCCACAGGAAGAAAAACTGATGTCCCTTTTTATATTTGTTTGGCTGGATGATTGGAGCAACCATGGAAAGGAACATCAGCACTGGCTTTACAAGTGTTTCATGCTCAGAAAGCATAGCAAGATGCTGATAAACTCCAATTACCCAGTTATAGCACTTTCTCCAGGTCTTCAATAAAACATCAGTTTAGGCTGATCAAGGTGCTTGTGATCAGTTCCAGGAATGAAGAGAATAAATAAACTAGGTGCGAGTAACCCTAGGGGTTTAGCCTCACATAAAACCATGTCTTGCTAACCATCTGGAACTGTGCTGCATATGTAGGTATGGGGAAGGAGAGATAAAGAACAAAACCAGCTTCTAGAATGACAGTGAAAGATTTGGATGAACAGAATCCCATCAGAGTTGTAATATCATTGTCTACATCTGCTCTGCTAGCATCATGTGTCTTCTGCTAACATTTTATACAGAGGCATGCAATTGTGACAAAGTTAGAGAGTGATGTGCAGGTACTCTCATTAGCTTTTATGCCAGCTTTACAAGCAAGAAAACATCTTTTAAAAACCTGAAGCTGTGTCCAGATGAAGAAAACGGAAAGGATAAAACTCTGGTGGATTAAATATAAAAACAGATGGGAAAAAAAAGTAAGGAACTAACATAAAAATCCATAATTTATAATTTTCAAAATATCAATAACAAGAAATCAATCAAACCTCTCTGGCAGATCTACTGATATCAGGTTTTTAAAAGGAAAATCAAATCAAACAAAAAAACCCCAAAATCATTGAAATCTGACTCCCCCGCAAGACAACAAAGCATAGAATCAAAATGTGTTCCTTGCATGTGTGTTGTCCCTGGAGGAAACACAGAATAGGCTCACACTAGAAACATATTTGTAGGAGAACTCAAGAGCTGTCTGAAATTCAAGCATCTATAAATGTTATTGTAATTGCAGAACTTTTGTGGTTGGAAGGAACCTCTGGAGAATGTCTAGTCTAACCACCTGCTTAGAGCAGAGTCAACTAGAGCAGCTTGCTCAGTACCATGTCTGGTTGTGCTCTGAATATATCCAAGGATCAAGACTCCCCAACCTCTCTGAGCAACCTATTCCAGTGTTTGGTCATCCTCACGGTAAAAATGTTTCTTTCATCTTGCACTTAAATTGACTTTCCTGCACTTTGGTTTGCGTCTGTTGCATCTTTTCCTGCCACTGGGCACCACTGAGAAGAGACTAGCTCCATCTTTACTGCCTTCCATCAGTATTTATACAAATTGATAAAATTCACCTGAGGCCTCTCTTTCCAGAGCCCCATCTCTCAGAGTCTCCTCACATGCAGAGGTTCCAATGCCCTGATCAGCAAAACGGCCCTTTGCTGCACTGTTGGCCCAGTACATCTGTCACTGCTTTATTCTGGCAGATTTCCAGGCTGGCCACAATGCTCCAGATGTGTCTCACCAGGGCTGAGAGAAGAGAGAGGAATGTCTTCTGAAATGCTTTGCAAGAGCAACCTCTGATGCTTTTGGCTACCTTGGAGGCAAAGATGCATTACTGGCTCATGCTCAACTTGGTGTGTGCTGGGAGCTCCAGTCCTTGCCTGCAAAGCTGCTTTCCAGCTGGTCAGCCCCCAGCCTGTACTGGTGCATACGGTTATCCTCTACCAGATGCTAGTCTTTATTATATTGTCCCCTGCATTAATTCACATCACCACATTTCTCAAGCTTGGTAAGGTCTTTGAATACCAGCACAACCATCTGAAGCATTGACCACTCCATCCAGTTTTGTATTATCTGCAAACTTACTGAGGATCTACCTTATCCCATCATTCAGCCCATTAATGCAGAGGTTAACTTGTACTGGGCCCATTATCGACTTCTGGGCTATACCACTAGTGACTAATCTCCTGCTGGTCTTTGCTACTGATCACAACACTTTCATGCTTTCAGCCCAGCAACTTAGCTAGTTTTGAGTTTTCACTGTTAAGCCCATAGTTCATCAATGTCTCTATAAGGATATAGTGGGAAACAGTGCCAAACACCTCACTAAGGTAAAGATAAGCAACAGCCACTGCCTTCCCTGCACCTCCCAATCACCTTTTTGTCCTTTGTATGTTTGGCAATGGTTTCCAGAATTATTCGTTCCACTGCTTTCCCAGGGATATAGTTGGAGTTGACTGGCTTGTAGTTTTCCAGATCCTCCCTTTCGGCCATCCTGCAGATAGGAGCTAGATTTGCTTTCTTCCAGTCTTCAGGAATCTCTCCTGTCCACCATGACCTTCCAAAGATGCTGCACAACGACGTCAGCAAGTTTCATCAGCATTTGCAAGTGCATTTGAGCAGCTCACATGAACTCATGTACATCTTGTTTGCTTGAATGTTCCCTAACCTGATGCTTTCTCTACCAACAGCAATCCTTCCTTTCTCCAGACCAAATGGTCTCTCAACTCTTCATTGTTTGTTTATTTGTCATGTTTGAGTTTAACAGAGATGCCTTGGAGACCTTAATTTGATTTTCTGCTCATTGGGATGGACCAATCTTGAGCAGTCCTCAAAAATCAGCCAGGGCCCCTCTGCTGTCCTGGGCCTCTCTTCTCTCCAAGACCATATCCCATGGAAGTCCTTAAGAAATAACTTTCCTAATTACCTGGTTGACATCTGTTCAAGATATGTTAGCAGATACCATATTAAAGGAATTAACAGACATAGATATGATTTGTTTAGAAGGGGTCAATATTGCTTTGATTGAAAGGAACTGTGATTCACAAGTGCATAGAATTGTGCTGTAATTCTTCAGGAGCACCAACAGCATGCAGATAAGGATTATGCTTCCTCTGGGTCTCCAGAAGTGTTAAAAAAATCCTTCACTGCACACTTTTTGAAGGTACTAAGCAGCCACACTTAGGAGAGAAAATCCTAGGCTGGATAGCCAAAAGATAGAAGCAGAGTGTAAAAGCATATGCTGTCTCAACTAGACAAAGTACAGTGTTTCACAGGGTCCCATGCTGCTCAGCACATTCATAAATGATGTGCAAGAGGAGGACCTGTAAGTTATATTTGCTGATGATGGAGTTATTTAGGACATTGAGTGCAAGGGCCAACTACCCTTGAAGGAAATTCAAAGTAGATTGATGTAAAGTGAGGCAAACAGGCAAAATAATCTCCATCACATGGAACCATGGATTCTGAGCTTTCAGGTCTGAGATGTTTCTTGATTAGTATTAACTAAAAACTCATTAGCAATCAAAAAGCAGCAAAGCAAATCTTAGAGACTTGATCAAATCTCAAAACTAGAGATCATTATGACAGCAGATTATGAAGAACTTGCATATTGAGAGCTCTGCAGAGTTCTCTCTCCCTCTCAAAAGGGAATCCAGTAAAATTGACAGACACATCTGCAGAGCTGATTACACTTCAAGAGTAGCTCTTTGCCATCCAGTGTTCTTCTGTTAATTATAACAGAATTCAAGGGGTGCTTGATTTTTCATAGACTCAAGTTGCACTTATTGATGCTAAAGTATCATTAAGCATAAAGTATCAACTTTTTAGAAATTTAAGAAACAAATTACCTGGATTAGCAAAATAAATACAACATTAAGTATCAATGAACAACTGAAAAACTTTAATTCTATTTTTATTATATTCTTTTGAGGACTGGAGAAAGATTTTTATGTAAGGCATAATGTTAAAGTGAGGCATGCCAATGGCTTTATCCAACATTTTATCTTACATGTCTCAGCTATTCATTTTAAAAGGTAACTGGTTTATTAAGATAATTTTTATAGGAGATTTGTTTATTAAAAGAAGCTACACAACATGAAAAAACATAAGTTACAGTTCTATGGCATAATTATTTTGACAGAGAAAACACAGGAAATCTATTCCAGAATTTACCTTGAGTTTTTTTTATTTCAGCTGGCATTTTACAGTTCCACTTAATGGGGACAGAAGAGCAAGAAATAGTTAAGCTTAGATCTGCTTTATAAACCATTGATTTCAATGGCCAACCCAAATAGCAAAGACCTACATAATCATCTCAAATTCACAAAGTTGCTAATTCCAGGATTTCACAGGGTTAAGAACAGATGTGTGTCAGAAATCAGGAAACTGGCTGAATTCACTGGGGATTTTTTTTTCCAGAATGGAAAGGGGAAAGAAGGGGAAAGAAGAGAAGCAATTTCACCAAAATATCACTCTCTTTCCCATCTTAAAAAGCAGCAGAGTCTTTGAGCAGAATGGAAGAATAAGCTACAGCAATTGGATCTTTGTAGTTCCAGATTAAGGGTTGAGACTGACAGATCTATAAGTATCTGTTCTGATAAATCAGGGATCAGAGCTCCATCTTCAGCATTGCCTACAGCACTTCCTCTCCCAGATATGATATAACCAGACTAGGAAAGACAGTAGATAAGACATAAGCAGCACAGAGGACAGCGTGTGCTTTGAGCGCTGCCAGAGTATCACTGTTACTACATTAAGCTATCTTACTTTTCAGTACTTTCAGCATCTTGTCTAATACCGAACCATGCACTACAAAGAGTGTGTAACCCCCCATTACCCTGATTTCTGAGGGTTTTGTATCTGTATATCTGCCTTCATGTTTTCCTTTTTTTTTTTTTTCAGTCTCCAAAACCTGAGGGCGCTCTACTCCACATGAGATGCTTTCATAATACTTCAGATACTAAAGTTTACAATATACCAACTAGCAAGTTACAGCTAACACGCCCAGTAGCATGGAGGTCCTATAAAAGCATAGGTTGTTAATGTATTTGCTTACTCTTAGACTGACAAAAAGGTTCCTTATTTCAATGGGGAGATCAGGTAGCTCACATTTTCCCTTTCAGAAACAACCTTCTTCCTGAAATTAAGAACATCTGAGAATAAGAATAAACTCCACTAACTCAAACGCACAAACCTAGCTAGTGTAAAGACCTACTCATATCTGACATTTTGGAAATACCAAAAGGCATTACGTACAAAGAGCCTTTCAAAACCAGCCCTTTTTTGTACTTCACTTACTTGAAAACAAGTATTTTCCTGCACATCACATTCCCTAGTTTTTCCCAAGCACAGTAGCACATAACAGATTGACAAAAAAAAAAAGTCATATTTGCCAATGTCTTGATCTTTGCCTCCATCCCCTCCCATGGTAAAAAACCAGTTTTGTTAAATATCTTTATTTACAGTCTTCTAATAACAAAGCAGTTTCTTTTTTTTCCCCCCCTCCAAATATAAAAACCAGCAACAAAGCCTTTAGAACACATAGGGACTAAATTCGTTTTTTTAGAGAAAGGCAGAGGGAAAGTCAATAATAAAAGAAACAATAAGAGTTCTGAGTTTTCCTAGAGGCTCTCCTTGAGGGCCCTGAGGCTGGGAAGCAGCTGGGCTGCGCTCAGGCGCTCTTCCACATTAGCCTTCCAACAGCTGCTAATGATGTTCTGGAGTCTCTGGCCCATTGGCGACTCATGGAAAACAGCAGCAGCCAGCGAAGGGCGTAAGTTATAGGCTACCACAGCATAGAGCACATGCTGCCGCTCACCCTGGTAGGGCTGCTCGCGCATGATGATTTGCCAGAGGGTGATAGCAAATGAGTAGATGTCTGCTTTGGCAGTGACCCTCTCTCCCTTAAGGAGTTCAGGGGCACGGTGTGTGTATGTGCCCCCTTGCTGGCAAACATGGGGACTCTGGGACAAGCCCTCCTCCAGTTTCTGGGAACACCCAAAGTCTCCAATCTTGCATGCCCCCTGCTCAGTAATAAATACATTTGCAGGCTTCAGGTCCAAATGCACAATGCCCTGAGAGTGAAGAAAATCTAAGCCAGTTATAATGTCACAGGAATAGCACACAGTCTCTTCCATGCTCAGGGTCTTCCTTCCACATCCTCCATCATCCTCCCCCTGTCTCCAGGCATTGCTAGTACCATAAATAACATGGTGCAGGGTGATGTTCCCCACATACTCCATAATGATGGTGCCCAGGCTGTTCTGGCTGGCCGGGGCACACGTGCTGGCAGCCACCACACGTACCACATTATCGTGCTGCAACCAGGCAACATTCAGCTCAGCCCAGAAGCTCTGTCGGGATGCCAGTCGGTTTTTGCTGCTGTTCTTCACCTGCTTCACAGCCACTGTTGTCCCATGGTAGGTAGCTTTGTAGACAGAACCAAAGCCACCAGAGCCCAGGGGCTGCAGGAGGCAGAGCTGATCCCAGTCAATGGAGCACCAGGCCAGGCGTGGAGGCAAACGGCGAGTCCTGACCAAAGGAGTTTCTCCAAGGAAGCTTTTGCTATCTTTACCAGGGATAACTAAGGGGCTGCTGCAAGGTCGCAAATCCACAGATGGGGAAAACTCCAAAGGAAGAAAACAATTAAGAGGAATGGGTGAGGGCATAATAAGGTAGCAAAACTAATGGGCAGTCACTAAGACAGAAGACTGGAAAGTTTCCCTGACAGAAAGGACTCTGAAGTGGCTTCCAAAACCTTTTATCCTCTCTTCACCATTTTCCCTCCCACACTCAAATGAACTGCATCTGTTACCACTAGCTGAATCCAATCAGGCTCACCTGGAAACATTCTCCTTCAGCTCTGAAGCAAATCTCTAGAAAGTCAGGGCAAATGGATTTAAAGCCAAAAAGGTATTAACTCGTATGTATTTCACAACATTTCTAATATCAAGAGAAAAGAAAGATGTTCTGCCTGTTGAATGCCTCTAGCAAAGTGCTTTGGGATAAATAAAGTAGTGATTGGTGAATACATTTCACTGTGGCTCCAGGCAGGAATGATCTGCATCAGACGCATTAAACAGCAAAAAGTCATTGTTAGAGGAAGCAGCCAAAATGGTGACTGTTGGTGTTTGATGAGGATATACCAGGCATAACTGAATGTAAAAGTGTGTTTGTAGAAACCTGCCACTAGAACATGACTGAACTTCAGTGTAGTTTTAAATAGTTGGTGAAGTAGGCTGTGGAGACAACAGGTATTTTGCACTCCTTTTCTGAGCAGCACTGTGCTTTTGTGCTTGTATGCAAAAGTCCTCAGTCTTTGTGGAACATACTTTCTAGGCAGGTGAGTTGGGATGGAAATGAAAAGTTGCAGCAAATGATACTACCCTGGAGAGAATAAGGATGTTTTGTGCCAGTTTTCTGAGTGCTGTTAAGGGCTCTAAATTCTTGCACGGGCTTCTGTGCCCTCTAGTATATAAAAGCTGCAAATAAACAGTCTCTGCTATGAATTCTCCAGGAACTTCAGCCTTCTTATGGAAGAAGTGCACTTACTACAAACTTTTTTCACCAGGTTAAAGTGGCAGAGAAGGTTCAAAGAGAAAGATGGTTGACAGAGGAATAGGTGTAAGGATATGCGGATGATGCGTCTGAGAAAAGACCTGTTAAGCTGACAGTTATGGGAGAATATCTGGAGATTTTGAATGCTGTAGAACACAGCAGTAAAATCAGGTTCATAAAACAAGGGGTTAGGTTTAGGACTGTTCCCAAATGTCTTTGGTTGAAATCTCACCTTGAATGATATACCAGACCTCCTATACTATGTTTTTCAAACTCCATGCCACCCCCTTGCCCCCTGGCCAATCCCTCTTCCAGTTGTTCCCTGTTTAGGTAACTTTCCTATTATCCTTTCCTGCTAAAAACCTTTCTGCTTCACCCCTGTAATGACACACACGTATCATTCTTAGGGAGTATAGTAAACTTTTGAAGAGAAAAAGGGGCATATTCTGCGATCTAGACAGATTTATGTAATTTACTGTCCTGCTGAGGACTGGAGCAAGGGGGACATCCAGTGTCTTTCAACATGAACACGATTAAAACAGATTTAAAAGGAAGCAGGCTTTTATTCTGAATGTTATTTTCCTGTAATTCATTGATGACTCAGCCTAGTGACTTCCCAGGAGACACAACTGCTGTAAGATCTCTCTGTCGCACATCACTGTCCCCTTTAGCATCACTATTGCCAGAGGAGGGAGCCACAGCATGGCCTGGGTAGCCAGTTTTGGAGGGCAGCCGGCCACAAGCTGCCCCATTGTCCCCCGTCTAGCCTTCCTCAGAGGAATCCACAGCAGCCTCCAACTTCACTGTTCCCATTCCACTGCTGTTTCCTCAAGCGAGACAGGAGCTGTATGAACCAGAAGTCGTCAGCAGAAAACGCAACAGGAATAAGTGACGAGAAGGAAAAACAGTCTGTGCCCCAAGGGCTGCTACCATCATAGCTACTATAACTTGTGGCAGCAATGGCTTTGTTCCAAGCCTGTGTGTTGTATTTCTACAAGTAAAACATTCCTGAACATCTGATGCTGCAACAGCTGCACAGCTTTACCTGTGCTTCCAGCTGAGAAGGAAAACAGAATTAGCCTCCCTCCTTTATCTTTCACTTGTATGTCAGGAATACAGAAACATTTTGTTTGCTATTACTGTTAGTTATTCCTGCTGTTTGTTGACTTGCTGGACAGAAGAAATCAGCCTAATAGGAAGGGCATTAATGGACTGATATGGATGTGACTTGGCACAATAGAGAGCACATTCCACACACCACAGTTCGGCTGGTAAGAACCACACCACTGAGGCATCTTGATCAAAATCTAAGTTTTGATCTAAGACAGGAAAAGGACAGAACTGGAGATTGGAACTGATTTGAGGGAGTTTATGAGTGTGTACTTACGTTCTTTTCCACTATCAGTGATTTATCTCTTCATGCATTTGGTTGATGTACCATGTAACAAACCCTTGAAGGCCTGGATGTCCAGTGGCTTCTAAGAACTGCTTTGCTGTATAGGGGTAGCTAGGTACTAAATTACTTTACAATCTTGCTAAGAGTCAAATTTATCTCTTACGTACTTAAATTATAGTCCTGCTTTCAAAAGATGATTCCTTTGCCTGTGCTTTAGTGATTTCCAAAATGTTTTCTTCCCAGCTTCAAACAAAAGTTTTGGGTTTTATCCATTTACTGGCAGTCCTTGTGTTCTCAGTTTAAGACTTGGTGATAAACATATATTCTTCTTTACACATAGTACTTCAGTTTCAGACTTCAGATGATTCTCAGAGTTGCCTCAGAGCAGTTGTGATATGATGAATTGCACAGGTGTAAGCAATATTATTAGAAGCCATTCCATAGCAAGGCTTGCTCTGAAAACAAGTCACTGATGAACCATTTTAGCTACAAGCACAAGCCAAAAATGAATCCAATTAACATTGTAGTTTGGTTGTTTTGGTGAGACAAATGACACCTTGGGATAGCAAATACAGGCAAGTTTTCACTAAAGCAGGCAGAGGTAAACCCAAATGCAAAGAACAAATACATCTGCAAGAACTGTGATGCTATTTTACAGCTGAACTTTGGAACAGAGATGTAATAATAATAAACATTGTAAAAGGTTAAACCCTAGTTTATAAATAAGATCAAGTTTCAAACACACTTTGCCAAACAGCTGCTTGACGCTTTTTGATGCTTACTCCTTTCCAGTGAGGTTACTCAGTGTGTTCAAGTGCATGGAGCTAAGACTCTCCTTATCTGAAAGCACTGAGGCTTTAACTGAAGGCACTACCTCGCCAGGTGAGGTTTCACAACTAATTTACTGAGGCCTCGGTGACCACCAGTGAATCAAGGACAACAGCCTGAGACCTGCTGGACCTATAGATTAACATCACAATATTAAAAGAGCACCTTGAGATGTGCTGAGAGAATCTAAATTTAGGGATAAAGATAATAAAACGTGAAATATGGGCTCCAACCTCTAGCAATACTTTCTGGCCACGCAAAGATGGGTACCTATGCTGGCAGTTTTACTGCTGTCGTATGGCAGGCACCTCCATGCAGTATATTCAGCCAAATTGTCCAAAACTGGTTTTGCAGTCTCATCCCTGGAGCAAAGCTAACTTTGCTGGGCCATAGAGAGATGACTAAAAGTAATGGTGGCATTTGAGATTAGTAGCTTAAGAACTTAGAAAACAGCCCCAATGCTTTAATGAGAAAAAAGAATCACCTACAGCAAAGGTCCCCGGGGATAATGTCAGTGGTATTCTACTGCTTGGTCACAGTGTCTTTCCAGGTACAGTAGGTATAATGCCAATGCCAAGGACTGAAGTATAAAAGGGTCAGGTCAGGGTCTCCCAGCAGTTCGCACAATCCCATTAACAAAGATAATGCTCAGCTCCATAGCTCTGTAACACACACATGGACAGAACAAGCCCGGGGGTCCCTGTAAGCACCACTTCTTCACAAAGAGGGGAATAGGGAAGAGGACCAGCTAAATTCAGTGGCTCTGAAATGATAGCCTGGGCACTCTGGTAGGCCACTGCAAATTACCAGAAGTTGTCCTAAATTATAGAGGATTACACCTGCCTGATTAAATGGGTCATGCAGATCAAGCATGTTGCTACACCCTTTGCATCAGTGAAAAAGATGCTTGTAAAAATACTGCTTAAGAACAGTATGCCTTAGGTGAACAGAGCACATAAACAATGGAGCAGTCCTGCGCTTTACTGGTACAAGGAGGCACTGACAAAGGGGAGACCATTGTTAGGCGAGGACAAACTTAAGTGAGTTTGCAGGTTTAGTCTATGTTTGTCAATAATGTTTTATATTTGATGTTCCTATGTTAGAGCTCAGTTGTTGGTCATTCATGCCATGCCCCCATAACCATAGAGTCTGTATTTTATTTTCTTCTTCAATGCAAGCACATGGGAAGGAACTTAAAGATCTACCCATGACTGTGTGCATAAGAATTTAAGACAAAGCGAATAAGCTAGAGTTGAGCTTCATTTCAGAGGCACAGTTTACACAATTCTTCTGCTGTATCTAACACTACACAAGGACAGCTGACAAACACCTTCCTTGCAGGAGGCTGTGCACCCCACAGATAATTTGCTGTCTCTCATAGATTAATCAAGTATTTATAAGGAACTCTTCCAACTTGCCTGGGAAACCACATGCTGTGTTAACTCGGCAATACCTTTACAAACTGCGTAACTCGTTTTGGACTTGTAAACACTTCAGACTTAAATTTCCTGAAGTAAACTAAACCAAAATAAAGCTAATTTATTGACTTTACCAGGTTTGCTATCCTCCCATTCACACATACACACATACATACACAAAAGTTTAAGCAATGTACTGATTTTCATAAACCATGACTAATCAGGTTCTCGGCATTATCTTACATGCATCAAGCAGAGATCTGATTTATATGAAAATGACACTAAACCATTCTTCTTCTTCTTTATACATTGCAGTTCAGTGCAACAGGGAAAATCAATGCTATGGGCAAATTATCGAGGATCAATGAAAATCATTTCCACCCCAGCTACAGTGTGCATTATTATAGTCCTGTTTTCAGTGCTCAGTGATAGTTGACGTCTCTATTCCCTGCTGAGGCCAACTAGCTTTGTAGTTGGTGATTTTATGACAGAGATGTCCCCAAAGGAGAAAAGGCTGTGGGATGACAATGAAGAATAACAACTAATTGTTTTTTTTTTTTTTTTAAATACTTATTTCTTGGAAAATGTTCAGTTCTTAAGGACACACAGATCATTACAGCAAATAAATATATCAAAATAAAAATACTGGGCAAGATGTTAGACCTTTATTAGGAATCAAGAAAGTGTATACTGAATTACCTGGGATATACCACACAAGCAGGAACTTCAAACTGCGGTCTGTCATTTTCAACAGCACTATCTCCAGTGTTGCTCAAAACACAGAAATAACAGCATTGCTGTTTATTTGCTAAGGGCCCCAGCTCACAACGATAAGCAGCAGTTAATCCTCCAGTGCTCTTCTCAAACTTTAAAGCACAGACTACATTTTGTAATGCACCTTATCTTTGTGCCACTTGCTGCCTCTTTGTGATCGCCAACCCTTGCTGTGCAAACTACAGTAACTGCCACTTTGGAAAACTTAATTTTTATCAGATTTAATAAAATGTTTTGATTTGCAAAGCGGGGAAGCAAACAGCATGTAGTTTCTCAGTTCTTGCTAGTCCAACGGCAGATCTGCATCAGTTTTGGGTTTCTCTGTCCAAAGATGACTCCTTGTCCTAGGACATGCTTATACGTGGGAAGGAAAAGGAGGAGAGCAAAGAGGGAAAACACACTTGTCTTTCTCTTCTGCTCCTGGAGGACAGCAAGATCAGGTGTAGAGCACGTTGAAGGACCATTTTTCTGTACTTTCTTACGCAAGTTTTGGAAAGGGGTGGTTAGAGGAAAGAGAAAGAAGGGAACATGTCTGTGGCTCTGAATTTAACAAAGAAAGCTCCGGAGGGACTGCACCAAGAGATCTCTAGATGTAAGGCAGATATCCACGCAATCACAATCCAGTTATGACAGAGGCTGAGAGTTTCTGGAGTCTGTTTGTTTGGAAGAAGTACATGTTAAATCAGTAACGGTGGGTGAGACCAGCTATGATAGTGACACATTGGGGTGCTTCTCTTAGGGGTGGGGATAAATGGTTGTGCAGTGTTTCGTACCATAGAGCATCTGTAGAGCTTTTAGCTCTCATTATAGCAAGACCAACTGTCTCAAGCAAGTTAGAAACTTGTGACACAGAAGTGGCAAGTCAGCTCAGAGGAAAGGGGTAGGGATCACAAGACAGGAAAAATGTCTGCGTACAAAGAAAGCAAAAGCCAACAGCTCTCTGTAACAATCATTTCTTTTGGATTGTGTTACAGCAAGAAATCTAAAAAGTCAAGACTTGGAAAAGAGAGGAACCCAAAAGTAGGAAAACACAGACAATGCTGCGGATGTTAACAAAATATGTTCCAAAAAGCAATGAAACGTGAAATGCTAGTCTTTTACTTTCCTGGCAAACAGTCTATGCTAGGGAACAACTGTGGAGAATGAGCAGAGGCAACTTTCTGCAGTTGTGAACAGGCTGCTTGTCTGGCTGCGTAGTACCTCTTCCCTCCATGCACTAAAGTCAGATTTCTTCGGCAGTGTCACAGGCAGCCAGGAGATCTATGGGATCAACGCAACGGAGTTTCTCCTGGAAATACTTCAGAGAGATAACCCACATATTGTGCCCAGCACATGCCAGACCCTTACAATTTATTCTACAGACTGTAACAATTGATGTAAATTACTTGTATGCGTCTGAAGTCATGGAGAATCATTCACCTACATCTCCCAAATGAGTGATCCCACTTCAGAAACCCCAAACTTACCTTCAGTGTCTCGCAGCTTTTCAAAGTGCAATCTGATAGCAAACTCGATTGCTTCCTTCAGTTCAGATCTGTCTTGTCACAGACACAGTACCATAATCCATTTTTTTTCCTTGGTCAAATAATGAAATGCAGACACTTTTGCTTTAAGATTTTCTGAAAAACTGACATTTTACAAGTCATAAATTAGAAAGACAGTTATACCTTTTCAAACTCAGACTAACTACACCCAGCAAAACTGGTTGTAATTACTTACTATAATCCCAAACATGCAGATCAAGATTTTCTATTGAAATGCCAGGCATAAGTTATTCATTAACTAAAACCATTCTGTAATTTTATTGATATATTTTGTGGAGTTCACATATTTTTGTACAGCAAACATAACACTGTAGGCCACAAGAAGCTGCAGCACTATTGTTTAATAGCAGCAAGGTATATTTAATAATCAGGGTATGTGGACAATAAATAGTCTGTTTCTTTGGATGTGAATGTTTAAAATGAAGTTCTGCTGCAGCTTCATAATGTGATTGCTATTTTACAGAGCTTATACACAAAAATATATATGCAATCTTTTTGTCTATATTTTATACAAATACAACAGTAGTTTGTGAATACATTTTAAAGTACATATACATGATAAGCAACTCGATTTCCCATATCACAGGATAGCGAATTTTAAATGCAAGAAACATATACAAATTCAGTCTGGAATGCAGGGGTTTCTGTGTTCTTTTTTTTTTTTCTCTATTTTTGACTCAAAACTTTTATCATTAAAACATTTTAGCATACAAGTCCAAACAATTTTTCCACTAGCTAAAAATATAATTTCAGCAATCCAAGTCAGGTTTGGGTGTGTCACCATTCCCCAATATACCAGGTTTTGTCTAAATTCAAAGGCTTTTAGTAATACATAGCATGTTCTTCACTCCACACCATATAAAAAGCCCACATTTAATTTTAACTAGCAGTCACCTATTTTTGTGAACAAGAGCTGGGTTTGTCAGCGTTTAAATTTGCATGTCCAAAATTTTACTTCTGCAAGTGCATATGAATACGTTGTGGTGTTGCACAAAGTTCATTAATGACAAATTAAGTCACAGTATAAAAATATATCATACAACTATAGGTCTAGTATAGTCCTTTTTTCTATGGGTAAAAATACATCTGAATGAGACAGGGAGGTTTGTAGCACCATGAAAGGAGTTGTATCCCAAGTTACATTAGCAGCATGATCCAATATAACAATATTGCAGGAGTGTTTCTGAGGAGATAAACATTCACTCTGGTTCAACTGTACCACTGAAGCTTATACTGAAAAGTGTTTACATATGATTAGCAATAGTTCTGTGTCACTTCCAGGGCTAGATAACTGTTATCAAAAGACACTGCCTTCCAACAAAAGTAAGACACCCTTATTGCATAAAAGCTTTGGGACTATTCAAACACATTTTGAACTACTGTGGCATTTTTTTGTAGGTTGAGTGTGATGCTAAGTAGGCTGTGGTTTTAACTGTACACTGGGAGGATGCAGGATGGGAAGCTAAGCCTATATGGTTCACTACATACCGGATAAGTACATTTACTTCAGAGGCTTATGTATGGACTGAGAAGAACACAGGATGAGCTGCTAAACCAGTGTATGAGACAGACATAATGAAGGATGCAATCCTGCTCCCTCTGACCTTTATGGACGCAGGATCAGGCCCTAAGTTAACTTCAGACAGCAGCATAGCAATGATAGGATATGTCAAAAAATATCTGTATCAAATACTGCATGTTAAACATTTTTGCCATAGTTTACCATCCAGAACTCCAGAGGACACAGTTTGCAATTGGTGAGGACAAACTCCTAGTTTTTTTTACTGATATTCAAATGGCAGTAGAAGACAGTGTAGTTTGAAACATGTAAACCTAGTAAAAACCATTGTAAAACCCTTAAGAAAGACACACTGGTTCTGTGCAATATAGCAAATTGATAAGAAAACACTGTAAAAATGTACCTGTTTAAAATTACAATGTCTACCATTTTGTACACAAAGCATTATACCAAAGGCCTACATATATGTAATCTAATGGCACTTGAAACAAATTATAATAAAAGGTTTTATAATAAAAAGCATAACCTGTAAGAATTTTTCTTAAAAGGTTTAGGTTTTCTTTTTGAAAGTGCTATATCTTGTAATATGTGTAACATAGAGGTTGACCAAGCTTTATTTTAAAAAATATTGGCCTATAATACATGTTTAGCTCACTAGGCAAATGATCCTGAAAATATGTACTCTTAACATTCATTATTAGCTTAATAAAGCAATCAGCTCTGGCTCATGTTTCAGTCAGTATATGGTTTTTAAAAACCGCTACTGCCAAATTAACAATAAATCACTCTATTCCACAATTTACTACTAAATAAAGCACAAGCAACAAGTACACAAAAATATATATATTTTTAAAAAACAAACGTTACTAGAAGTTTAGAAGTTGCACAAAGAGTGGTGCATGATCAGCCAGCCCTCCCCCCTCCCACAGAGAATCCATCTGAAATTGAGAAAATGGGGTTTAAAAACTCATGGTTTAGTAGTGGCCAATATTGACTCTGCCTAAGTGATATTCAAAAGCACTATGGTGGTGGTTGTATTGCTCACAGTGTCAGCCTGCTTCCATTGTTACCCTACATCCTAGTTCAGTGGCAAACACACTTGGTGCTGCCACCCACTGAAACCCTGACTGAATGAGGTTCAATATCTTGTCTGAGGTCCCTATTTCTCAAGTGAAATGTACACCTAACTCCAAAGTGAAATGTCAATCCCTTTTCAGGGAGCTAAGGCACGAACAAAGTAGTAAGGATTCTGGCTATGCACTAAGAAACAGCCGTTGGCAAAGTGTCTGTTGGATTTTGGTTTTTTAATCATGTCTAATTGGCAACTGAGACTGCTGAACAGTTGCTAGAGATTGGAAATTTGTGTGCCAGAGGTTGCCCAGTGCTGGCCCGGCTACAGTATGCTGAATGCTAATAACCTTCTTCTGCTGATGGGGGAGTTGCAGATGCTCAGCTCAGTGTGGGACATGGCCCACTGCAGGCATGATATTCATCTCGTTTAAAAGACTGAGAATAACCACGAGATCTTCCTGGATGTGTTATGGTTGTTGACTTAAACTAGGCTTACATTTGGTTGCATTCACCTTGTGCTTTGTTCATCTATGTTTTTCCTTCCTTTAGAAAGGTGATGAGGAAAAAAAGCAATATTGAACAAATCATTCAACTAAAGATGTAAGTAAGCAAGCAATCTGTTTCACAGAAACCAGAGGAAGCAGTCATGAAGCAGAGCTAAAAGCTCACTTTGAAATAACGTGCTCCTAAACTCAAAACATAGGAGTAGTTTGCAGAATTTCAAAAGGTATTTTCCTTATTAATACATCCTTATTTTAATGCCTTTGGAACACAAACACATTTATAAAAATGTTATCTTTCAGTAATAAAATTTAAATACACATATGTATAAAATAGTAGAACTACACCTGCATATTGCTCCTAGAATAAAAAAAAGTAGGAGCTACTGATAAAACATCTGGAGCATCAGCTCCTTAAATGGGAGCAACTTTTGTTTCCGTGAAGTATAATTAGTTTAACCACTTTAAAACCTTGGATGAACCATTATTGTTTGAGAGATACTAATGTATGAGACTTCTATTTTTTAATTCCTTGTACAAAAATGACAAGGAAAAGAATGTTATTGTTGAATTAAAGCAAATCTAGTTTGCCTTCATGCATCACAGGGTTGGGTTTTTTTTTTTCTCTTTTGGTTATTAGGGGCTGGGGAATAGAATATATTGCATTAGGTAAAAGTGGTGTAAGCAATATGCTTTTACTTCACTCCTAAGAGTCCTGTCTTTAAATCTTGGCAACGGGCAAAAAGACCCTAACCAAGTACCCAGGTGTAGAAAGTGTGATTAACATCTAACTTGTTGCTTAGGAGGACATAACACACCATGTAACACAACTGAAAAGATCATTCCAATAAAAATAAACACAACAAACTGGTATCTGCAAATTTACATTCACTCTCTGACTGCACACTATTTTGAACTGAAAATAGATACACACTTTCTGGCTGGACTTGATCCACCCTTTGGCGGTGGCTGTTGGGAGAAGGCTGATGCCTACAAATGTGAATACACTACTGGAAGATTCCTATGCAGTACTCCTTCTATGCTACTAAAGAGAAAAAACAGCAAGTTAAGAATTAAAACAAAAACTGCGACAAAATATTCTGTATTACTAAATTACAACACTCTTATATTTCAAGATCAGCCATTAATTTTGCCTGTTTCCCTCTACCAGAGTCATGAAAGCACAAGATCACAGTTCCAAAATCAACTTGAAACATATGTCACACAGGCAAACAGAGATTCTCTGTCGAAATTCTGTTCAGCCATGACTTTAGAGAATGAAACTATTTTTTTAATTTCCATTATCTGTAACAGGCCACAAAAAATTAAGCCAGAAAATGGCAAAATTCTTAAAATCTTTTATAATGACTTCAATACAAGTCAAAATGCTATATATATATGTACATGTGTATATATGGACTTCTATATATACACACACACACAAGTTTTCAGAAAAATCTGAACTCTATATTTATTTTAAAAATTTAGATTTGTCGTTATAGAACAGATCAGACGCGTCTCCATTTGAGAAAAGGATTTGTTTGGAAAGGGACTGGAGAATTTTTTCCCAAATCTTCAGGAACCTTTGTGATACATATTTTAGCTGGATTCTTTGTAAATACTAAAATATATTTAAAGGTAAAAAAAGTGGTGTTCTACCACTGACACGAATAAAATGGAATAGCTGGTATGGCTGAAAGGGTTTTTAAAAAGGGATGAATGTTGAGAGTTTGCTTGGGATGACTTTCCACTGAACATTTTAAATGTGTCAATTGGCAGTAAAAATGCAAACAATACAATGAGACTGTTTCTTAAAAAAAAACCTGACAAAGTAAACACAGCTGAGAATAAACACTTTCAAAACATTTTTAAAAAGTTAATTTAAATTTCTTACTGGCTTCATGAGATTGGTATTGTACAAAAGCAGAGAATTTATAATGTCTTATAGTAGGCACTAAGTTAAAAATGGTCACCTAAGGCATTTCTACAAATAGACAGTAACAAGCCAGCTTTGTACATCCTATTGGAAAGCTTGATGAAATCGTGGTAGGGTGGTGGTTGTGCTTAGACTGCTTGTGAAAGCTGCTGACAACGAGTGCAGAGACCCAAGACCTATACTATTGCTAGGATCTTGTGGATCCTGGGTTTGTGGTGGAAGTTGAGTCATAGAAGAATGCGCCTCCTCTTGTGTATAACTCATTCCGAGATTTCCCACTGAAACAGAAGGATTATAGGGAGGGCCATTTACAGGTATGAAGTTGAACAGCTGAGAAAAGTCCAATGATGGAGTGTTTAGAGGTTCGCTAATAGGAACGGAGCCCTTGGAAAGGGAAACCTCCCCAGACCCATCATCTAGTGGCCCTACTTGTGGATCCAGCCCTAGCTTTGATGAAGATGCTTGAGAATCCTGGGATGAAGAAGGCATACCACTTTGCAACTCCATTAAGTAACTTTCAATTTCCCCTTTCAATGGCTGTTCTTTTTCAGGCATAGAAATTGCATATGAGGTAGTACCGAGTGGATATTTCAATGATAGCTGGTGAGAAGGGTGGACAGACTCCATATCTATTGGACAAGGCATTCCCAATGGTAACGATGTGGCAACCATTTGGTGTGCAGATGCAGAACTCTGCATGGACTGAATCTGAGTGTTGTAGAGATTTAATTGCAAAGTGTTTGTAAATGGCTTTGATGTCAGTTCACTGGAAGGTAACGACATCACTGGAAGCAGCTCATCCTTAATAGGCACAGAAACATTGCAGGTAAAGGGATCTAGAAGGTCCACTGGCTCTGTTTTGACCTTCAAAAGTTCTTGGTTGTGACTTTTCTTCATGTGGCGCGTGAGGTGATCCTTCCGCCCAAATCTCTGTGCACAGTACTGACAGAGGAAGTCCTTTCTTCCAGTGTGCACTACCATGTGTCTACGGACATCCTTTCGGGTGTAGAACCGACGATCACAGTGTTCACACTGGTGTTTTTTCTCCTTCACTCCACCCGATGACTTGCCTGCGTGAGTTTTTAGGTGCTCCAGCAGCACTCCTGTGCTTTCAAAAGTCTGCAAACATACCTTACAGGTGAGGTCACCGCTTGTTGCAGCATGCAAAGCCAGGTGACGTTTGAACCCAAGCTTGGTATTGTAGTTCTTTCCACATTCTTCACACTTAAAGGCCTCTTTGTTGGGATTGTGTGTATGTAGGTGATTCTTTAGATGATCTTTTCGGTGAAACATTTTCTCACAATAATTACACTTGTGGGTTTTCTCAGGAGAATGAGTAGCCATATGCCTTTAAACACAGATATATTCTGTAAGTAATTATTTTGATCAAAAGACACACGTGCTCATTTTTAATGGCAGCTAAATACTATGCTAAGGGCTGCTTTGCAATGGAACCTTTTAACTGAAAGCATGACACTACAAAGACAGTTTGACAAATTTAAATATAGCAAAATGCAAGTCATTTCTCTTAAATTGACACTTTAGTTTGGGTAGGTTTTAGCTACTGTAACAGTGGTATAAGAGCAAGTATGAAAGCATTTGTGTAAAAGTCCATAGCCAAAAAATTTTCAGTCCATACTCTTTTTTTTCTCTCATGACAACCTTATACAAATGAAAGTTCTACGCTCATTAAAAAAACAACAAACAAACAAACAGAAAACAAAAGCAGAAAACAAATTAAGAAACAAAATCAAAGACATTAGCTTGCAAACTTAGGTAATTTAGTATTCTAGAAACAATCCAATCACTACTTTAATTAACACATCCTCTCTGCAATCAGCTGAAGGTGTAAACAAATATATACTTTTACACGGCCAACATAAAATAGATAATATAATCTGAAAGATAAATAGAGTTTAATACCTTAGTAATTTGTACTTAGAAACAAAGGCCTTGGTGCAGTCTTGTTGTGTGCACTTGTAGGGCCTCTCTCCTGTGTGAGAGTATGAGTGAACCTTTAATTTCTCAACACTGTTAAAGGCCTTGTCACACAGTTGGCAAGGAAAGTTTTTTCTTGGTTTGGTTTCACCACGCTTACGTTTCCCTGAAGGGACTTTCTGGGTATCTCTTACTTCTGACAAATCACCAGGAATGACAGTGGCCATCGCAGCCTAAACCAGGCCTTCTTGTTGGACACTTGGGAATTGCCCAACTCCACTAAATGATTTAGCTTTAGATGGCTTCTCAAGTTTCATGTGGTCGTAAAAGAAAGCAAAAGGGGACTGGAAAAAAAAAATAAGAAACAACTAGTTTGTAACTAAACTTAGATTTTGAAGTTTACTTGCTATGTGATGCTTCTGAATAAAACTTAAAAATAAAATTAGGTTCAGCTGGTCTAATGTAATACCTCCAGGTTTCTTTACACTATTTGCTGCAACTCTTAAAATGCATTGCTCAGGATGAACAGATCCACATATGCCCTGAAAACACACCTTACAGCCTTCCCTTTAAACACTAATGGAGAACAGCAGAGGTTCTGTCAGATTATGGGAGGCATCAGGCAAAGAGCCTACCCTGCCTATCCAGACAGCTTTTGGCAGCTTTGGATTTCAAAGGAATGAAAGCCCTGCCTGTGGTGTTTGCACAGACACATGCACACACACATGCACACACAGATTTACCAAAGTGAAAACCTGCAAGCCTCGAAATGCTGAAAACCTGCACAAAAAGCAGCAGTACCTGAGGGGCAAAGCTGATGTTCTTGAGTGTATTTCTTTGTGATTACTGCACATCTATGCATTTACTCTAGTAAAATTTATGCATTGCCAATGATTGCTAATGGCAGGTGAAATTATCCTGTCAACTTACCCTCTGCTAACAGAGACTTGACATATTAACAACAGAAATCCCACGGATTATGGATAGATTTGATAGACTAGTTTTATCAGCCCAGCATTGGAGACCCCAGCCCTCCTTGCACTATCCTGCAAGATGTAGGGGCTGTGAGTGTTGAGATTTAGGCTAGCTCAAGATACAGGCTCTTTATTTCTTCCACTGTGGCATCACAACTCATGAATTAAAACAGAGGCTTTCAGCTAAAGGAGATGCATGACCCTCATATCTGTCTTGTGGGTAAATTCATCATCTAGTAATGTATAGTGGCAACTGGGCACCCACCACTACAGGGCATTCAACAGCCTTCCTTTGTCAGAGGTAGCTGACAGCTTTTTTCATCACTGGAGCACAAGTGATATTTCAGATCCCAAAATCCAGTGCTACCCACTGCAGGGAAGGGTCGTGTGTGAGATCTTCAGCAGCAGGGGCGAGGAGGAGGATGGTGAGAGGATGACACTTAAAGAAAGCATTAGGCAGATCCAGAAAGCTCCCAAATTTGACTCTTCACTCTCTGAAGCAACAACCTCCCCCTCAGCCCTGGTGCTGCAGCTGCTGTCCCCGATCCAGCCTCTGCTGGGGCAGCTGTGTGAGAGGTGGCTGGGCTTGGCGGCACTGAGGCTGGGGGCAGCAGCCAGGCCGGGGGCTCAGCAGCCGGCCACCTTCCCAGCCCCTGGCACAGGGCAGGGAAGCCAGCAGCTGCTGGGACAGGTGGAGCTGGGCGGCTGGGAGCTGGGCAGGGAGCACCAAGGCACAGCTGCTCTATCCTAACACCACCTCTCTGATAATGAAAATGGTCTCTTCTCCAGACTCTTCCCAACTGGCAGTGAGGGGAGGCTGGAAAGCTCAGAGGCTGCTTGGTCCTGGTTTCAGCTGTCCTCTCTGCCCTGCTGAGGCTCAGCAGAAACCAAGGGAGCCCACTGCTCCAGAGGGGAAGTGGAGAGTAGTACCTGGGTGTGATGGGGAAAGAACTAAACAGTCCTTGAAAAACGTTCAGAGTGGCCCCAAAGAAGGCAGGCAGAATGAACAACCTGTGTTTTCCTCAAGGCATGGCAGGACAGGAGGGCTGGGTGGGCAGGGAAGGGGGAGCAGTGGATGTGCCTCTTTAATGTCTGCATTTTATGAAAACTTCGGACTGAGATTTCCATTTGAAATGCATACACAGAGTATGTTTTTGTCTATACTTCATCCTTCTTCCTCACAATAACTAATCCCTTGTCTTTATGAAAGAAGGGAAACAGTGGCACACCAAGATGGAAATTTGCTGCCTTTCAATCCTATAGTCCTTGAACGGAGGTTAAACTATGCTACCTTCTTAAGCAAAAAGTTTTCTGAGGCCACCTTTACTCCCGCAAACTTTATATGGAAGCACTAACCTCTTCAAAGATACAGTGACAGGAAAAGTGTTTCTTTAGGGACTGTTATTGTTTCAGATTTGTCTCCAACTCATTCCCACTCATGGAATGAAGCCTGAAGACATCAATTTCATGAGTGGGAACATGCACAGATCTTCAAAGAATCAGCCTAATTTTATTTTCTGTCTCATGTGTAGCTTTCTAGCTCTTAAGTGAAAAAATGGAAGAGTTGTTTGGAGACTTGAGACCACAGTGTTTCTGCAATAAAAGTAAATGAAGACCAGTTCCAAAGACTTCATAGAGCTGCCAATGTAATCAAAAGAAGGGTCTGATTCACATCAAAATCGTTACAAATTTGTGGACTGAGAGATTTTTTCAATATACACTTTAATTAGAATGTGGTAATAAAATTAATTGTGTTTTCCAGTAAATGAACACACTGGTCTTCTACACATATTGGCCTGAATATGGAATGAAATCTTGGTTTAGCCTACTGTCTTCTCACAAATGAAATTCTACAGGAGAAAGAAAAAAATTCAACTCACTCCATGCTTACCTAGGGAGTATCTACACCACACAGGCATCTACACCAGACCCACCGCACAGAGCCAACACTGCATGGTTACAGCCCCTTTCGCCTCCTTGCCAAATCCACTGAAAGAGGCAGGCAGCATCAGCAGCAAAGGGCAAGGGAACTGCCCCCCAAGTCTGCTGCAGGGGAATGTGGTTAAGTTGATCATGCTGGGTCAGAGCTCAACAGCAAGTGGCTTCCATGCCTAGCCGGTGACAAGGGAAGCAGGGATGGCTAACAGGATGTGGGGAAGGAGAGTTGCCACAAGGAGGGACAAGGAACAAAACTAAGATGGGGCTGTGGGGAACACTGCATGGGGTTTGGGAATATCTAAAGACATCAGGATAAGGGTGCGCTGATATTGCTGGGGTGAGGTGGGGAGGAACAGAATGTGCATCAGGCTGGGGAGATGCAGGACATTAGGCCATGCAGAAGGGTGATATGCAGGGTCTGATGCTAGGCCAAAAGCAATGTTTGTTGTGGAACAGCATATGAGGCTTAACTGTTAAATTAACAACTCTCACTTAACTTCTTAATTTAAATTCTCCTTTTCTCAATGCAAAAATCGCACCTCAGGCTGGAGGCCATCCTATATTCAGGCCAATATTACATTACTGTTATCTTCTACAAAACTTCAGGTAATCTAGTTGCTGTACCAAATGTAACTCAGAACATTCACACAGATGAAAATTTCAGGTTTTGTTCCTCTGTGATCAAAACTAAGCTGACTGTGAACAGTGTTTAAAAGTGTCCTTAAAAATGCATCATCAGAACAAATATAGTGTGGATCCAATCTTTTACAATGACACTGTATTATTAAATAAACATGTATGCGCTATTACCTCAGTACCATTTCTCAACAAATGAAGCAATTAATAACTTGAGTATTGATCTCTGAATAGCAAATAACCACTTTTTTTTTTCTTTTCTTGTGGATATATAGACCGAGCAATGGAGATAAAACTCAAAAAAAGACTGATCCTCAAATATTACACTTTCCAAAGACCAGCTGAAAGAATTTAATGAGTAACACTGTCTCTTTGTGTCTCAACATATTATCACTTAAAATCCTCATTCTATTGGTGCTTTCACAACTGCAGGATGAATGATTATGTGCAGTATCAAATATAGCAAACACATTACACAAAGCTCATATAATACTATTTTTAAAGAAGCATATACTTAAAGCAGGATTAAAGCAGCCTCTGTTCAATGCACACCTGATGTTTGCCCACTAAAGTCCTCAGATTTTGGTCTTAACCAGTTCCGCTGACTCTTCTTGGAGGAAACCAGAATCCAGTACTTCCCATTTTTATTGGTCTGAAAAACAAAAAGAAGAATGGACTAGACTCCAGCGAAACTGGGATATTCAGAAAGGCTGGGATGTAGCAAGACCAGGGGTTGGAAAGAATCATAAAGGAAAAGTTAAAATGATAGATCCAACCCATGCACAGAACCTTGTGTACTGTTAATTACAAACTGTATGAATCAATCTTACTTACATTATCACTAGAAATTTGCACTTCAATTTCAGTATACTTACATCAGTTCAACTAATGCTACGCTGGACAGTAACAGATAAAGAGCTAAAATTAGACAAAAGCAGAGGAATTTTCAATAAAATTAAAAACAAAACAAAAAAATCCATAAATCACAAGATAGTTTAGAAAGAACTGTGAAATACGTAAAATGGTGGGCTTAGGTTTGAGTTTCTTACTCAGAAAGGACTGAATAAGAGATTTCTAGATTAGGTCCAACCTTACTAGAAATTAATGCCTTTGTTTTGCTTAATTATACAGGAAATAGCAGCTTAAAAGGTGACCTGCAAAGGAAAATAAAATTAATTTTAAAAAAATAATAAAGCCTCTTAATGATGTACATATTACAGGTAAATCCCAGTAGAGGGCAAGTCTAGGTGTGCCTGAGCAAATCCAGAGGGCATTTCTGGAATTTCCCTTGTATCTCCCTTTTCCCTGCCACCATCCTTCTGTAAATTTGCAGCACATCTTCCTTTTCTTGCTGGAAGGCCTGCTGGGTGACACAGTTACACACAAAAACGTGGTCAGCACTTCATTGTAGTTGGGAGGTTTATCCTCTCCAACTCATCCAGATAGGTAGAGGCGAAGTCCTATATGCCCCTCATGACATTGCAGGCTGAAGGTATTTGGTGGGAATGGTGGAGTAAGGTATTATTTCCTCCGGCACAAACCATCTTCCCTTCTCCCTTCCCATTCTCTCCAGTAAAGTATTCTTCTTTTTGGTACTGAGTTCATCTTCTCACAGCCCCAGCATCCTCTGCTGGTAAGTATGACCATGAGCAAACTGGACTGCTAGAACACCTATAAACAGCAAAAGTGCTTCACAGCAACCAACTGAAGCTCTCCTGGAGCTGAGGAGTATTTTGTATGTACAGGTAGGAGGTAGAAATACCTTCAATACCCAAAGGAAAAAGAGCTTTGTTTTCAACTAATGAGCAACAGAGAGGGGCATGACCCTCACCTTCTCTTTTGGAGGTACCAAAATCACCTGGTTTCAGGGAGAAAATGACTCTTCACTCCCTCTCCCAGCAAGACCTTTATAAATTAGTCACCCAGTGATGTCTACCTCAACATATTCCACTGTCATATCAGAAAGGGAGAGCTTCATCAACCAGATGTTTCTACTAACGTAGCTCACAGCAGACAATAGTTAAAATGGCCACATAAATGTAATGAACTACATTCTTGTGGACTTAAGTCCCTCCAATATTGATATTTGCAGACTGTTAACCTATTTAAAAAAACCAAAACCAAACACAAATTCTGTCTAAAATAGTATAACACCCTCTAAGCAGTAGCCAATGTTTTCTCTTAAATGCTTATGGTGCTGAATTCTCACCAGAGATCTAAAGGTACTCTAGTAAAAAGCAGATGCCCCCAGCAATAGGCCATCAGAAGCATGGAAGGATTATCTTATCAGGGCAACTGAAGCAAACTGAACAAGTAAATATACTCGCAAGGTAAACACCAGGTGGATTTAAAATTCTGAAGAGAACGAAGGAAGCAAGTCAGTTACTCTTATTCATTACTTTACCATTACAGCAAAATCACAATGCAGTGGATCCAGATGAGGGCAATCCTATACATACAATTAGCCAAGATATAGACTTCTACAAGAACATTATTAAGCAAAGAGCTTAACAACATACATACAAAAAGGGAGAGGTCCGTATGAATAACGAAAACATCTGCCATATTTGACAGGATTAAGTGAAAACAGAAAATGAAAAAAAAATTATGCTTTGTGGCAATAAATCAGCCACTGCAGCAATAATTCAGACTTTTTGCTATGCACAGCATTCAAAAGTTGTCCATGAGAACACTGACTTTTAGGCTGTCTTTCTCAGAAGCTTCTGGTGCTAGACAATCTCTGAGACAGAATACTGGACACAGATGTAACATTATTCTATAACTTCATTATGAAGTTTTCTTCTCAACCAGATGAGTTAGGAACCATTTTTACTGAGTAACAAAACTCAAATTATTCTCCATAGAGAAGCATCAAGCTGCAAGAAGCTCTGTCCACGTACATGCCCAAAACCTACTTGGGAACTTGTAACAAAATATGATGTCTACAATTTGTCAGATTACAATTCTTATAATTTATCAGATCTCCCAGTATCCATGGGGCACTAATTTTGCTAACTCCCTAAACACTCCAATAAGTTCAGGTAAGACAATATTTGAATTTCTACCATCTCAAAGAAAACAAAACAACAACCAAAAAAAACCCCAAAAAAACCCCCAAAAAACCCCAAACACCCAAACACTAAGCTAAATAACTTATTCCTGTTTTTAACGTTAAGAAAGAGGATGTTCTTTTTTCAAAATTCACAGGTCATCTTTAAAAATCTAAAAAATGCACTTGAAAATACTTCAAATCATTATCTGATATCCAAATTAAAAGGATAATGAAAACATCCTCCTAGCTTGCATTTCTTATTTTTCTTAAATGTCCAAGCACTGTGAAGGAAAACATTGGTTTAATAGTAATTTGTTTCAAAGAGAGCGGTGAGAATACAATATTGAGAACACCTTATCTGTCATTGTACCTTGCACACAGCACAGTGCATTTAGCTTCAGTTCCTGAAATTAATCAGTTTTAAACAAGGAGAAGGCTCCTAGAAATACCAGAGTCATAATAACGATAAAACTGAGGAGTGATTTAATAGGATTACAGAGTCATCCTGGGTTTAAAATATTTTTTTAAAGATGCAAAATGAAAAGCATTTACTTACCCTATGAAAACTGTGATTCTTTAAGAAGTGCTGTCCACACAGATCCCAAGTGAGCATGTACTCACATGAACAGGATCAAATTCTCTGAAGTCAATAATGTCCATCCAGGCTGTGCCTGTGAACACTCCTAACTGCTGCCAGCAGTGGTGTAAGCCAAAAGCCAAACTGTATCACACACATCACTGAACAACCTAACGCCATCTGCAGCAATGGCAGCTCCCAGAACTACTCTTCACTCATGCCACAGGGCAAGAGCCATTACATGTGCCACTGCCATCAACGTGCTGCCTTGGGAAGTGGTAACCTTTCTCTTCAGCGGTTGCTGTAGCTCTGCTGCTCCCAAACCTGTGTTTCTGTCTCAGGTTTTGGATGCTGGATGAGGAGGAGGTGGCAAGGTTTGCTGTGGCTGATGAATGGCAGCAGGGCCATGGAGAGAAACACACGGGAAGAGTTGATGCCCTAGCTGGAATTGTGGTCTGAGAATGTCAAAGCTGATACACAGGCTGGCATCCTGGTTTGGGAGAGGATGAATATATGCAGCCGAAGGAAGCAAGAAGCTGCCGCTGCGCAGGGTAGTGGAACAAATTAAGTCCAGGATGCTCCAGCCTAACCTCCCTCAGGTCTGTCACCAGTAAAGACTCCTTCAGAGTTTTCCTGCATGGGGGACCCACAATTACTATAGCATTAGTAACCGTTTTTCTTCTTTTCTGTATCAGGTGACTGTTAGTCACCTGACTAAAAAATGTCCTGACATAGGAAACCTGCTCTGTCCAAACAGTCAGGGATAGCAAGGGAAGCAGAGCTGGAGGAAGCATAAGCAAGAGACAATGAAGAGAGACACTTAATTGTGGCGGAGAAAAGCCAAAGGGACATTCAGACAGCACCTCCACTACTCCTGAGCAGCAGAACTAAACTACAAATCTTACCACACCTGCCCTTCTTAGGTGGGGCTGTTAAAATTGTGCAAACATAGCCAGAGCTCCTGAAGACCCCTGGGTTAAGGTAACTTAAGAAGGAGCCTTCCTTGTGCTGTGAGCTTACACACAAACTTCTCCCTAGGCAGTTCAGTTCATGAAGGCACAGATTTAAGCCACCTCCCTTCAGACATCTCCTCTGGGACACTTGTTGGAAGGGGCTGAGTGTCATAAGTGCCTGCATCGATCCAGGACAGGACACTGGGACCTACATTGCTGCAAGGCTCAGCCATCCTTCCTGGATCATTGAGGATGAACATGCCTACTGCACACCTGCACAAAGTGTGCAGTAGGTCTGGCTGATATTGTAGAAAAATGTTAGGTTTTTTGCCACAGAAGACTAATCTCAGAGTTGCTGCAGGTAGCACAAGGTCTTGCTGCCAAACAGGAGCTTCCAGAGGTCCCTCTTACAAAGAATTAACTTCCAATGAGGGAGGATCTCAGCTGGAGAAGTTGATCTCACCAATGGAAACAGTCAAGCAGGTAAGAATAATCCATACTTAACTGGTAAAGATGCTGAAGCACTCATGACTGCAGGGTTGCCTTTCTCTGTGTTGAAATAAAACTATTCTTCTGACTGATGCTGGAGTCTACATCACTGGTTGTTCTTGGCAAGCCGCCTGGTTTGCATTTATTTGAACAGCACGTCACTCTTTGAAGCAGACAGCCAGTGAAGCCTGTTCATCTCTGCCCACATTCAGAAGGAGAATCATGTCTTTGGTGGGAAGGTGCTGATTCTCCCCAATTTGTTCTTGGCTGGATGGGGTCAGAGTAAAGGGAAGCATCTCTCTACAGCCTTATTTTTTCCTACGTGTGGAAGCTCAAGTTAAAGCTTTGATGCTGGAGGACGAGAAAGATGAAGAAGAGGCACTACTGGGGTGAGACTGAAAACCAGAAGGCGAGTTCGACCAGGAACCCTGCCTAGCCTGGGAGCAGCTTGCACCTCCACTTCCACAAAGTGATAATGCATTTCATTTTCTGCTTGTTTTACTGTGTAATTTTGAAGAGATTTGTACAGCAAGCAACATGTACACACACGTTTCTGCTCTATGTAATGAAGGCAGCTGGCATGACTGTCTGTAACATGGCACTGCCAAACAGCAGGAGGGACAAACCTCAACCCCTGGAGCCCTGCCTCCAGCCATCATGACCTTTCGTATAGCAGGTGGCAAGACGAAGGGAGCCAACAGGTACACTACCTGACAGCAGCCAGGAATTGGCTGGGGGTTTACACCTCCTGTTCTCTCAAAAGCTGACAGAGAGATGTGAAACAAAGGGGTCCACACCAAGGCCCCAGAGGGACGAGATGGCATTGAGAGCTGGGTGAAGCCACACGTCCTTTTGGATTTTTGGACAACAGTTACTGTAAATAACCATTCAAAGATATAGGCACTGACCTTAACATAGAGCAGTGTTTCATATAAGGGGAGCACCTGCACATACGTAAGCTTATCACAAAAGAACGGATAGGGGTTTGAGGGGTTTTTTTATATACAAGGATCTATTTAGCTTATTTTGAACTTCAAGACTTCTCCTTACAGCAGGCAGCTGAGTTCAGAGAAATCCTTCACCATGGCTTCAAGCTTCATCCTACAGTACAGAAGAGAGGCTAAGGGAGCATGGTAGGACAGGAGCAAGAGCACACACAGGCTGCAGGTAGACATAGCCCAAAATCAAGGAGGAAGCAGGAAAGCAGCTCTTGAAAGCTGCTGCAGGAAAATGAAATTCTGTGGGCAAAACAGTGAAAATATCTATCCAGCAATCTTAGGTATAAATGTAAGAATGACTTAAGAGATAATAACACATAAGATTTTACCCCAGCGGAAACAGCCTAACATCTAGAACATAATGAACTAACAAAAGCACTGAAACTAAAACCAGGCAACCACTTCAGTCTGCTGTTAGCGACAGTCCATTACTACTATCTGCTCTGTGCAGAACTATGATTATGATGCACAGAATATTGTATAGAAGGTAGAAAAATACAAGAATTACGATGTTTAATCTCTTTAAAATTTTTAAAAAGTAATTTTTTTAAGACATCCATAAAATGGAGAAACTTACTGAAATGGCATAAAGTTGGGTTAAAGAAAATTGGTCCTCTCAAGATATTGAAATATGAGTAGCAAGGGGAACAAATACACTAAAATGATTAAACCTATTTCTTTTTTTTTCTGGGAGGTAAATATACAGATTCTGTTAGTAAATGCCTTTTAGATATACATACCTTTTATTAATTAATAAAGGAAGCATTTGGAGGAAAAAAAAACAGTAGGCTGCTGTGGGACAGTAACCATCACACCAGGTATTTATATAGATTTGACTATTAAATACATGTTTTTTTTCATGATTGTAAGACTATTTGCTGTTCTTGAAAGCTGTACTACAGTCATGAAATATGGACAACTAGGTTTTTGATTTCAGAAAATAACTAATATGCTACACTAGAAAGGGTATTGCACAACCTTTTTCAGAATACAGAAGAAAAATTTTACAATGCCTGCATTTATCTTAAGTTTCTAAAAAAGTAGAACATAAATTTAGCAGCATTTATTTTATCACGACCTTACAGTCTGTAATTTCAATTAAAAAAAAAATCACAACACTATCCAGCATGTCTTTGTGGGCTTTCCATGTTTCAAATTACTTAGGGCCACTTTAAATCTTGAGAGCTCAGTTTTGGTTAATAAATGTTCCAAAAGATTCCTGATTATGTACTAAATTAAAGGAAACAAGCTGCCTAAAGTTAACCCGTCAGATGACTGTGGTTCTGCCAGCCTTCTAAGAATCTATATGGTACTGCATAGATGCTTTTCTAAAAACTTTGGAGAGGCATCTGTGAAAACAAACTTTGGTTACTACTTAATCTGCATCTAGGACCATGCCATTTTTATAATAAAAGCCAAAGCAAATCTTGTATAAGTACAAGATAAACACACATCCTAAATATGTCTACGAAAGTATACAATAACATGACCATGAATTAATTGATGTTCATAAGGAACATCATTTTCCTTTGTCCCAAGACATCTTAAAATGAGACCAGGTGTGTGGGCTACATTAACAGCACATCTAAGCCCATAGTCTGCCTCTAGTAATAGGCAAAACAACAGAAGAAGATACAAACCATACGATATTTCTCACTGATACTCTTCTGACCTCCAACTACTTTGAAGTGAGGGACTTCTTGAACCTTTTGGGGTCTCTGTTAGTTCAGCAACTTTCAAGCATTTCACCTTCCAAGGAATAGTCCACTCTTCCCCTGGAAACTGTATCAGTTTCTAACATCTACAGCAGACTTTTCAAAAGTCACTCCACAAGTCTCTCCACTACTGATTTTATAGAGAACCTCTTCTTTTTGAAGGCTCTGAATCTGCCTTCCCTTCTAACAATGTATGTTCCTGTTTTGAAAGGCAGCAGTTAGTCTGCTCCTTCCTTCCTCTACAGATCTCCATGACATGGCCTTCAATTCATTCCTCTCCCAAAACAAAGTCCCAGTTTACAGAAGTGTTCTCTATAGAGAAGCCAACCCATATAGGTCACCATCCTTGCTGACCTTCTCCAAGTCTCTTCCAGTTCTAATAAATCCTTTCTGAGATGAAGACTTCAGAAATGCTGAGTACTCAGCAGGCAACTGGACCATACACTCTTGTAATTACATTTTTAGCTCAAACTCAGAATTTTATATATATATATATATAAGGATAGTTTTGCCCACTGCTCCTCTGTTATCATTAATTTACACTGACATTCAGTGACCATTTTGTTGCACAGTCCTCTGCACATTAACGTCCTACTGTCCTCCATAGCTGGCTCTCATCTTCTCATCTTCATAGTAAATTTGCTCACCCAATTGCTCTTTCCCTTACTAAAAACGTGTACAAATGTGCTGGATGGCACAAATCTCCGGAATGTAACTGGGACCTTCCTTTGATTGAAAATTGACCTTCTACTTCTACCCTTTGATCCTACCTTTTAATCTGTCATTTACTTGTGTGAAGACCTTCCCTCTTATGTTATGGTCCCTCAGATTCCTTAAAAAGCCTTTATTATTAAAGCTAATTTATTATTCACTTTGATTTTTGAAGCAGAACATCTTTAATTCTTGCTTCCAAAGAACTCCAACTCCCTAAGACAGGACTCTCTTACAAATGCTGTTTTGACTCTTACCAAGTAGTTGTACCTACCCAGGTGGCCACCACTTCTATGCTTTATTATAGTGTGTACCAATACTGCCTGGTACAGACCTCATATCTGCCTCGTGCAGGCCTGCTTAGCCAAGCCCAGCCCTGAAACCATGATTTTACATACTTGAATTTCAGAAGATTTTTATAATTTAAGTAACATATTTAGATTGCAGAGCACAGCTAGGTGCTCTAGGACCGTGCTCCTCATTTAAGCTGAAAAAGTAAAACTTACCAAAGACCTCAGTAATTTCACTCGAAGGTCGGCTAGACAGACCGCACAAAGTAACTGCCAGAAGGCAGGGACAGGTTTTAAATAGCAAAGTCTGTAAAATAAGCATGGGCTAGAAGTCAGAAAACACGTGACTACAATAACCCAATCAGTGATTCACCATTTGGGCTTGGAGAAGTAAATCCCCCCCCACCTCAATTTCTGTCTGCTATGTTAAAAAAAAAAAGGGTAATACTTACCTGTCTTGCTAATACAAGCTCAAAAAAGAGGGACAAGGTGAGGTGGTGGAAAGAAGTCTTTGACAACTTGCAATAACACATAGATGCTGAAGTGACTGTAATAGGGCAAGACTCTTCACACAGGAGAGTTAGATTTGCCTCATGAGGTTAGGTCAGATGGTTGGGAAGCTCCCATTTGATCAAAATGACAATTTGTGGAGAACAGGAAAAAAGCAACTAGGAGAAAGGGTAGTTTCCCCAGTACATATTCTGCATCCCAGGTGTAGGTGGTGACTCCGAAGAACAGAGCAGAAACCAGGTGCTGCCCTGAATCACGCTGCCTGAACCACATCACCTAGGGGCAAAACTGTGACAGGATTTACCATTGCTTTCTTTGTAACCTTGGAATTTCACACGATTTATTGAAGCTATTCCAATTAAAATGCTGATCCTGGTTGACCCTTCTCCTCTGCCTCTTAGCCCAGCCTCCCTACCCAAAGGGCACTAAGAAAGAGCGCCCAATTTCCAAGCAGCTGCTACTCTTCCAATATACTCTGCAGTCAAGGAACTGCTGTTCTATCTGAAAAGAAAATACTTCACAGATTATTGTCATATTAAATAAAAAATGTTACATTTAGCTGTGATGGCCTTTGCTACTCCTGCTACAGCTGTGATATGGGACGATTGTATCAACGACTTTATGAGCTAAAACACAAAAACCTTTAAGAAAGGATAACTAAAGATGCAGGATGCCTAAGGTAATACAAAAGCAAATCCCTCTTCAAAGCTATTATCAGTGAGTGTTTCAGATCTTGCACAGCACAGACACTGAATGTATTTCTGATTCTGTCCATGGGTATCAGCTTTGCCTGTACAACGACAATAGCACACACCTTACTCTGACTTCACAGAGTGTGTGCATGCCATTTTGCTACAGGAACATCCTTGCTAATGAAGTAAGCCCATAACTGCATTTGCTCCCATTTCACATTCAGCATGCTGAGCAGTTCATCTACAGTGCTCTGCTTCAGCTGGTCATGCAATGTGTTTTGGGATGCGCACCTTTAAGAACTCCAAGATTTGATGTCAGAATAATGAACAATTAAAAGCAGTCATGCATAACTTAGAGCTACATGATTTAACACAGCAGAGGGAGAAGAAGCCAGGCAGTATCTAGAAGTCCCCTGGAGTACAGTTTCTGGATTCAGGTGACTAGCAACAACTGCTACACTCAGGCAGCAGAGGCACAACCTGCCAGAAGTCCACACAGACTCTGCCCTGGAGCTGCAAAAACAGAAAACTGATCTGGGAGCTCCTGTCAGCCTGATGAAGTGTCATTACCATGTAGTCATCAAACAACTTTACCATTAAATCACAAGGTAATCACCTCGTTGTTGGCCAGTCAACCAAGTCACGAAGGCATGAAGAGGTTTCTCCGTGTCTGTCAATGTACAGGAGGTCACAGATAGCTCTGTGGGATAGGGTTCTCTACTGCCACAGAAACAGGTCGTATGACACATATCTGTTGCCCTACTCTATCCCAGCTCCACCTCCCAAACACACAGGCTTACAGCTTTATCAACATGATGGCATATTCCTTTGAAGTCCTGCTGGATACTGTTTATCACAGTAAGCATCCACTCGTACTAATAACAGATGGTCTGCAATGAAAGACCTATGTCCTACAAGGTAACTGTTGTTCTCCACAGCCCAAGAAACAGGGAATATAAGAGCCCTCCTCTTTTTTTTTTTTTTTAAAAAGCATCTTAATGGACTCCGCTTCCCTGATTTGTAAGCCTACAGTAAGTGATGGGAGAAAAACACATGGAAGGCTTTGCCTTTAACAGTTGCAGACTGCCAGTGGGGGAGGCTTCCAGAAAGGTGGAAGGAAGATGGTGACAAAAAAGATGGAATAAAAATAGTCTTATAACTTTATGGTATGCATCAATGGTTCATGCATACTATGGGAAAAAATTCTGGAGCAGATGGAAACATGAAATGGAGATGTTTCTGTGAGTCCCAGAGAATATATTCCTCTAAAATGCTCTCCAACAAGATGCTTGAGCTCCTTTCATGCAGTGGGAAAGTAAGCTGTAGGCTAGCAAAAAAATTTAGAATCAAAAAGGTATGGATTTAGTTAAATTTTATTTAAAAAAAAATGTGATATGAGTTTTACAATAGTTGTTTGTTCATTTCTTTTTCAGACAGGTGTTAAGAAAATGGATTTATTTACTGATTTAGCTGATGGTACTTCTTCAATGAAAAAATAATGACCTTAAAAACAAAGTAGGTCATGCAAGGAATGCTCCTTTGGATGATGTACACAAGATCCTGAATACTGTCAGGAAACATTTCTAATTAGCTCAACTGTCGCAGTGGTCTCAATATGGAACATCTGCTATGTTTTACAGGGTGCTGGAGGTAAAGTGTTTGACTAGTGTTTTGTTACAACTGTTTATGTTTAGCACCTTTGTATTGCCTGTTTCTTGTCCCCTTCCAGAATCGCATAATCCATTTCAATCTTCTGGGAGTTCTCCAGGAAACCCTCCTTTCATCACTTTGCCTTTCCAACCTCCTGCTGAGCTGAGCTGACAATTTCAAGGTTCAGATCCACCTTTCGTTTATCTTCTGAAATCTGATGGCTATCTTTTAGCTAATAATTCCCCTCTTCATATGGGCTGCAGCTTTTTTATGTGCTAAGAGAAATCAGAAAAAGAAAGATGTTACTAGTCACCTCACTCATTACAAACTCAATTTCAATACTGCTAATGAGTTTCTTTCCTCATGACTGCATTGAAATTCTTTTCCCCCAACTTTCTTTTCCCCGTGTTCCCTTCAAAACTCCAAGATGCCTCGCAAATTACTTCCACATACACCATATGCTGTTGTAGGTTTTTCTGGGACATACGCAATGGGGTAAGTTGTTTGCTATTGTTTCAAAACTTGAAATGGTCAGACACTGCTGGATAGGCATTTGAGTATAAAGGGTTCTGCCTTTGCTCTTTTTAAAAGAAAAAAAACATTGCATTTGCAACAGCACACATGTGCAACTAGTCATCCTCATGCTGAAGAATATTCCTCCCTAGTAAATTCCTGAGAGACTTAAAGGCCTCATTTATAAAGACAAGACACAAAATGCAATGATACACTGCAAGGCTACTTATCAACAAGCTTCATCCAGGAGTGCAAGAGGAGTGTTTCCTTAAAAAAAAACCAAAAACAAACAAACCCCAACCACCTCCTTTACCTGCAATGTTTGTGTCAAACCTCCCTCCCACATATTCTTTTCACTCTTTTTATGGCTCCTACATATTACTGTAAAAAACACTGCAAGGTTAAGAAAATTCTGGAGCAGTTGTTACATTTACACAAGCTCACTGTACTAAATAAAAGTTTTAGAACAGCAAAGCAGTTAAAAATTCCTTGTGGGCTTCACCCTCAGCAAAGACTGATCACACTAGTGAAACTCCATGACAGCATAGCTTTATATTTGAGACTGCATTAAGATTTATAAACACTCTGAGCATGACTAAATCCTGGAGCAGGGGGGCAGCATAACCAAAGCTGGGGAAGGCTGTGATTACTGAGGAGGAAATGAAAGATGATCAAATCAGCTGAGAAAGGACGCAGAAAAGTGCAACTCATCTTTGGGACTTGGCACAGCAAAGAAATACACTATTAGAGCTTTAAAATGAAACTGATGATAGGATGCCATTTCGAAGAGCGGAGTAAGAGTTAAGCACAAAAAAAAAACCAACATAAGAAATGCAAGAGAATCAAGAAGTATGAGCAGGAGTTCTTGTATTTGTGGAGTCAGGTACTGGAGAAACGACAAAGCCTTGAGTCAGCAGCACAGATGTGATGGACAAACAACACTTGTTAAACAGAAGGACGTTGCATGGACAGGAACATGGGCAGCAGCAAGAGGAGAAACAATCCCATGTAATACCATCCATTCCCTACATCTGTGCATCCCCCCGAATGCACAGTTCCCTCCAGCCTCCAAACTCACTCTCCTTGTACCCACGAAAGGAGCCGAGCTCTGGGGACCGTGCTGGTGAGCTGTGCAGTGGTTCTGGATCAGCTGGGGCAGATGTGCTCGTTGCTGTGTCTAGTTAGGCTGGGCTGATTTGTGTCTTCCCCACAGCCCCAGGGCTCCCCAAGACACACAGCAGTGTGCTTCGTGGTGGCATCAGCACAAAGAGCAGGGCCATCTCTCTCCTTCTAGAGATCTCCAGGCCTCACAAACAGGGCAAGGTAGCTATGGAATAGAGTTGCAAAGACTCATGCAGTGGAGATAACTTGGTAGTACTCCTCATGGGATGGATCTCTTACACAGGAGGCAGACTGCAGAGTACAAGAGGAAGGAAAAGACACGGAGGTACAAGGGAGCTGACAAAGTAGTTTCTGAGAAGTTCTTCAGCATGGCAGGACCAATAACTAGGGTAGCTGAGAGAACACTGAACAAAGTTTACTACATTTGACATGCAAAAATTTAGGATGGGGAATATCAACAGTAAAGATCATCACTCTGGGTGAGAGGGCAAGAGAAATGAAGGGATGTAGGGACAGCAACTAGAATGCAGAAGTTTGGAGGTGGCTAGTGAGAGTGCATCTGTGTGGATGAGGAGCCCACAGCAAATAAATAAGGCAAGAGTCTGATCTAAGTTCGAGAACAGTTAAGTTAAATAGTGAGGGGAAGGCTGCTACCTGAGCCAGAGAACTCCACTCCATAAAAAGTAGTTTCAACCTTCCTGTGAAGTTATTGTGCAATTGGGCATGCAGTACTTACTGGATCAGTTTTCCTCCAGCCTCTGCAGGATCCTGTAGCCGTTTCTTGGGTATTGTTCACATCTGATGAGTCACAGTGCTTGCAGCAGGCCTGGGCCCAGCTGGACACTATGGCATAGGTGAGGCTACTGACCTTTATTTGCTGGCTTTTTACCCATTATCTCTGACCTCTGCTGTGGCACTGTGCACCACTGGACGGGTGGGGAATCACTCCTGGATTCATTGGCAATTTCACTTGCAAAATCACAGCCCAGAGCACATATGAGAGCACTGATTAAGCATCTCGTTGTATTTCTTGGTCTTCTACATCCTTTGTGGTCCTTTTTGTTGATTCATCCCTGAGGCCAGGTCCAGGTGTGCTGTCTCACTTCCAGTCATGTGGGCAGCGACCTCTGCCTGTCCATCCCGAAATTATTCATATCCAAGTAGGTCAGTCATACATGAACCAGAGGCCACGAGAGCCTTGGCAGACTCTTCAAATCTTATCAATCATTACAACCAACTTGCTTACAACCCTCACCACAAAGGGCAGCACTCTTGGCTACCTGCCAACATGTATGGAGCATTTACCTCCAGTTAGGATGATCCTGGAGTACAGAAGGACATTGGTAGTGAGCCAAGTGGGAAAAAATACAAACTCAAGCATATTATAAGCAATTAACCCAAAGAAACCTTACAGTGAAAACTAACTCACTGAACAAGCATTTACTGCACTTACTACAATAAGCAGACCTTTTTGATCTAACTTTGAGAATTAAGTTCAGCATGGACACACAATGGTCTAAGAGGAACTGAAGTGTGTTGAAGGTAACATCCTACTGTGGACTAAGCCATAGTGAATTGTTTTTGTTAATTATTTCCCAGTGATCTACAGCCTAGACATTCTTTCTCACTCCGTCCATTTTAGGGTTCACAAAGGGACAATTCTACCTATTATCTGCTTGAGTGAATCCTGTGTTTCCATACTTAGAAAAGCAAAATAGAAGTGAAGAAAGAAAATGCAGTAAATTTTGCATGAGGCTTCTGTTTGTTGGGGCAAACCTTTTTTATCAACATACCAGAAGAATTTCATGCAGAAGGTAAAAAAACCCCCACAAATCCCACAACAGCTTAGTCTTCTTCCTCTGCCTTTAAAAGACTATTCTAACAGATAACACAAATGGGTTAGAGCAACTGCAGTAGCATGTCTTCCCCAAGTCATTGAGATGCCAAAAGAATAGCTCAGGTGGACATACATTTCAGATCTGTTAAGTCCCAATCCTATCTTTCTCACAACCCCCCTGCAATTCTGAGAAAAAGTAGTTCATATCTACTGCATATCAGCTAGTACATTTTTATAAACCTCCAATCCTACCTCAAATAAAGAAGCAAACCCACTTAACCAAATCCAGCCTACATCTTTGCCAATTATGTCTTTCTCTTGCACCCCTAGTTTCTAATGAGCAGCTCTAGCCACCCCACTCTTGCAGATCCTTCGCTGTTTATTAGCAATCTGAGTGCCATGCTAGTCCTCCACAGTTTTCACTGCTCTAATGGAAAAACCTGAGCAATCACTTCAGCTCCTTGCTGCAAAATCCTGGAGTTCAGTGTGCACTGTGAAATCAAGTGTTCGAGCTTTCCTTCCATTAGATACACAGGCTATGCTTTATTTACAAAGGCCTGGATGTTAAGAAGACATCACTACAAACAGGAGTATTTATTTACAGATATCGCTAGCATTTTATAAGAAAACGTAATAAACAGATCACATGTAACAGCTGAAGCTCTGAGAGGCTAACTGGATATTTCAGCTGTCTTAATTGATGCAAGTAAAGTTAAAAGCTGTAAGAGAGCGACAGATCACTAATGCCAAGTTAGTCATTTTCAGTACCAGTTCTCATAGATTTTTTTTCCTTCTAAATAATCAAAATAATTGGTCATTGGACCTTTTAAATTGAAGTGCCACACCAAACAGAATTTCATAAAATACAGCAGGTTTAACTTCATGGTTCCTCCAGCACATCTGAAGCATCTGAGTTTCAAGCCTGCATTTTTATGTGTTTGTATTTTTTTTTAAACAAGACGACAAGATAAAACTATTAAAATAATCAGCATAACAATAACTTGCTCAGATGATTTCATCTATTCTTATGACAGTCAGAGACATTCAGTGGACATCCAATATAGCACAGCACAGCAAATTTTAAACTAATAAACACCAATAACTTGTTAACAGCAAAGTACTAGCCTGTGAGATTTACTACCAGAAGGTAACATATAGTTACCCAGACAAGACACCCACATAATAGGATCAACCAGAATTGTAATAAGATTTCAAGAGGCCTTCAGAAAAAATAAAACCAATTCTATTTTTCAGGACAAAATCTAAACCAGCAAAGAATTAATCAAGAAAGGATCTTCTCCTCTCTATCTTAAGGTTATATCACCTCTTGAAGCATCTGATAGCAGGTAACATTAAGACAAAATACAAGACTATACAAAAGAGTAGTCAGAATTCCCATTATCTGATCTAGAGAGAATAACACTTCTGTGAACTCCAAACAGCAGCCTCCCACCTCCCCAGAGCATCTTTTGAAACACGCAATTGAGCTCACCTCGAGAATAGTGAAGCATATGCTTTAAGACCTTGGGCACTGGGATATCTGCCAAGTCACAACAAATATGTATACATAATCTAATCTACTTAACTTTTGAGTAGAAACTCTGTGCCCTTTCGATATATCCCTCAAGGCTACAAATAGCATACTTGTTGGACAGGATGAAGTTTCCCTGTGTAAGTAATAACTTGAGCTTTTCTGGCATCTAACCACACCTTCCCACTTCTTCCAAAACCAAACAAAGATGAGGGAGGAAGGAGTGATGGGGATGAAGGTAAGGAGGTTTGATGATAGGGACAAAAGGATAGTAAGGGAGAAGAAAGACAGACAAATTATAGGTGAACTAGGAACAAGGCTCTCTTAATAAAACAGTTTCAAGGAAACAATCTGTTCCGCCTACCCCCTTTACCTGCAGGTGACAAGTTGGTAAAAAAGTCCTCAAAACGGAAAATCCCATGAAAAGGAGAAGGGGGCATTATAAGTGAAGTGAAGCAAAGAAGAGGCAGAGCTGCAGCACTAACAAATTGCAAGGCAACACTCACTGTTCAACAGATTTGAATACAGAAAGGATTATTCACAGCCTTGATGTGGTCACCTTTTCTTAGGAAAAACGTGTCTAGAAGAAAGCCAATGAAATCCTCAGGAGCCTGTACAGGCTTCTGCAGCTAAAACAAAAATTAACAAAAGAAAAATCAAAAAGAATACACACAAATGTAAACAAGCAGGGGCATATTTTGACAGCACAAAGTAGCAGTTAAATAACTGTTACTTTCTATTATCAGACAATATTACTATTTTTCATTAAAAGTAGATGACTATCGGGTTTGAAATTTCATACTGCACTTGTTTCTGTGACCTGTGAACCATTTGTTAAGAAAAACTAAGCAACAACTGGATACATTTTAATATGAGATCTTTGCATTTGGACACTAGAAGGAAAACTTCATTGGCAGCCTTACTTCCTACCACTAACTGATCTCTTAAAATATGGTATCTGCTGATCTTTTAAAACACTTGGTCTAATTGCACCCAATATCTGACAGACTTATCTGAAGCAGATCTAGTGTGGTCCATGCTACTTGTTTTAGAAGTAAAAAAACCCAATCTCTACTAACAGATAATGTTACAACTACAAATTTAAAATGGCAACTGCCCTCCTTACCCAAATCTGAGTATTAGAGGGCAGGTAAGGGAGATGTAGAGACTCATGGCCGTGCCGTCACTGCTTGTAACTGCTTAAATGAGTAGTCTTTAACAAAAACAAAATGCTTGTAAACACAAAGCTCAGATTCATGACCAGCTAACGCTGGATAACACAGTCTGACAGCACAGTACCCACCCAAGAACACATCATTAAGAACACATGAGAAAGTAACACACAGAAACTTGGCTGAAGAAATTACGTTTCTTTTGTGCCTCCTATCATACTGCAGAAATCTGACAGGGTAAAGAAAGGTATGCATCCTCTTCTCCTGCAGAGAGAGCTGGAAGCTCATCTTACTAAACCCCACTTGTTACATATCAACCACACACAAGATACTTATTTCTGACCTGTAGCAGTGATGATCTTCTACCCTATCGCTAAACACCTATCGCTCTCCTAGCCCCACCAGCTAGCACAAGCTGCTACCATCACTCAGTGCTGGGGGGGAGCATCTGATGAAGGGACAGGTACAAAGTGGTCAAAAAGAGGGTTATGCAAAGGAATGGCTAAGAAAAATGACACAATGCTACCAAAACAGGTACAACGGGCTGATGGTTTCAACACACCCTTTTCCAAAATAATTTATTTCCTTAGCAAAGCAGGAGGGTGCTTTCAGAGGAGCCTGTTTCCTAAATGGGAACATGAGAATGTGTCAGGCATCTGTATTTCAGTCTCATTGTTACCACAGCTGTCACCAAAACTTTAGGGACCATACCCAAAAAGCTGTATGAGAGCTGATACTTCCCTTGAATAACAGGGCCACAGAAACCAGTACTGTGAGCTACCACCTTTTTTAAAAGACAAAACAAAACAAATAAAAAAACCCAAAACAAAACATCAACCGAACAAAAACAACACCAAACAAAACACTGAAGAATCACTCAGCATGGATACAGCTATGGTACAGATAATTGCTGATGGTTAACCTCAAGGCCTGATCCCTCATCAGATCTGATAGCTGCTTTGGCACGGAGCTTCAGCAGCTACTTTCTCATCTCTGGACCCAATCCCAAAAGTAAATCAGCTCTCTATCTCCAGAATTAAGTAACTCCACCTAAACTAAGCAAGCACCTTGCTTACTGTGTCCACCATAAGCAGAGGCAACTGGGCCTAACCAACACTGCAAGCTGGCCAGCCAGAAGCCACCTCCTTGCTGAAGGCCAGGCTGTGTGGTGAAAGCAGTACTAGGCTCAAGTATCCATGAGCAGCTCATAGGCAGAGGGGTAGCACCTTAATATAGCACCTTGGCTGACACTTTGGGAGTGGTGATGGACACACCTGTCCAGCTGTTATGTTGAACTGAGCACATGACAGCACTCTGTCAGCCTGTTCAGAATTTATTTATGTTGGGGGTGCCTTCACACTGAAACACTTCAGCGTACAGTGCTTCTTCTTCCCTACCTTTCCTTCTCACATCGGTGCTTGTCTGACCACATTGTCTACCAGGCTAGAGAGCTGAAATGGTCCAATTAATCCCTGCAGAAAAAATGCCAATCATTTCTGTGCAGTCTAAGTCTTTGAAGTGGCTTAGTGGCAGCACAGGAGATGGCAGAGAAGAGCCATCTCACATACAGGGACAAGTAGGTTGGGATTCGTGCAGCTCTAGCCTAAACTGCAAATCACTGAGAAATTGCATCCACAGACTTCCTATGGTCTCATGGCACCAATCAGATTAAGCACCTATTCAGAGTTATGAACAACAGAAATTTCAGAATCCTACTAAACAAGCGTACTTGGCACCACATGTCTCGCAGACCCAGTGTCCAAGAGGGGAATCAACTTCGCAGAACAGAGAAAGCACAACAGACTAATGGAGGACCACAGCACTGTGGGATGCTCATACCTTAGCAGGAGTGACAAGAGGTACCAAATTACTAAGTTCATATTACTGGCAGTACAGATATGTCCTTGAATAAATTTCATCAGAACTAAGTCAGCTAAACAGCTATAAACACAACAGAAAGATGCACTGGGCAACTGTTCCAAGTCACTATTACCACTACAGTGAAAATAATGTAGAAGTTTGCAGTCCTCTGCACCAGAGATGGCTACCAACCACATAGACCAACACAGGCTTCTGAAAGGTGAATTAAAACCCTTATCTGCTATATTTATATAACATTCCCTTTCATACTGAAATACTATCTTCTGATTTAACAGGAAGCAAGGCTACAATGTGATGAGATCGAAGAGTCTTGGAACAGCATCAAATCCAAATAAACACTTATGTCTCATTTCAATATGATGACAGGTGGAAAAAAGTTATCGGGATATACAACCCATGATGATAGCACAGCCTCTTGCTTGGAGCATGCTTTCAAAGAAAGAACGAAAACATGAAGATAAGGCTGAGGTACTTAATGCCTTCTTTGCCTCTGTCTTTAATTGTAAAGAAAGTTGTTCCCCCTGTGTACAAACCCCAGAACTACAGGAGCAAAACAAGGCTCACATGGTCCAAGAGGAGGAGGTCAGAGCCTTGCTTGCCCAACTAGACACCCACAAGTCTATGGGGCCAGACGGGATTCACCCAAGGATATTGAGGGAGCTGGTGGATGTGCTGGCCAAACCCCTTTCCATCATCTTCCAACAGTCCTGGAAGACTGGGGAAGTTCCACTGGACTGGAGGCTGGCTGATGTTGTGCCCATCTACAAGAAGGGTCGCAGGGAGGATCCAGGGATCTACAGGCCTGTCAGTCTGACCTCAGTGCCAGGGAAAGTCATGGA